>WBMV01001855.1:45044-92917 GCA_013396655.1 Campylorhamphus procurvoides | reverse complement strand
AGAAAAGGAGGCTCAGGGGGGACCTTTGGGCTCTGCAAGTCCCTGCCAGGAGGGGGGAGCCAGGGGAATTAGGCTCTGCTCCCAGGGAACAGGGACAGGAGCAGAGGGTGGGTGAGATATTGGGGCAATTCCTTCCTGGAAAGGGCTGTCCAGCCCTGGCGCAGCTGCCCAGAGCAGGGGTGGATCCCTAACCCTGGAGGGATTTCAAAGCCCTGTGGATGTGGCACTTGGGGACATGGTCAGTGGTGGCCCTGGCAGTGCTGGGGATGGTTGGGCTGGAGGTTCTCTGGGTCCTTGTCCAACCTCACCAATTCCCTGATTCCGTGATTCCCTGCCCCGGCTCTTTGGCACCTCAGATGTTTTCAGGCATGTGACACAATGCATTCTGTTGTGCTTTATTCACATTTGGTTTATTCTCATGCTGTTGTTTAACCAAGGTATGTCATTCAGTTTTTGTTGTTGTTCTGTAATTTTTTTTTTCCTGAACAGATGTGGGAAGAGGCCATTGCCTTGGGTAAAGAACTGGCAGAGCAGTATGAAAATGAAATGTTTGATTATGAACAACTCAGTGAACTGCTGGTAGGTTTTTTTAATGACATAGACACTGCAATAATTTGTTCGGAGTTGAATTTCTAAGCTTTTTAAATTATATCGAAAAATCCTATAGTTCTGACAGTAAAACACAGAAATAGATGCCAGATTTGGCTTTGTTGGGCCAATGTTGATTAACTGGCTACCACTGGAGTGCCTGAAAAAGATTGAATTTATTTTTTTTTCCAGCTGAAAGAAAAATATTTTGGTAACGTTAAGCTGATTTATTTGGGGTATAAAAGGAAATTTGGAATTTAAATATAAATGGGAGCATGAAAAAAATCCCCATTCTCTCTCAAGTGTCTTTCCATATTCCTGTTTCTTTTTTTAGGTATGAATAATCCCCAAGCATTCATGTCTAGAGTCAGTTATTTTTACCCTCATGTTACTCATTCATTATTCCTTCATTTTTCCCCTGTTCCCTTCCAAGGAGATAAATGGCAGCTGTCACTGTCCCTCCAATGTCCCAGCCATTCCCATGGGAGGCAGGACGTGATTCCACTTTGCTTCTGCAAATTCCTGACTTGGAGGGGTTTGATGCATTTTACCCTTGTACATTTTCCTTAATTCCTTTGAATTGTTTAGCTTCTTTATCCAGCCTGTCTGAGCTGGGCATTCTTCTGTTCCTGAACCAGCAGCTCAGCCCCACATGACCCCAACTCACTCACTCCTGATGGGATAGGGGGAATCAAAAAGGTTAAAGTGAGAAGAAATAAATACTGAAATGCATTGAATGAAGACAGTTTAATAGGGAAAACAGAGAATTCATTCCCCACTTCCCACGGGCAGGCCATCCATCCATCCATCCCCAGGAAAGCAGGGCTCCATCCCACTTAACTTGGGAAGACAAATTCCATCCCTCCAAACATCCCCCTGTTCCTGCCCTGCCCCCATCTCCACATGCTGGCCATGACCCCACATGGCCTGGGCTGTCCCTGGGATCAGCTGGGGTCACCTGTCCTTGCTGTGTCCCTTCCCAGTCCTTGTGTCCCCCCAGCCTCTCCCTGGTGGGCTGAGCAGCAGAACAGCCTTGGCCACTGCACCCTCTTTTTCTGCTGCCACCAGTGCTTGGTTTGAGGATGACTCAAAGGTCTTTTCCAGAAGCATCTCCATGCCCATCTGCCCAGAATCCCCATCATTCCAGGCCTGCTCTTGTCCTAGGGCTGTGTTCAATAGGGATCATTCTTCATTTCAGTGTGAAAGGGATTCTGTGGAGATTGTTCCTCAGCTAGAAATGATTGTCATGTGTCAGATATGATTATTGACCAGGGGGTTGGTGCACTCTTAGTTTTAATTTTCCACCACCTTTATGTTACACACGGGGACATGAACAGGTCTGTCACAGGGGCAGCCACTCTGTAATTGTCCTGCTGTATCCCTGGTGGAGGAGAAGCTGGAATTAGCCCTTTATTCATTGTGATCACAGAGAGATAGAATGGTTTGGGTTGGAAGGGACATTAAAGCCCATCTCATTCCAACCCACCTGCTGTGAACAGGGACACCTTCCACCAACCCAGGCTGTTCCAAGCCCTGTCCAGCCTGGCCTTGGACACTTCCAGGGATGGGAAATAATACCAAGTGAGGTCTTTTTCACCGTTTCCCTTGCCTAGTCAATACATCATTGTTTACTTTAACTGACATGATTCCAGGCAGTGATTTCATCCAGGAATGGACAGGGGGTTTCTCCCTCCTGGAAGAGGGGAGATCCAGAACTTCCAATCCTCACAGCAGGCAGCTGAGTTTATCTGCTCTTTGTTTATCAGCCTGGAGAAAGGGAGAGAGAGGTCCCAGAAATGAGTCCTGGTGTGCTTTGGGCATTCCTCCCTCAGAATGCAGAGATCAAGTTCACGCTCCTGCATGAGTCAGGTCTCTCCTTGCTGCTGCTGAATAGCTCTTTTTTTAACCTCCCCACCATCAAATTTAGAAGTTTTTTGTTCTTGCTGTTCTCCCACTTGTCTCTTTTATTCAGGCAATATTAAATATGAGACTCTGAGACAAGTCACAAATGACAGAACAGCTTTGCTACAGATGAGCTCAGAAATGCAGAGCAGATCTGGGTCTTTGTATAGTCTTCTTGCCATTTGGTGTTATCTGTGGTGTGGGAGCAGCAATGAACCTCCCCCCAGCTCAGGAGTCACTCTCTTTTCAGAAACAATAGGCCAAAAATAAGTTAATGAACAGATCATGGGAAGCTGCTCATTTGTTTTTGTTCCATCAGTGGAGATGAAGAAGTATTGGGTGTCCCAACCAGATGGTGTCTGACACGCGTGTGTTTATCCCCAAATTTACATTTCCCTGCAGTTCCCAACTGCCTGCTTTCCATATGCAAATGAAGGGTTGTAAATATGGAAGAGAAGGAGTAGAAAAATGTAATGAGACCTAGGAGCCCCAAACTGACAAGTCAGCAGCATGAGGATGAGCTGGCTTTGGTGTGTGGCTTCAGCATTCCAGTGTTCTGGAGGTGTCACAACTGGGAATTCAGGTCACCTTGCAAATCCTTGACCTTCATGGCAAGTGAAATATTGGATGTGGAGCAGGGAGGTTCTCCAAGATGAGGTTCGTCAAAATTGAGATATTGGGTATGGAATGACGAGGTTAATCAAAATTGAGATATTGGGTATGGAATGATGAGGTTCTCCAAGATGAGGTTCATTAAAATTGAGATACTGGGTATAGAATGATGAGGTTCTCCAAGATGAGGTTCATCAAAATTGAGATATTGGGTATGGAATGATGAGTTTCTCCAAGATGAGGCTCATTAAAATTGAGATATTGGGTATGGAATGATGAGTTTCTCCAAGATGAGATTCATCAAAATTGAGATACAGGTTATGGAATGATGAGGTTCTCCAAGATGAAGTTCATTAAAATTGAGATATTGGGTATGGAATGATGATGTTCTCCAAGATGAGGTTCATCAAAATTGAGATATTGGGTATGGAATGANGCTTTGGTGTGTGGCTTCAGCATTCCAGTGTTCTGGAGGTGTCACAACTGGGAATTCAGGTCACCTTGCAAATCCTTGACCTTCATGGCAAGTGAAATATTGGATGTGGAGCAGGGAGGTTCTCCAAGATGAGGTTCGTCAAAATTGAGATATTGGGTATGGAATGACGAGGTTCATCAAAATTGAGATATTGGGTATGGAATGATGAGGTTCTCCAAGATGAGGTTCATGAAAATTGAGATATTGGATATGGAATGATGAGGTTCTCCAAGATGAGGTTCATTAAAATTGAGATATTGGTTATGGAATTATGATTTTCTCCAAGATGAAGTTCATTAAAATTGAGATATTGGGTATGGAATGATGAGGTTCATCAAAATTGAGATCTTGGGTATGGAATGATGAGGTTCTTCAAGACGAGGTTCATTAAAATTGAGATACTGGGTATGGAATGATGATGTTCTCCAAGATGAGGTTCATCAAAATTGAGATACTGGATATGGGATGATGAGGTTCTCCAAGATGAGGTTCATCAAAATTGATATATTGGGTATGGAATGATGAGGTTCTCCAAGATGAGTATAAAAATAATGACTACAGAGTCTGGTATTTCAGAACATTAGAATCTGATGGAATGGGGAGGAGGAAGAGGGGAATGAAAAGTCCATCTTTAACGTAAACCAGATCTAGATGTGAAGGAAAAGGAGTCTCCCTGAAGTCCAGGCCATTACAACTCCTGCTGTTCACTTTGCAGAGAAAGCAAGCCCAGTTCTACGAGAACATTGTGAAGGTGATCAGACCAAAGCCAGACTATTTTGCTGTTGGCTACTATGGCCAAGGATTCCCAACATTCATAAGGGTAAGTGTCCACCTTTTCCCACAGAGGACACCAAGATTTCTTGCTCTGGGACTTTCTCTTGCTGGTGGAGAAATCTGCCTAATACTGATAGTTGTTTTCAGGTGTATAAAACACTTCTTTCTTTTTCAACTTTCAATATGGAATAATTGAATTTTAGGAGAGAAACTTTTTCTTCAAATATATCCAATACTATTTATTTCTTCAAGGTATCACTAGAAATGAAGATACATTACCCAGTCCACCCCTCAGGGTCAGAACCAGCACCACCTGAAATGGTGACATTTCTGCCTGATAGGTTATATATGTATTTTATATTTATATATGATAGAGGAGCCTTTTGTATGTGGCCCTGTTTCCATGTGAGTGTCCTGAAGGAAGCTGGACTATCAGAGGTGTGATAACTTTAATTCCAATATTTTATCCTTGATTTGCCTGTGCCATGTGTCACTTTAAAGCACATGGCACTTGGTTGGTGCCCAGAAGGGAGTTTTAGTGATATTTGGGATTTTTTCCCACTAATAGCAAGATTTTTAGGGGTTGAATTAGTGGCTAAAAGGAGTGGGGATTTAACCTGTGTGAATTGCTTCTGTGTCATGATTCCCTGGCATTTGGTGCCATGGGAATCACCCACTAGTGACCAACTTCTGTGCCCAACCTGTGCCAGGGCCTCCCCACCCTCCCAGGGAGGAATTTCATCCCAATATCCAACCCTGCCCTCTGGCAGGAGAGCAAAGCCCAGCCTTGCCATGAAGTGCAGTGTTCAACAGCCAAAGAACAGGGTTAATCTGATATAGTAATTAATTAATTACAGCTGACTGGGGGTTTGGGAAGGGCAGGAAAACTCACAGCCTTGTGGGTTGGGCAGGTGATAATAAATGAGCAATAAAAACTCTGAAAACCAGGCTTTTGGGATTGGGAAAATCCTCAATTCAAGCTTTTCCTTCCAGTCCAATATTCCCTGTGAATTTCAAGTGTCTATACATGAATTACACTTATGTAGAGACTTCTTAGGCATCTGTTATTACCATTTTCCCCCAATTTGAGAGCATTCTTTCTTCTGCTGAGCCTTTCAAAAGGCACCATTGCAGAATGAAACCCGACTGGGCAAATTGAACCCGTTCCAGATCCCTCCTCCAGTCACAACACCCCTTCTTAAGAAGTGCTGTATCATTTTTTCCCCAAGATTTGAGATGAATAACGAGCTTAAGCAGATTCAGATGCACATTTTAACCAAACTTCCTTTAATGTGTTTGATCAGTTAAAAATACGTGTCATCCTCTGTGTTTTCCTTTGGAATTCAATTAAATGGGTGTATAAATGGACTGTGTAAAATATATCTTAATTTTCTGTATTTTTAAGGAAAAAACAGTGGAATATACTGAATTTTAAGGTTATGCTGTGTGCAGGCAACTTCCCAAAAGTAAAAAAATCTAATAGACAAATATGAAGTCAGTATCAGTCTTTCTAAAAGAGTCAGTATTTCTGGCCATTCCTCCTCAAAGTGACATCATTTTATGTTTGTATTTTTCTCTGCTGCTCTTGCTTGCTCACCTCAGTACCTTTTAATAAATATTTATGTATTTTATTTATTTCCATCCATTCCACCATTAGATGTGGAAGGTGGGGGAGATCTTGGATAGTTTGTCTTGTAGATCCTTGTTGTTATAGATCCTTGAAATCAGGTTTTAGTTGATTCCAGTGTGGTTCATAATCACAAAAACCCAAAGGTAAGTGTGTCCTTCATGATCTCAGCACTGAATTGGGGGGGAATCCATCGAGTTGGCACAAAATATTTGTGAATTATCGATCATTCCACAGTGTGGGGAATGGGAAATGGGAAAAGCAGTGCCGGAGCCAACCCTTGTGGGATTCGGGATCTTTACTGGGGACACTGGTTTGAGCAGGATTTAAGGTGTCCCTCTGTCCCCAGAACAAGGTGTTCATCTACCGGGGCAAGGAGTACGAGCGGCGCGAGGACTTCGAGGCGCGGCTCCTCACCCAGTTCCCCAACGCCGAGAAGATGAAGACAACGTCACCTCCAGGAGATGACATCAAACTCTCCTCTGGCCAGTGTATCCTTGGGGACAGCAGCCTGGCCAGCACACGGCACAGGCATTTATGGCCAGCAGGAGGATGGGGTACTTCTGCCCCGAAGGGTCACCTGGGGGTCCTGCTGGGTGGCNATGATGCTCTGGGGCACAGGGGGTGACTCTTGGGGCTGGTCCTGGGCAGGACTGAGGGTTGGACTGGATGATCCTTGTGGTTCCCTTCCAGCTCAACATGTTCTGTGTTCCTGTGTAATACACAAATGTCATTTTTCTGTCCTTTTCTTCTGTGTTTCTGCTGAGCTGCCTGTTCTGTGTGACTTAAATTCCCCTTTTACTTCTTAACCCCCAAATTCAGACATTCAGTGCTTTACTGTGAAGCCAAAACTGGATTTACCATCTAAATTTCACAGGCCGGTGTCGGAGCAGATCGTGAGGTGAGTTTGGGGTGCTTTTGCCATTTTAGCAGTTTCCTTAATAACCAACTGGTGGTTGTTGTGTAAGGAATCTGTGCCAAGCCAGGAAGAGTGGTGATGGGGAGGACATTTCGTGGTGACCCTGAATATTGGCAGATATTCCATCCAACCCACTGGAAAAGAGTGATCCCATAAACATTTTAAATCCGTGCATGAACTTCTTCTAATTCTAGAGTTTAATATTGATTCCTAAATGGACTATGTGATTTTCAGTGTGCTTTTGGAACTAGGAGGTCTTTAAGGTCCCTTGCAACCCCAAACATCCTGTGCTTGTGTGATTCCATGGGTTCTTTTCCCCTTTTTCAGTTTCTACAGGGTGAATGAAGTGCAACGTTTCGAGTATTCGCGCCCCGTTCGCAAAGGAGAGAAGAACCCAGACAATGAATTTGCAGTAAGAAATGCTAAGTAAAATCCCCTGCCCTGGGCTGGTTCTTCATGCCCCTCTCTTTGGAGAATCTGAGCCATTCATTATCTTCTGCTTGTTCCAAAATAAATTCTAGGTTTCAAGAGATTATTTTTCCTAGAAGTTCAGTTAAGCCTATTTGTCATGTTCTGGTTTATACCAGTAGGACAAAAAATGGGCAAGGCTGTATTTATTTTGCTGTAAACCAGCTCTTTTGAGGAAGGGTTTTAAATTGTTGTACCTGAAACAAGAGATGTCTCTTGCCAGAACTTGTCTTGCCATGAAGATTCCAGTTAGGCATCTATAAATCTTTTTTCACTAATACATTTTTCTTTTTTTAAAAATTTTTTGCTAAAGTGTATGTCTTATCTAATGATCAGTAAAGCTCCTTCCCTGGGAGGGTGGGCAGGCCCTGGCACAGGTTAGGCAGAGAAGCTGTGGCTGCCCCTGGATCCCTGGGAGTGTCCAAGGCCAGGTTGGAGCAACCAGGACTGGTAGAAAGTGACCCTGCCCATGGCAGGATGTGGAATGGGATGGGCTTTAAGATCCCTTCCAACCCAAACCATTCTGGGATCTTATGGACAATGACAGTCCAGTAAAACCAGTGGCTGTTCTCCACAGCATCCTCCTTTGGAGAGAGAGCAGGTGGTCACTGCCAAGTCACCTCTCAGATTTCAAGCAGTGCTGCTCCATCTTCCCCACCAGCAGAAGGTGCCCCCTGGCTCTGTGACATGTGTCATTCTGGGTGCTTCCTCTGCCTGGTGAGAACCTTGGAAGGCTTTGCTGAAGTTCAGAGCTGTCCCTCTGCTAACGTGGTGCTTCTGTTCCATGTGCAGAACATGTGGATCGAGAGGACCATCTACGTGACAGCCTATAAACTGCCCGGCATTCTGAGGTGGTTTGAAGTCAAATCAGTTTTCATGGTAAGATCCATTTGGCTTTATTAGGATTGCCTGAAATAAAAGGGGGTTTTGTCCAGCCAGGGAACATTTCTGTGGCTGGGTGGCTGTGCTTGAGCTCTGGGGACAAGGAATCCATGGGACTGGGGACAAGGAATCCATGGGACTGTGCCTGGCACCCTGTGGAGAACCTGCTGGGGTGGGATTATTGACTGAGGGGGGACTCAAGGAAGGGGATGTGCCCATCTCTCCTGGGCCTTTGGGAACAGGGCTGGTCAAATGCTTGAAGGACTTTTTATAAAGTGTTTGTGGCTCTCAGCACCTGGGCCCAAAAGGAAGAAGGACCTGAGGTGGTGTAGGGGAACTGAATTTTATTTATAAAAGAGGATTTGGGTATTTGGATGGTCATTTATCCAAAATGCACCGTAAATCAAATGCGTTGCATGTGCCTGCTTTTCTCACCATTTGTGGTTGTTTTTGTTTCTTCTCCATATTTAGCTAAATATACCCTCAGCAACCTCACAGAGTAACTCCAAATTACTCATTTCTCTGTTCAACCATTTAGACTGTTTAGATAAGACACATCCATTAAATGCCTTTAAGATTAAATTATTCTTACGCAGCTGTAATTTTTAAGGAGCAATAAAAACATTGTTACTGCGTTTTTTCAATCTCTCTCTTGTGAGGCTTATTTTTAAAGGAAAAGAACAATTTGCATATGATTAATTAAAACCTTTTTCATTGCTCCATTGAGGTTATGTTGGACAGTTGTATTTGGATGAACAGAAGTAATGCAGAAAATTACTATGGTATCTATAGTAACAGAATATGAATGCGATGGGTGACAGTAACAGGCAGCTGAATAAAACACGTTGAATTTTTAATGAATTTCGTCGTTTCAATATAATCCTGATGGGGAAGATTGTATTCATCTTCCTGCTTGCCAAAAGTGTTGCTTGGAAAGGCTGAGGAGGCCAGAGCAGAGCCTGACAGGCAGTTGGTGCCCATGCACTGGGATTGGCATCCCAATGGGCACAAATCCCAGGAGATTTGGTGAGTCAGGATTATATGAGTTGCACAGCTGGAAAATGATAGCAGAATTTAAACTTGCTCTGAAGTGGGAAGGCTGCTCTGGATAACTTTTGACCTTCTCTGGCATAGTCACTTCAAAATGGGTATTGACTTTCTGCAAGATACAGCAAGGGGGATTGTGAGGTTTATATCCCTGTAATGCTAAATTGTGATTATGGATACAGATATTATTGATCTTTTACTGAGCTATTCCAGCAGCTCTGCACGTTTCATATTTTATCGATGGAGCTGGGATATCCTTAAAGGAAGAGGTGAGACCACATCAAATCAGTGTCATTGAATAAATGCAGTGTATTATGTTACATAACCCAGAGGAATGTGCAGAATTGCCTTCAATCTGTTGGCTTTGAAAATTCCTTCCGAATCCTTTCACCTAAACCTTCCCAATCTGTTCATTACCTGCAAGGAATTCGTGGCCCACATTCATTATCCTCTATCTGATTTGGTTTAGCTGGACACGAGGAGGGGAGAAATTTGCTGAGGCCAGTGAATTACAGAGTGGATTTTGACTCACAGTGGGTTTTAAAAAGCACAACTGCCATTCTCTGTATTGTTTTTATCTTGTCATTTTGTAGTGGTGCAAATGTCCCAGGGGTGTGGATCCCTTTTTGCCCCTGAGCAGTGTGTGGTGCCCAGAGTGGGCAAACTGCAGGGAACAAGGTCAGAATTGACAGGTGTAATAAGTAACTTTCAGCAAGTTCCCAAGTTCATAGCAGGAGAATGGGAAGTGCAATTCTCCATCTGGCTTTAAAAAATTAGAGGGAGGCTTTCTAAGAGTAGGAAAAACAAGGGGAATGAGAAGGCAAGCCATGATTGCTGCTGCAGAGGAGTCAGAGCAGCTCGGGGAGCTCAATGAGTGCTAATTTCTGGAGATGCTTGAGAGCTTTAAAAGCAATGGTTCATCAACACATTATTGCATCGTTATAAGCCCATTAATACAAATGCCACGGTGCTAAATTTAGCCTGGGATGTTCCCAACAAGTCAGATGTGGAACCTGCCTTTGCTCTCCCAGTCCAGCTTTGCCAGTGGCACGTTCAGCTCTGGCCATGCCTGGGCTGCTCCCCATTCCCAGCACAACCAGCAGGCTCCTTCCCTGCCTCCCCCAACCAGGCACGCTGCTCAAAATGCTAATTAAAACATCCTCGATGTAATCAGCTGGCAGGTGGAAGAGGAACAGCTCAAGAGATTTGATTAGAAGTGGTTCTCAGAAACGGGCTGAGCCACTGATAGCCAGGTAGAAGTGCTGCTTTGTTTATGTAGCATTTATGGAAATGAGGCTGTAATCAAATATACACTTGCATTTTCCTCGCAGGCCTCAATTAACCTTCCTTCTCTCTTCATACCACATCATTTCATTAATACAAGCTGCCTGTGTCTTTGCAGTGAGGACTGTCTGCACTCTGGGGCACTGCAAGTTGGTCATTTTTAGCCCATTCACTAATATTGAAAATATTTTAATCCTGGGTTTTTTCCCAACACGGACAACTTTCATTCTGAACGGTTTTCTGAACTTAAAAAGTAGCTGGAGATCAGTCAATTAAAATATGCACGTTTTAGACAGTCTAAGAGCTAATTCACCCCATGAAGACATCTGAGGACTTCTCCTCATTGAAGTCCAGGCTGTGGGAAGAAGAAAATGTCTCTCTTCAGTTCTGAACCTTCTGATGAAGCAAATGTGACCTCGTGGGACAAAGCCCAGCAGATTGCTTAGATGTCATCTCTTCACCATATGAAACTTGGAAATACACCAAAATAATCACTGCAGAAATATCTCCTTGATTTTTGAGCTGCTTAGGATTACATTTTCCATCAGGAAATCCACGTTGAAGTTATCATTTCTTTCTCTCTGTTCTGCTAAGCTGGATCTTCTTTGTGCTGCTAAAACTCACCAACCCTTAATCTCTGATGTTCTCGCTAATCCTCCAAAAACCTCACGTGGTGCCTGCCAGAGCCTTTCCAAACATGGGGCTGAGTTGTAATCCATCCTGCAGCAGCAAATTGCATTGAACTTTCTCCACTGCCACCCATCATCATGCCAGTTCCCTCAGCATGTAGACACCAAACACCTGAAATGGCCCTTTCTGGGAATTCTTGGTCAAAAATCATCAATTCTGAAATTCCTGGTGTTCCTAATTGTGATGGTTTAATGAACAGCCAGTTAAAAACTGTGGCCCTGGGTTAAAAACTGCTTTTGTTCTGGTTTTAGGTTGAAATCAGCCCTCTGGAGAACGCCATAGAGACCATGCAGCTGACCAATGACAAGATCAACAATATGGTTCAGCAGCATTTGAATGATCCAAACCTGCCCATCAACCCCCTGTCGATGCTGCTCAACGGCATCGTGGATCCTGCAGTCATGGGGGGCTTCACCAACTATGAGAAGGTGAGCTCACAGTTCCCTGTCCTGCTGGGCTTCCCCTGGCTCTGCAAGGACATGGAGCTGCTGGAGAGGCCAGGGAGGCACCAGGATGGTCAGCGGATGGAGCAGCTCTGCTGGGAGAGCTGGGATTGTCCAGCCTGGAGAAGGGAAGCTTTGGGGGGACCTCACTGTGGCCTTGCAGGACTTGAAGGGATGACAAGATGGAAAGGGGCTATTTCCAAGGGTCTGGAGGGACAGGACAAAGGGACATGACTTCCCATGTGTAGAGGGTTGGGTAGATTAGACACACTGACTAGAATGGATAGTGGGAAGGAATCCTCCCTGGGAGGGTGGGCAGGGCCTGGCACAGGTTGGGCAGAGAAGCTGTGGCTGCCCCTGGATCCCTGGGAGTGTCCAAGGCCAGGTTGGACGGGGCTTGGACCAACCTGGGCTGGTGGGAGGTGTCCCTGCCCATGGCAGGGGGTGGCACTGGATAATCTCTGAGGTCTGCTCCAACCCAAACCAGTCTGGGATTCAGTGATTCCCCAGTTTTCTCTTTGCATTTGTCACTTTTTTGCAGAACTTTTGGGTCCATTCACTGATCTTTGCTGGTTTTCATTCTTCTGGTATTAGATGTTGATTTATTTTCTGAGCTAACTGCTCCTTTCTCTCCATCACACAGGCTTTTTTTACAGAAAAATACATGCACGAGCATCCAGAAGATCATGAGAAGATCGAGAAGCTGAAGGACCTCATTGCTTGGCAGGTAAGAGAGTTGGATGTGAGGTTGGTCAGAGCCACCTGCTGTGGAGGGGCAGCTTCTTGTCCCTTTGAGAAGGTCCAGGCATTGAACTCCTCACCCTGGATAAGCCTCTTTGCCATCTAAACCCACCTTGGAACTTGAGCTTGAAGTTCATCTTTCCAACATCATTTCCCATTTGAGAAACCTGCAAGGAACAAACATGATCAGCCTCTTTCATTTCTCTTTTTAAGAACCATAATACAGTGAAAGTCTCCCATCTGTGTCCAACAAAAAGACATTTTTCAGGGCAAACAAGAAACAATTCCAATTTTGTTCCATAGTCACATCCTGGATGTTTTCCAGTGGTCACAGGATCATTTTATGGGAAGTAAAAAAATACCAATATGGTTGGAAATGTTTTTCCCCACAGAAGAAGAAAGTGAATCACTGTCTTTTTATATTCAATTTGGGGTCTATAATAAAGGGAATAATTTACATTTCTGTAGGTTTCAGTCCTAAGAGGTGATAGGACCAAAGCTACAGAATTCAAAAATAAAATATCCTCTGAAGGCCATAAAACTATCAGTGAATAAAAACTCTTCTGCTCTGTGAAATAAAAAAACATTTATTAATTTATTTTCTTGTGAGCTTTTACAGAAGATTAGATTTTTATGGGCTTGAGGTTTTATAGAGGGAAATAATTTGGTCCCAGAAGACTGGCTTGGTGTCAGCTCTCTGCGAGTGACACCTCCAAGGAATTTACAAACACACTTTTCCCTAGCAAAGGCTCACTTTGGTGACATTTGTGTATTCAAATAATATTGCAATTTGAAAACACCTCTGGCAGCTGATCACATTGTATCTGAATTATCCAGTGCTTTTAAATACAGTTGAAATACAACTTTGCCCTCAGTTTTGTAGCTGTGAAACACCAGGAAGCAGCAAAACAGGGAGAAGGGATCCAAGATGATTTTGGTCTGAAAATTCCTGTCACTGGAAGCCCTTCCAGTGCTTTTAGGTTACTTTGGGTGTTTGTTTCATGTACATTTGGGGTATCCTAAAATTGGAACCTCCCTTAAACCCTTCCATTCCCAGCACCCAGCGAGGCAGGAGCTGGGAGAGGGAGGCAGGGGCAGAATTCATCACGGGCTGACAGTGAGTGAAAGCACAAATGGGTTTTCATTTTTCAGTAATGTGGGGCTTGGAGTTCTGTAATCACACAGAGATTTTCTCAGGGCTGGATAAATCACTCTGCAGAGATGGAATGGTACCAGCCTGACAGTCCTATTATCAGCTGACCACTTAAATTTCAGTTTTTTCCCTGCCCTTACCTCTTTCCTCCGTCGTGCTGTGGAATTCGTGCTCTTCGGGATATGATCCTTCCATAATTCCCGTGAACTTTGAGTGCACATTTTGTTTTGGGCTGTTATTAATTCAGATCAATGCCATTAGTAAGGCAAGGTGCATTTTCATCCACCTTAGTGCTTTTCCAACTTAGGGGAAAAACCATTCCCATGCACCGTGTCAAGCTGCTCTTTTATTTGAACGTGAAGATAATGAAATGATTGATTGAAATTAAGGCAGTGAAATGAATGATTGATGACATTTAGCTCATGTATTTACAGCACAGCAAAACATAAAAATACCACGGCACATCAAAACCTGGGGCTGCTTTTGCAGAGCTGAAAGAGCTGCTGCATACTAAAAACTTAAGTTTTTATGGTCATGTTTTATGGTATTTCCTACTCTGAAAGATTGTCTTTTTAGATCAGATTAAGAATTCAAATCAGTGTAGGTTTTTCCTTCTTTTCAGCCAAGCAGATGGAGATTTTTAAAACCAAAATAAAACGAAAAAATCAGGGAATAATTCAAGTTGCAGTGGAACTTGGTAGAATTTTAAAATCAGCAAAGAGCAGGGTTGTGAGATAAGTAAGTTCTGGGTAGAGGTGCTCTCCTGTCTCCTTCACCTCATCCCTTTGTGGCTCTGCTGCTTCCATTGCTTTTCCATTCACCCCCTGGGGGTGGGGTTTGAAATAGAGCCACAAGAGGAGAAAATTGGCAATATCATGAATGTGGCTCTACCTCTGACCAAGGTCTGTGTTGGGTTGGAGTTCTGGGTCAGCTGGCACCCCATTTCCTGTGCCAGTGTCTGGAAAGGAGGCGCTGGAAGAACCTTGAGGTTGGTGGAAGGTGGTGCAGCAAAAATGGTACAGCAGTCAGTCATTTGATAATTGTTTAAAGGGTTAAGTGGGCGTGGACAAGGAGAAACATGTCCTGACTCAGCAGTGGGAAGCTTCTTAAATTCAGGGGCTGTTCAGGAATAACAACCTTTCCTCCTCCTCCTTCTTCTGCTTCTGTCTCCTTGTTCTGCTTCTCTTTCTTCTGCTTCTCTTTCTTGTTGTTCTGCTTCTCTTTCTTCTGCTTCTGTCTCTTCTTGTTGTTCTGCTTCTCTTTCTTCTCTTTCTTGTTGTTCTGCTTCTCTTTCTTCTCTTTCTTGTTGTTCTGCTTCTCTTTCTTCTCTTTCTTGTCGTTCTGCTTCTCTTTCTTCTCTTTCTTGTTGATCTGCTTCTCTTTCTTCTGCTTCTCTTTCTTGTTGTTCTGCTTCTTTCTTCTCCTTCTTCTTCTGCTTCTTCTAATTCTCTTTATTCTCCTTCTGCCTCTTTCTCCTTCTGCTTCTTTCTCCTTCTGCTTTGTTTCCTGTGGTTTCTGGACATCCTCCCCTCCGTTGCAGTGGTGCCTCCTTGGATCCCACCAGCCTTTAGGTGCTGCTGTTCTCCCACCCCACCCCACTCTCCTGGCCATCAACCCTCCTGATTTTTTTGCTTCTCCCCAGCTGGTTGTGTGACCCTGCTCTGTCCCACCGGCAAATCCCTCCTTAGAACTCTAATTTGGGCCACCAAAGAAGGAGCTGCATTTCTTTTCTCCCTCAGATATTGACTTCATGTTTGAGTTTCCAAGCTGGAGGTGGCTCCTCCCTAGGACAGGCTCCTTAGGGCATGCTCTGCTGGTGAAAATGGTCTCAGAGCTGAAGCTGCTGCCCCACTTGGACCTCCCCTTGGTAATTCCATTTGTTCAAAAAGGTTCCATTTCAGAAGTCAGTGGATCCTTTGAAATAAATGAGCCAAGAGAGCACCTATCCCTCCAGCACAGGAGGGTCACAGTGTGGCCTGATAGTCATGAAAATTCAGAAATCCGTTTACTTATCCAGAGCAAGGAAACTTTCTGAGTTCAGAAAGTGTTTAATTTTTGTTGGGTTCAGATCCACGGGGCTGTAAATAGAAGTGACTACAGTGGGAAAAAGAAAAGTCATTATTTTTACTCCTCTTTGTAGTCTTTTAGAAGAAACTCTGTCCATTCAAATAGTGGCAAATCGCAGAGAATCATCTTGCTAAGATTTCCCAAGTTTGTTCATGTGGAATTCATCTGTGTATTTATTATTCTCCTTGCTAATAAAGCTGCTCCCTCCGATGGCAGCTCAGTCTTCTCAGAAAAATCTGGGTTTAATCAGTATTATGATTTAATTATGAATTATTAAGAAGAAGCCTCTTAGCTTGATTGCTGCAGAGAATATCTAAGTTAGAATCAGAGCACTGTGTGGGCTGCAACCGACCTGGAAGAGGAAATATTTTCCCTGAGCTGAAGGTAGAAAACTCTCTTGGTGTGTCTGAGTAGCTGTGGGAATGGAAATCTCTCCCTTAAAACATTTCCAAAGGTCGCCTCCACCACCACACTTTGAACTAATTACATAATCCTGTGCTGCCATGGGTGTGCTGTGACAGAAGCCTTGGAGAGAAATGATTATTTTCAGTTAGAGAAGAGAATTAATTTAATTTTTCCCCCTCTGTTTTCTTCCCATAGTAAATAAACTCATTTTTCTAAGGAGAACTATATAGATATAAAGGTGCATGTTTTATTAATCAGTGTTGCTCTGCAATAGAGAGCTGTCCAAGGATGGGGCTCATCTGCAGGTTTGGGAACAGCTTTTATTTAAGAAAACATACAACTGGTTTCTACTTGAAGGCTTTATCCTCATGAGACTGGGGAAGGATTTGATGTCAATAACCCAGGGTGAGACCCATCATTCCTCAGCTTGCCATTTTAATGTATAGAATGTATGGGGAATATGGAGGGTTTGTGCCCTCTGGGCCTCCAGCGTGGCATTTCTGGGCAGAACTAGGGGGGTGTTAAATTTCAAGGACTTTGGTTAGCAGAGAAGGAAAGAAATCAGGGATAACACCTTTTTAGACCTTTTTTGTGCCTTATACAATGAATGGTGATGGTTACTATGACAATAATATTATTGTAGTGTTATTAATATTGTAATAATAATAATAATGATGACGATGATGAGAAGAAGTTCATATTATTGGAATTATTGCTAGTCCATGAGATCTGTCCCTCCCCTCCCACCCCTGTGGCAGTGCTGCCCTGAGCCTCCTTTGGGAGGGCTGGGCAGGGTGGAACAGCCAAGGTGTCCCTTGCAGATCCCCTTCCTGGCCGAAGGCATCCGGCTGCACGGCGAGAAGGTGACGGAGGCGCTGCGGCCGTTCCACGAGCGCATGGAGGCGTGTTTCAGGCAGCTCAGGGACAAGGTGGAGAAGCAGTACGGGGTCAGGGCTGTGGTGAGTGCCTTCCCCTTCCCTAAACTCCTTTAAGTTGTGTGTTCCTGTGCCCTGAATCCCATGGGATAAAAGAGTCAGGTCGGTGCAGCGTTGGTTGTTCTCAATGGCCATCAAATTACTGAGATGGGATGAAGGATGTTCCAAAAGCCTCCCTTGCTTCCCTTTCCCAGCAAAGAAACAATTTCTAAATGACCTGACTCTGCTCCTCGAGAGTCGAGGTAATTCTTCAGGTTGGAAGGAATTGGGTTGCAAAAAGTCTTTAAAAATTGACCCTTAGCTTGTTGTAGAGCTGAACGTCACCTTAGCGTGGATAACTCCCTGAGGGGTGGGAGGGCTGTGCCATGGGACCTCCTCTGGCATCACCCTGAATGTGGGCAGGCATCAAACAGTAACTCCTGCTTGATGAGGTTTACAAGGACTCAAATTCATTTTCTCATTCCAACAAGCTGTTTTCTGTTGCTGCTTCATCTTCAAGGCACAGCCACAATTTGATGGTGTTTCCAGTGGGGGTTTGTTCTCTTTTTGAGGGTTGCTCATGGTGGGGGAAGGCCAAAGGCAGTAAACAGCTCTGTAATTGAGAATAGAATTGGTCATTCAGTCAAATGCCCTTGGATTGGGTGCTACTGTAGGATCATTTTTGAGAAAAGGAGGCTCAGGGGGGACCTTCTCATCCCATAAAACTCCCTGCCAGGAGGGGGGAGCTGGGGGGGGTCAGGCTCTGCTCCCAGGGAACAGGGACAGGAGCAGAGGGAATGGCCAGGAGATGTTCAGGTGGGACATCAAAGGGAATTTGTGCCTGGAAAGGGTGGCCAGGCCTTGGCAGGGGCTGCCCAGGGAGGGTTGGAGTGCCCAGCCCTGGAGGTGCCCCAGGAAGGACTGGCCATGGCACTCGGGGACAAGGTGGGCATCGGGCACAGGGTGGGCTCCATGGGCTGGCAGGGCTTTTCCAGCCTCAGGAATTCTGGGATTCTGTCCATAGCAATGACAATGTTTTCATGGGAACACTGAGATCTCACAGGGAACGTGCCAGCCTTCATGGTATCCTTCTAACCAGTGTTCCATTTGTGTGATCCTTCAAATCCCATCTAATACATTAAGGAAAACATTCCAATAGTAATTTCTTCCCGAGGAGAAGAGGCCTAATTGGCATGAATGACAGTTGTATGTCAGTCCCTTCAATAACACCCATTTGCATCAGCAGGGAGATGACTGGAAAGTCACACACAGGTGGTGTTATCTCTAATTTCACTCAGCCCACCCCAAGAATTATCAGCACTGATGGAGCTTTATCGCTTCTGTCTTCTTGTACAAGGCCAATTTACCAGTAGTTGACAGGGTGGAAAATATACCTGTAATTAAACAGCATGAGATTCTTATTTGTTGACTGAAAGAGTTCAATTATTTTATGCATATATCAGTTATTAATGGCTAACAAAGCTTGGATAAATATTCAGAACTCTGAAATTGTCTGAGACAAAACCAAAACTTTCAGATATTTTTTTCTGAACTTGGATGTCACTCTGTAAATTGGCTCTCCTGGCATTATTGACATCTAGTTTCTCTCAGTGTGTTTTTGTGGGGGGGTTTTAACTCCATTTCATTTAAATATATTGACAGGGCAGTCACTTTAATTGCAGAGAAGGATTAAAATAAAAATCTTTGTAGAAAGCTCCTTTTTTAAAGCCAAGATGTAAAGAAATATTTAAATACCGTCGAAGCAAAGGAATCGCAGAATCCCAGAACATGCTGAGCTGGAAGGGACCCACAAGGATCATCCAGTCCAACCCTCAGCCCTTCCCAGGAGTCCCTCCCTGTGCTTTGGAGCATCCTTGAATTACTGCAATAGGCTTAAAATCCTACATGTGCCCACATTTCATCCTAATCCTATAAACGGCTTTCCTTTAGGACGTGTTTCTTTGTTGTTAAACACAAGGTATAAACCAAATAATCTCTATTAAATAACCCAAAACTCACTGTGGGAGCCCCCCAGGTCCCTTGGGGTGGGTTGGCCAACAGTGATGTTGTGATTGCAGAGCTCAGCCCTTGTGTTGCTCTCCACAGCTCTCCAGCCTGGAGGACCGGCGGGGCAGCCGGCCGCGCTCCATGGTGAGATCCTTCACCATGCCCTCCTCTTCCAGGCCCCTCTCCGTGGCATCTGTGTCCTCCATCTCCTCAGACAGCACCCCCTCCCGGCCTGGCTCTGATGGGTGAGTGGGCAACGCTCAACCAGGGTTTGTCCATGGGGTTGGAGGGTTCTCATCACCCCCAGATCTCCCACCCATCCTACTGACTCCTCCTGTGTTTGGTTCATCTCAGGGTTGGGAGGGGTTTAGTTGGGTTGTTTCCCAGGGTATTTGCTCCCAGATTTGGTTTATAATATAATAATGCTCTGCAGATTTTGATGGGACACAGTGGTGTGAGTAACCAGCCTGGGGTGGGGATGGTGCTCTGCTAAGCTGGTCCCAGGGCTGGAACAGCTGGGAGAGCTGGGGGGGTTCACCTGGAGAAAAGGATCCAGGGAGAACTGAGAGCCCCTTGCAGTGCCTAAAGGGGCTCCAGGAGAGCTGGAGAGGGACTGGGGACAAGGCATGGAGGGACAGGACACAGGGAATGGTTTCCCACTGCCAGAGGGCAGGGATGGATGGGATATTGGGAAGGAATTGGTGGCTGGGAGGGTGGGCAGGCCCTGGCACAGGGTGGGCAGAGAAGCTGTGGCTGCCCCTGGATCCCTGGGAGTGTCCAAGGCCAGGTTGGACGGGGCTTGGAGCAACCTGGGCTGGTGGGAGGTGTCCCTGCCCATGGCAGGGGATGGAATGGGATGAGCTTTAACGTCCCTTCCCACCCAAACTTTCTATGATTCTTTGAAGTGACTCAGCTAAACCTCCCAACCCACACAGACATTTATCTCCAGATGTCCTGCTTTTTAACCAAGATCAACATAATGCTCCTCTCTGTCCTTTTTGACAGAGTGAAACAAACCCCCTAAGCATTCACCCAACCAAAAAACCAAAGAAAGAGGACGTAAATTCCCCCTGTTGGAGCCATGCAGGGGTATCAGTGCAGGAGGGATGTGTGGTGTGTTTAGTCAGTGAGAGGAGGTGTGTGCAGCCAGCCCTGTCCCAGTGCCCAGGTGGGGCTCAGGAGAAGGAAGGGATTAGTGAACTGCTCAATCTCTGCTGCCCCAGGGAAAGCTGCTTATGGCAGGACTGTACTTCAAGCCTTATCAAGATATTTCACAGGAGAACTGGGAATTCTGGTGATAAGCCCTGTCTCACAGTCACATCCCTCAAAGAACAAAATAATCTGTTTTCTCTCTGGGTTTTCTGTGCAGCCTCAGGAGTCCCTTCTCCCTGTTCCTCCCCCCAGGCGTGCCTGTAATCCAGAAAGGCAATATTTGGCCTAGGCAGCAGTTTTTTAAAGCCTCCTGAAGGGCTCCCTCCCTTACAGGGATGTGCTGGAAATGCTCTTTTCCCTTGTGCCCCTTCAGAGGGGAGTTATTACCTGGCTGGAGAGTGGTAGAATTAAACCCAGCCCCTGAGGAGCAGCATGATGCTGGCCTTGACTCCAGGCACTGTTTGCCCCCTGGGAAGAGCTGCAGAGAGAGCACAGTTCAGCCTCTACATGTTGGTGTAAATGTGGGACAGCAAGGGTGATCATGTGTTGTGATAATTAATTCTCAAATTTGTCTTGCTGGAATTTAGGGGTGATGACATCACAGGTTGTCGTGGTTTGACCCACGATAAATGCCTGATGTCCAGTAAAACTCCTTCAAGGCCTCCCCCCACCCCCTTTCACCTTCCAGAGGGAAGAAAGAANGGACTGGGGACAAGGCATGGAGGGACAGGACACAGGGAATGGTTTCCCACTGCCAGAGGGCAGGGATGGATGGGATATTGGGAAGGAATTGGTGGCTGGGAGGGTGGGCAGGCCCTGGCACAGGGTGGGCAGAGAAGCTGTGGCTGCCCCTGGATCCCTGGGAGTGTCCAAGGCCAGGTTGGACGGGGCTTGGAGCAACCTGGGCTGGTGGGAGGTGTCCCTGCCCATGGCAGGGGATGGAATGGGATGAGCTTTAACGTCCCTTCCCACCCAAACTTTCTATGATTCTTTGAAGTGACTCAGCTAAACCTCCCAACCCACACAGACATTTATCTCCAGATGTCCTGCTTTTTAACCAAGATCAACATAATGCTCCTCTCTGTCCTTTTTGACAGAGTGAAACAAACCCCCTAAGCATTCACCCAACCAAAAAACCAAAGAAAGAGGACGTAAATTCCCCCTGTTGGAGCCATGCAGGGGTATCAGTGCAGGAGGGATGTGTGGTGTGTTTAGTCAGTGAGAGGAGGTGTGTGCAGCCAGCCCTGTCCCAGTGCCCAGGTGGGGCTCAGGAGAAGGAAGGGATTAGTGAACTGCTCAATCTCTGCTGCCCCAGGGAAAGCTGCTTATGGCAGGACTGTACTTCAAGCCTTATCAAGATATTTCACAGGAGAACTGGGAATTCTGGTGATAAGCCCTGTCTCACAGTCACATCCCTCAAAGAACAAAATAATCTGTTTTCTCTCTGGGTTTTCTGTGCAGCCTCAGGAGTCCCTTCTCCCTGTTCCTCCCCCCAGGCGTGCCTGTAATCCAGAAAGGCAATATTTGGCCTAGGCAGCAGTTTTTTAAAGCCTCCTGAAGGGATCTGTCACTTACAGGGATGTGCTGGAAATGCTCTTGTCCCTCGTGCCCCTTTCAGAGGGGAGTTATTACCTGGCTGGAGAGTGGTAGAATTAAACCCAGCCCCTGAGGAGCAGCATGATGCTGGCCTTGACTCCAGGCACTGTTTGCCCCCTGGGAAGAGCAAGAGAAGAATATTGATTCTTCCCTTGCCTGCCACTACCTTTTTCTCTTTTTCCCTTCAAAATCTTTAAATGTGTTTTTCTTTCTAATTGGGCATTATCTACTCAGGTTTCACCTCTCCATCCCAGCTTTGGTGTAGTAGGTGCCACTTAGAAGCTTGGGAGGATCTTAATACATAAATGCACACACTGAATCTACTCAGTATGTGTTTTTAAGAACACACAAAGATCATGGTGCATCCCAACTGCTGCTCCAAGCCCAGGGCAATACAGGAAAATATAATGAATAATTATTGTCACTGAGAAGACCTTGAAAAAATACAGGCATTTTATCCAGGGTCAAACCACGACAAATACCCATTTCCTTGATCGGTGGAGCAGGAGAATTAAAAATCATCAGATGTAAATAATGTCATGAAAGGCCTCAAAGATTCAGGTGACTGTAAAATCATGGGGGTGGTTTGGCACTACTCACCTGGAAGAAGTTCCCTCGTGCACCTACCACAGTTGATTTGGTTTATGGTCAGTTCTTTCCTCCTTTCCATGTCCCCCCTCTTCCTATGTTAATTATGAGAATGGAAATGAAGCTAAAAACCAATGAAAATGAAGCCAACAGCCCCAACTTATCTTTTCTGCCATCTCAGCTCCTCCTGCTCTGGAGCTTTTAAACACCAAAGACTCAAGGCAGGCATTGACAACAGGATGTGTTTTGCAGCTCCCAGCTCTAGGTATAAATAAACCTGATGTTAAAAAAGGGCCTTGGGTTTAGTCACTGCTTAAACCAGGATTTAGGAGTGCAAATCTGAGCACTGGGAAGTCCCAGGTGCCAGTGGGATTTCTATTGCTGGTCCTGATGTGCTTCCAGTTGGAGCGTGGTGTGCTGGCTCATTTTATCATGGATCCACTGCATACAAATAATTAACAGCCCCAATAATAGCAATAGCAAGGAAAGCAATTAATCATAGTCTGAAGAATGGCAGTTCCTCTTGTAAACTTGCAGTGAGCCTGTGAGGTGCTGCCACTGCCCTCCAAGCCAGGCTGAAATAGCCAATTTGGGTGGCTAAAGGGTGTTGGGAGAGCTGGGGGCTGCTCAGGGCACTGTCACTGAAGCACTTGGTGGCTCCAGGTTCCCTGGGATGAATAAACCTTGTGGCTTTGTGCCCTTTTTGGCTTTGGTTCCAAGGGACAAACAGCTCAGGGGCTGCTGCAGGTTCTGGTTTGAGCATCTTCACATGGAATGAGCTCAAGTAGGGTGGCAGCTGAAGGGCCTCTAGTGCTTCAAATAACAGCAAAAACTGATAAGAATTGGGGATATTGCTGTTGGATAATTCTGCTAATGGAAGGGGTTGGGAAAATGTCACTGCAGGCTGTGTGGAATAGGGATACTCTGGGATTTCACGGCACAGACTGTGGCCTGCATATGCAGGGATCCCATGGCATGGCAAATGCCTGAAATAGGGGCTTTGGTTGGGGATGTTTGGTTTGGTTTGGGGCTTGACGTGTGATGGTTTGAGATGTCTTCTTAAAATCTGTCGGTCTAGTTTTGTCTAGGTGTGATCTTAGCAGTTTGTTTCATTTATAACATAAAATAAATTGTAAAATACTTTGTCTAGCTAAGAATGCCCCATCCCTGGAAGTGATGCCCCATCCCTGGTGGTGTCCAAGGCCAGGTTGGACGGGGCTTGGAGCACCCTGGGCTGGTGGAAGGTGTCCCTGCCCATGGCAAGGGCTGGCATTGGATGGTCTATGAGGTCCCTCCCAACCCAACCCATCCTGGGATTCTTTAACCCAACATCCAATTACCTGCAATTTAGTGCTGGTTTCCAGTGGAATTTCGAGGTGGAAATTTCTGCTGGCACACTTGCCCTGGTGCCACAGCCTGGATAGTGGGAATGCTGAGTGAGAAACTCATTTTTCACCCAAAACTCCGGAGTTTGTGCAGCCACAAAGCAGCAAATTCACTGCAGAGCAGGGAAATCTGCACTGCTGCTTCTCCAGTAGTAAATTTTATTGTAAGACAATTATGATTGTTATGACCTTCTGCCCCCTCCTTCTCTCTCTAATGAGTTTTCCTGGCTTAGTAGAGAGTCATTAACTCGAGGCAGGCTTTGGGAAATGTGTAAATAAAAATCAGCTGGTTTGAAAATGGTGTTTGATGACGTTTTTCTTTTAGGTTCGTGCTGGAGCCCCTCCTGCCCAAAAAGATGCATTCTAGGTCGCAAGATAAATTGGACAAGGATGACCTAGATAAGGAGAAGAAGGAAAAGAAGAAGGAGAAAAGGAACAGCAAGCATCAAGAGATATTTGATAAAGAATTTAAATCAACTGATATTTCTCTGCAGCAGTCTGAGGCAGTGATCCTTTCAGAGACGGTAACTCTATTAGCAAGTCGTGCTTTATCTCCTTCTGAGCTCTGTCTTTTCTCTTTTGAAATAAAAATGTTGATTTTTTAGCATTTGCAGACCAAAAGGAACTCTGAGGGAGCGCATTCCGACGCTAATAGATGTGATAATGAATCACAAACACAGATTTTATTTACAGTGTAAAAGGATCGTGTGGTATCTCATGTGAAAATCTTAAGCAAAAGCTATCGGTGACTATTTGATAAAAGGAGCAGATGGTGTGGGTATATATATATGTATTTTTATATATATATATATATATATAACTGAAATAAATGCTGCCATTTTAGCAGCCTTTGGAATTGCTGGTTCCCAGGAGGTGATGATGGGTTTGCTCATATTTCAGCTGCAAGACAGTTTTGGGTGGAAACGTTCCAAGGTCATCCTGTTGCGTGTTCTTGGAGGGTTATTTTGAGCAGGGAATCGTAAGCGGTTCCACTGGTGGCTGTGTGTAAGGATATTAACAACAGGGCATATCTCCCTTAAAGCCTCTCTTCTTGGCTTATATTTAATTCACTGGAACTGTCCTGAAGGCTTAGGTCACCTGAGGAGCTGGAGCTCTGGAGTTGAAAGCAAAGCTGGAGCTGCGAGCACGTGAACCAACCGTAACCTCCAAATCTCTGCCTGGACACCTGTCTGGAGGCCAAGAGTTTAAACCTTGCCTCCCAGAAG
Organism: Campylorhamphus procurvoides; assembly: GCA_013396655.1. Lineage (NCBI taxonomy): Eukaryota > Metazoa > Chordata > Aves > Passeriformes > Dendrocolaptidae > Campylorhamphus > Campylorhamphus procurvoides. The sequence continues at coordinate 67,972 of WBMV01001855.1, read as the reverse complement.
GAAATGGCATGTTCTCTGAAAGGTTGATGGAGGGGCTTGGAGAGCCAGCTTTGCACTCAGCAAAGCCTTCCAGGGGTGGCTGTGTCACTCAGCCTGGATTTTGGAAATGATTTCTCTCTCACCTGTGGATCCTTCCAGTGTTTCTCTTATATTGTTGAGCTGTTCAGCCACAGTTCCTTTGTTTCCTGGATTTGCTCCTCCTTTCCCATCCAGGCTGTGTCTTGTGGCATCTTGGAAAATCAGAGTTGTTTGTTTGATGTGCTCAGTCAAACAACTCTGATCAAATCCCCTGTGGGGGTCTCATGTTTTTCACCTTTGAAGCCAGTGAGTTTTTCCATGGACTGAAGTAAATTTTGGACCAGCCCTCCTGTTTCAATGGAGATTCCTCCTGCCCAAGCCAGCCAGGCCAGCACCACTGAGTGTTTGCAGACAGAAAATACATTCTCCATGCATTTCCACGTGCAAAGCCTTTGACGTTGCACCTTGCAGCAGTTGTGTTCTGGTTGATGGAGCTCTGCAGTGGCAGGGTCTTCTACTGGGCATCTCCCAAACACACCAGCAGAGCTTGTGGGAGGAGAGCATTAGTCAGAGAAGGAGAAAATCAGATTTCAGGGCAGCTGAGTCAGTTGGAGCAGATGGGAGGCATCCAAGGATGCCGGGCTTGATGTCACCATGAGGTCACTGCCATCTCAGAGAGGTCCTGGACATCAGAGGAGATTGCTCATGATTGGAAAAATGCAAATGCTGGCTGGAAAGGAGGGCAGGATGGCCCTTCAGGGCATATTCCCATTTGTCATCTGAGGAGCAAAAGTGAGCAAAGCCCAGCATGGTTTGACTCAGGTTTTCTCCTCTCCCCAGAGCAGAGCTCTCAGTGGGGTGAGTAATGTTCCCTGGTCATGGAGAGGGAGGGAAGGCAAAGGTCACAGCTGGTTACTTGCACTTACTTGGAGCTTCTTCAAGCTCACAGATCAATAATAATAGGAGAAGGAATTTACTGTTGGGAGAAAAACTCTCCCTTTTCAGCATCTACAAACTGCTTGAGGAGCTCTGAAAGGACCAAGTCCATTTTTAATGCCTGCTGCTCATGTTTTCTGGGAGGTGGAATGGAGGAAACGCTCCCTTGAGATCAGTCCCAAGTGTCCAATTCCCACGGATGTCTTCAGATAATCTAATCTCAAGGAGTTGAAAGACAAAATTTGTCTTCATATTTTGCGTGCTGGAGACGTCCCCTGTTAATGATATAAAGGGAAATGGTGATGGGCAGGAATGCAGCTGTTCCATTGTCCAACATCTGGGTTCAAATTCCCCTTTTAAGTTGAAATGATTCCCAAGTTTGCTGGAGAGGGGAAAAATTAAAGATTTTTTTTTTTCCCAAAAAAAGTTGAAATCCAGATTTCAGTAGAAATGGAAAGGAAAGAGTTTTTAAAGACAGATTTTAGTAATAAACTAGGGATGGTTACTAGATTTTATGTTAGTTACTGGGTTTATTCTGCTGAGAATTGTAGAACTGTAGCTCATTCAGCTACAATATTTCAGTTATTTGGGGAATTTTCCAATAGATTCTTATCCCTTCCTTCCAAAATATTTGGGGATTTTCCAGCAGAAGACGAATTTCGAGAGGATATCAAGTGAGAGAAACACCAGCCAGTGGTCACCCCATCCCAGCAGAGCTCCTGCTGCCCTTTCCAACGCTGCTGGTGCCTGATGAAAGGAGTGTTTCCATCACTCCATGGACTTCTTTAGGAGCTTCTTTTCTTCCAATCAAATGAATCATCATGGAAGGCCACGGGGATGTTCTAAAACTCTGGAATTATTTCAGGGGGCTTTGAAACTCGCTTTGAAAAGGAGCGTTCAGAGGCTGCTTTGTCTAATTTGTGTGGCTTAAACACTCCTTTCCCAATTTCCAGTCGCAGCGAATTTATTGACTGATCAAACTGCAAGCCCTAATTACGTGAGATAACGAAGATAAATTAAGCACTTCGGCTTGTGAAGACGATCAGTGATGTCTTCATAGTTTTCTGGAGATTTATTATCTGCTTTTAAGTGTCACCTAAACTTCCTCCAGACGAATTTTCTATGTTAGTTCTTTGATGGCACGAGCTGAGAGCGAAGGCAGCGCTGGCTCTGGGTAGTTACCAGAGAATTGGAGGCTCCTCTTGGAAATCCCAGTAACAGCCTGTCTGTGCCATTGATTGGGGGCTGTCTGACATCACTCACCATTGATTGAGGGCTGTCTGACATCACTCACCATTGATTTCCCTTCATTACACCAGAAGAAATTAGCAAGGGGATCATTATTATGGATTAGAGGGCTCCACGGGGCTCGTATTTCCCAGCAGAGCTGCCATTTATTGAAGCTTTCAGAGCAGTCTCAAGATTGTCAATCACATAAAGATTTAAAATTTATTTAAGTATTTATTTAAGCAACTCGGTCCAGTTGTGGCTTTCTGGATTGTCAGTTTTCCTCATTGATTAATGTGTTTTTCTTAGTTGCTTTTTTGTAATTATACACCTCTGGAGAAGTGGTTACTTTACTCAGCCATTCTACTAAAAATATGCTTTAAAAGATCTCGATAGAAGAGTCTCTAGGACTTGAATTTTCCTATCAGGCAAATTTCGAAGGTCTGGATGAATTTTCCAAAAAAAGTTACGTACTTTATAGTCCTTTATTTCTTGTAGAAAGGTCTCTTTTATGCAAACCCTTTTAGGGTTTGTCTTCTGGAAATAAAAGGAAGCACTTAGATGTCATTTCAGATTTCTCCTTCCCCATGTAGTTTATAAAAAACCCCCGTTGTGTAATGACAAAATTCTTCCAAAAAGCCTCAATTGCTGCTGGCATTTTGTGGCTTGTCCGAATGCAGCACCTTGGGAGTGATTCCCCTCTTCACTTCAGGCTGCTGCTCCATTTTCTGGGATCTGTTGGACATAAAAAAGTCCCTTTTTTCCCTGTGGTTACTGTTAATAGGGGGGTGGCTGAATGGGTAACATCAGAAGAGCTCAGAATTGAACTCAGGAGGAAGAATCACCTTAACTAAAAGATTTGTTTGCCCATCAGATTACAGGGATCATCTCAGGGTTTCCAGTGGAAAATTTGAATGGACAATGAGCAAAAAAAGTGAATTAAATATAAGCACAACCAAGAAAGTGTCTCTGGGCACAAAATGACTTCCTCAGGGAGAGTTTCACCCTGCCAGTGGTTCAAGAGAGACATTTGAAGAGGGAAGTAGAGCCACGTGAGTGGAAAGAAATGATTCTGAGTGAAGGATAATCTGGTGTAAGGCAATGCACTCCCTTAGCTGTTATGAAATGAGGGTTTGGGGAATTCAGACTGAAGTCAAAGAGCTTCCCAAGAATGTTCCTGGCCACGGGGAGGTGTGTTAAGCCTTGGGATTCCTTGGAAGACACTGGGAGCAGGAATCTGCTGTGCTGACTCAGCAATATTGCATGTTGGCACTGCCCAGCCGTGACCAGGAACAAAACTCAACATTCCCAAGGTCTGCCACCACCTCAGCTGGCCTGTCCTGATGTCTCCCTGCTTTTGTGCCCTGCAGATCAGCCCCCTGAGGCCCCAGAGACCGAAGAGCCAAGTGATCAACGTGATGTCCAGCGAGCGGCGCTTCTCGGTGTCGCCGTCCCCTCCCGGCTGCCCGCTGAGCCCACCCCCCATCACCCCCCGGGCCAAGCTCTCCTTCTCCATCCAGCCCAGTGAGTCCCCTCTTGTCACCCCCTTTTCCTGCCAGATTTTGGGGAGGAATGTGTTCCCTCAGTGTTCCCTCAGTGCACCATGGTTGGAGGTGAGTTGGTGGAGCAGAGCAAGGACTTGCCTCCTGAGCCTCCTTGGCTTTGCCATGTGAAATTGCTGGAATATTTTACAAAAACAACCATTGTTTTTGCACTGAATAAATTTGGTTTTGAGTTATCATTAATCATTATTTAGGTGTAGAGGAGCTGTCAAAAATCAGTGTTGGACTTGGTACTATTTCAGGTGATTTAAAGCATAAAGGCTTCAAAAGCAGTATTTTTTTTGTGATTGTGCCTAAAAAGAGCTTGTCTTTGATACACTGTGAGCATAAGCCAGAAGGGAAGACAAAGGTCAGTCTCTCTGATGTATTTTTTGTTTGACATTGACATCTATCACTCAGTTTTCCTGTAGAACATCATCTGTTTGCTCCAGTCCTCAGCAAACCCAGTTGCAGAGCTGGGTGCCAGCCAACACCTATTGCTTTCACAGGACTGGTTTCCAAAAACTGTATTTAGAGTTGGCAGCCTGTGATAAAAAAGGAAAAAAAAGATGTTTTTGATATGTGTGCCCAAATCCTGGGGGAATAGTCAAGAGTTCAGTGGTGGTAAAGAGAAGAATGGATGATGAGTTTGAAGAAAAAAATCTTGTTTGGTACTTTTTTTATCTGCTTTTTTATCCTTTCTCCCTTAAATAGTCAGTATTTTGGTAATGCTGACCTCTAACTCTCCCCTTTCATTCCAGTTTTATGGCTTTAAAATGTATATATAATATATAATTATAATTATGCTTTATTTTCCAATAGCTTTAAAGTTATTTACAGTTTTATAAATCTGCTCAAAACCTGGAAATACAGAGAAGTAGAGATATATACCCCTGCAAAAGATATTTTATATTGGATTCATTTTACTTGGGCAGCTCATGAGACATCTGGAATAATGACAAGGAGTCAGAAATGTTGAGGAATTATTTGTGCAGTGACCACATTGAGTTCTGTTGGGTTCAGCAGGAGAAAATGAATAGCTCTGTAGAAATGGATCTCCTGGAAGCACAACTGGAGAGTCCTGTGGTTTGTGTTCAATCCCTGTTTTCTGCAGCAGGGGAGAAGTCTCCTGGATTCCCTTCAATTATTGGAGAGATCAATTAATCAAGGCACAGAATTGTTTGTCGATGTAGAATATTGTTGCTCTCCTAAAGAGGTTTCCAGACTGAAGGCAAAGATGTTTTCAGTGGCAAATCAGTGCAGCCACCTTAGAGTTAAATGGTGTTAGGTCGAGAATATTTTACAGAGCAAAAAAATCCCCCTTTCAATAAGATGTTGGTGTGAACTTGGCAATAAAAAATCTGCATAATCCAGTCCTCCACTTGTTTCAGAGATTGCCCAGTAAAGGAGAACAAAAATAACCTTATTTTTTTTGCTTTTCCTGAACGAACCCCCCGGATTTGTAAAAAATACTTTAAATTTCTTCGTGCATTTTATTAACAAGAAGCTTTTATTTTGCAGGGGGAAGGTCAGGAAAGCTTAGCTTGGGTGTGTTTTCTCAGTGTGCTTCCCCAAGCTTTTAAGTTACCAGGTGAAAAGGTGGGATTAGAGGAAATTATATTTGAATATTTGGGTGTGAAATCTGACGTGAAAATTCCCTTCTGTTAAAAACAAGGGGCCATTCAAGTATTTTGAGGGCATTTAAAAATGAGCCTGACGTGACTCCCCAGGGCAGCTTCCCATCAACACAGGGCTGGGCATTTGCTCTGCTTTCCTTTGGAATTCCTCTTTGGATGAGCTGGAGGTGGTTCCAGAGGCTCTGGAGAGCAGGCAGAGGGATGCAGTGTCAGAGCCCTAAGGACTGGCTCAGGCTGGAGTGTTGGGTGAGATTGGCCTTAAGATTTAGACTGGGAAGGAATTGGTGGCTGGGAGGGTGGGCAGACCCTGGCACAGGTTGGGCAGAGAAGCTGTGGCTGCCCCTGGATCCCTGGAAGTGCCCAAGGCCAGGTTGGACAGGGCTTGGAGCACCCTGGGCTGGTGGGAGGTGTCCCTGCCCATGATGAGATGTTCTTTGAGGTCCCTCCCAACCCAACCCATTGTGTCATTCCCAGACTGAGCTGCTCAAAGAGTTAACCCAGTGTTGCTTTTCACAGATCTGGAGCTGAATGGAATGTCCAGCTCCGACATCCCAGATGTTCCTCCACCTCTGCCCCTCAAGGGGAGCACGGCCGACTACGGGAACCTCATGGAAAGCCAGGACTTGGTCAGCCCCACCTCGCCCCCTGCCCACCAGAGGGTGAGTCCCACAGGCAGTGGTGCCTTTCTGCAGTTCTCTTTGCCTTTGTGCCTTGAGCAATGCCAGGGCAGAGGGGATCCTGCTCCTGGATGTGTCAGCAGCTCCAGAGGGTTCTGTGGGTGCCAGGTGTGGAGTGGGAGGGAAGAGCATCTCATGGGGACCCACCTGAGAGGGGTCAGGTTCCTTCTGAGCAAGTCTGAGCCAAGTGTGTATGGAGGGAGCTTCAACCACCAGGATACAGTCTGTGCAGCAAGGTGGATTCTCAGGAAAGGAAATAAAACATGTTCCTGCTGTCTCTCCTTTCTGCAGCTCCATCCTGGTGACATTCAATCACCCCTTGTTCCCCCGAGGCAAACACACGAGGTCCCTTTGAGGGAAGGAGCTCACAAACTCCACCTCATCAACAGGCTTTTGAGCTTTCTGAGGAAAATACACTTTTTTTCAACCTTGTTTCCTGGAGCCTGGAAGCTGTTCAAAATAATTGGGTCCTTTTCTTTAAAAGCAGCACTTTTGAGAGGGGCCATTGATTTTTTTTATGGAGAAAGAAAAGAGGTTTACAAGGGGTGGGGTGGGTTGACCCTGACTGGTGCCCACCAAAAGTGCTCCATCACTCCCTTCCTCAGCTGGGCAAGGGGAGAGAAGATGTAATGAAAGGCTCCTGGGTGGAGATAAGGGTAAAACATGGGCAAAACAGGCTTTATTGGGGGAAATTAATTGAATTTATTACCAACCCAATCAGAGCAGGGCAATGAGACCCCACATGTCCTGCCATCAGACATGGGGGAAACCCCTGGCATCTTCTCACAGAAACATCCCTTGCAGCTCCTCCTAAACCTTCTCCCACAAACCCAAACCCGAGGGGTTTCCTTTTCTTTGGCTTTGAAATGAATCATTTAGACCAAGCTGTTATTTTGTGGGAAAGTTCTCTGTGGTCCTTCTCTGTTTGCAGAGGTGCCTTCCTGGAGTTCATCACTGCAATGACATTCTCTTGAGTAATTTGCTTTTCAGTAAATTTTGTGGCTAGAGGAAGCATTTCTGAGCTCAGGCAGGAATTTGGTTTAACTCTGGGAATAATAACTGTGTTTGACACAGACCATCCCAGTGCACAACAGCTTTTTCCATGATGGAAATGACTATTTCTAATGGTGTAAATATTCCTATTGTAGCAGGAATTCAGTGTTTATAGGGTAAATGAGGAGAAACCAGATGCAGAACTAACTTCAGGAACATCAATAGTGTTGTTCAAAACACCATGTTTCCCTCTTTATATGCATTTACTGAAAAATTCTCCATTCCCATCCTCTCTTCCATAGTTGTTCTTCCATGGCTGGGTGATTTTAATAAATATTTTCACTTTTCCTCTCATTTCCACCCCAGCAGACTCAACTTTTAACCCATTTCCCTGGTGTCCCTCCCGTTTGTCCTGGATTCAGACCTCTTCAGTGGAAAATTCCAACCTGTGCAGCAGGGCTGCCAGGAGGAGGCTTGTCTCAGGAATCCTGCTTCAGGAGGAAAGCTGAGACATTCAAATTCACATTTCTTGAACTCTTTCCTGTGTGAGCTCCAGAGCAGGAAATCCATTTTTGTATGATACAGTAGAAGGTTTGGGTCGTGCTGGTAGCTCAGGATTGCTTATGCAAGTTCAATTTTTAGCTAGGAAGCATTACATGATGGTGAGGAAGAAAATCCAGGTAGCCAGAAGGTTTTTTTCCTTCCTCCTGGGGCTGTTTGAAGGGGTTTCCACCCCAGGGCCAGATGTTGGGTAGTTATTGTATGACTTCCAAATGCCATCCTGCTGTGATTGCTGGAGACAACTCAGGTCCTGGCCCCAGCCTCGTGAAGATGTGACCTTGTGCAGCTCCTGCACTGCCACGAGCAGCATTTCCACATCATTAAATGGGACTTCATAAAACACCAGCAACGTGCTCCCTTGGTTTGCTGCAAAGTTTTAGTCAGCTCTTAATAGTTTTGCTCTTTGCAGCCTGGATTTTTCAGACTCCTCTCACTTTTTTTAATGTGTTTTGTCATTGGAGACACAGACCCTTTTATTTTAACATGCAGTGTTGAAGGGCCTCAGGATTTAAGCACAGCTAAGAAATGCAGTCAAATATAAGCTACATCTCCTTGGCTAACTGTCCAAAATTTGCATCTTCTTCTCTCACTGTCCAAAATTTACATCTTATTTAACTGCCCCAAATCTTCTTCAGCATCTGTATTGTTATAAACTTGCCAAGGTGAGGGTTTCAAAGTCTGGAGGAAGGATCCAAGGCAGGTTTGTCACCAAGCCACATGTATTAGTTCTGGAATTCATTTTAGAGAAGGTTTCTAATCTTATAACAATCACTCTGCACCTTTATTTCATCAGCCTTGTAGGAAGGAAGCTGGTAAAGAACATAAAGAAAATGAGTAGTGCTGGACATGAAAGATCAGATGGGTAAATTCTTATTGCTGCTGTGATTAAATCCCACTCCACGCTTTTAATGCCTTATGTTTCATGGGTCAAATAGCTCCATAATTCATAACTTGATCATTCCCTGCCTACTAAACTGATCAGCTTTTAAATTACACCAGCTCTGTATCAGTGGAGCAAAATCAGTAAAACATATTAGAGATAAGATTATCCTAGTGGCTTTTAAACTGGCAATATCTCCTCGTGTGAAGAATTATCGGGGCTTTTGCTCTGCTTGGCTTGCAGGGGGTGAGGAAAGCCAAGTGCTGGAGTGAACTGAAAACAGGCAGCCAGAAATGCACCAGATGCTCCCAGGCAAACTGCAGGCAATAATGTCATTTAGTGCCAGAGACAGCAGGCTTAGATTATTTGGGGTCCACTGTTCCCTTGTCTCCCTGAAGTCTCTTATCCAAATATCTCATTGGATTGATCATTACAATTTTCTCATTGTCCCCCCACTTGTTGTTAACTGTGACACCCTTCTGTATATATTGCCTTGCACCAAGTGATTTGTTCTGCTAAAAATGTTCTTAATAATATATGGGAACATTAAAAAAAAAGCAGTCTGTGACTCCTGCAAGGATTATTATTACATCAAGGGATTCCTTTAGGCACTTATCATTCTTTATGGGTTCATCCTCACCCTTGCATACAAATCAACTGCTGGCTTTGTATTCCCAGCGAGGAGGGAGCTCAAAGAAAAGAGACACAGGAGCACTTGGGTTTATGATGTTGGCTATTACACTTACTAAGGATTGGATAATGGGCTGGATGAGAACATCTCCATCAATCCAGCTTAGGTAGACCTGGGCTGGGAGGGATGGGGAAGGCTGGAGTGGACCTGTGGTGTTGGGTTTGACTCTCTGGGATCCTGTTGTGTGAGGGTTATTCACATATCATGGGGGAATATATTGAAATATAACCCCCAGGAGGAAGAAACCAGGGGGATTTTCCATATGTTACAGTGCAAAAATTCTCTCCTGTATCAGCTGCAGTGGGCAAGAAGTGACTTTGAAGGCTCCAGCAGATGTGGTGTCCGTCCTCATGTGGGCAAAGAGGCTGGGAACCAGCTGGAAGTGTGGAGGCAGCAGGGGACAAGGGGACAGCAGCATCCCTGCTCTCTGTGACCAGTGACAGGACCAAGGGAGCAGCTGGAGAGGAGGCAGGGAAGGTTGAGGTTGGATATTGGGAAAAGGCTCTTCCCTCAGTGGGTGATCAGGGACTGTCCCTCCATGCCTTGTCCTCAGTCCCTCTCCAGCTCTCCTGGAGCCCCTTTAGGCACTGGAAGGGGCTCTCAGGTGTCCCTGGAGCCCTTCTCTCCTCCAGGTGAACCCCCCCAGCTCTCCCAGCCTGTCCCCATGGCAGAGGGGACAATGACCCACTCTGAGATACTCCAAGCAATTCCACCTTGCCCATTTGGGGGATCATTCACATTGCCCAGGGTGGCACTGCTTGCACAGGGCAGGTGGGCACACACCAAGTGCATCTCCACTGAAGGGTTCCCAAAACTCCCTTTTTTCACCTCAAGGCACTGCAGGAAGGGCTGTGACACAGTCAGAGGACACTCTAATGGGTGATGTACAACAACAGGGCTCAACCAGCCCTTTTACACCAAAATGGGTCAAGCAGCCCATTAGTTTAACCTGGGTGTGATTTGGTTCCCATCAGAGCAGTTGGGCTGTTGTCACCCTCTCCCAGTGACAGTTCTCCTGCCACAACCCCTCACCTGAATGTTATTTTCCAGTGCAGATATTGTTTTCCCTTGCTGCTTGTCAGCTCTGTGCTGAAGGAGCAACTCAGAGCTCAGGCTGTGCAAGCATTGACAGTCCTGGGGAGCTGCTGGTCTATTTACATCCCACATCTCCTGCCTCTGACCTAATTAGATCCATTAATCCTTCCAACTTCAAGTGCATCTCATTGGATCTCCAGAGCTTGTCGTGTCCATGACCATGGAATTTCAAAGCAAAAGAAGAAAGGAATAAATCTCAGACAGCACCACGAGGACCATTTTTGGAAATCAAATTTCGTTCGATTTCTTTTTTTCTGTATTTTCTGAATGAAAACCAGTTTTGCTTCTTCAGAGGAGAAAACAAAAAATAGCATTTTCTCATCTCCTGTAATTGATTTTTACTCCATCCTGAACAGTGAGTTTATCTCTGGAAGAGAAGGGAGACAAATGTTTTTGAACCTGATTCTTTTCTGTCTGAGAGAGGGGGGGGAATAAAGGAGCGAGCAAACAAATGGGAGCAATTTCATGTTTGAAGCAGAAGGAACAGATTGTTTCTGTGGTGCAGATGTGCCTTTTACATAAGGTTTCTGCTTCCCCTGAGGTGCCCGTGAGTCAAGGATTCTGCCCAAAATAGGTTGGGATGGGAACCAGCCAGCTCTGTCAGTTTGTCAGAAAGGGAAAAGATGCTTCAGGATCCCCCAATTAACCACTGAGAGAGAAACGGGGGCTCGCCAAAGCTGCTCTTAATTCAGTGTAAAATCAAGGGAAACTGGGTTTATTTTAAACTTTCGGAGGGGAAGCGTGGCAAAAATGAACTTTCTAAGGCTGATAATGGTTTTTTGGGTGTTAAAGGCAGGGAGGAAGTGTGCCTGGATCCCCTGCTGTCCTGGCACAAAAAGCAGGATGGATCCACCCTGCCAGTTGAGCTCCCAGAGTGGCATGTTTTGTGGTGCTAATTTCTCAATAATGTCTCCCCAACCAGCCTCACACAGCCCACTTAATATATTCTTTGCTAGCTTATTATATAAATGAACATGTGCTAAATTTATCCAACTTTCTAATGGAAATTGTAAATTCAATTATAATAATTATCTACCTATCTCTGTTATTTCTCTCTGCCTAATTTGCTTGCAGGATGTGAGCTCGGGTAGGTTTGGAGCTTGTTATTTATAGCATATATATTTAGCTTCTTCTCATTGTATCTGTTCTTGGGAAGCAGGTTTTCAGGCTCGTTTGATTGTTCTCTGATCAATATGAAGGGCTCATTTGGTGGAGAGATGCCTTTGATCTAATTGAATTGAGAATTATTGCCACTGTGGTGTTATTTAAATTCAAAATGGATTTTCACAAACGATGCTATCAGCAGAGCTGGGGCCTTTTTTATTTTTCCTGGGGATAAATATGAAGTTAAGGAGGTCGTCTGAGAGCAGAGCACGGAAGAAAGTCTTCTGTTTTGTATATTTATATATTATTTTAGAAAAGGGCACCTGTTTATGGAGTTATGGAATGAAGGGCATCTCCATGGGTGGTTGTTGCACCTTGATGTTCTGCAGACCCCCAGTGATTGCCAAGGTTTGCCCAGAGCCCCTGCCTGGATACAGGACTGTGATTAAGCAGGTCCTCAAAGATTTTGAAACCTTCAGATCCCAATTCCCAATCCAGCCCTTGCTCAGATGTCTGGGTAGGGCTTCAGGAGTCAACATGCCAAGGGTTTGCTCAGGTAGAGGGAATATTTCACTGTTCTGACTGTGTCACTTCAGAGGTGGATCAGCAGTGGCATTTGAACTTAAAACCAACCAAACCTTCAGTCTGGCCTTGAGTACAATGAAATTCTTACATTATCTGCTTTCCATGGTAATCTGTTGACTTGGTTTTCCAACTCAGAGATCATCGTGTCCCACTGGAAGTCGGGATGTAGTTCCTGCTTTGGAGCCTGCTCTGGAAAATCAGGGAATCATTTAGGTTGGAAAAGACCTTGGAGATCATTGAGTTCCCCATCACTCCCAGGGCCACCAGTGTCCCGTGTCCCTAGGTGCCAGGGATGGGTGCCAGGGGTGGGTGCCTCTTCCCCAGGCAGACAAGAGGCATCCCGTGTCTCCGAGTGCCTTGCTCTTGGTCTGGAGTTTCTCATTCAGCAGCAGATTAAACCCAGTTATTTCCAGGGTGCCAGCTCAGGGGGCATTTTGGAGCCCAGGAGGGAGGTGAGAGCGGGCACATCCACGCAGTGGTGCTGCTGGAGAGGCTGGGAAATGGAGAGACAAGCTCAGGGCATGGCTTACCTGGTGCCACTTTGGGCTCCCTCCTCGTCTGCCAGCAGGGAGAGCTGGGAGGAGTGAGAAAAACTGGTGGAACTCATTGGGAAGTGGTTCTGTCCAGGAAGGATCCAGGAGAAATATTCCAGCTGAAATCCAGCCCCCTGGCTCAGCCAGTTTGCAGCCTTAAAGTTCTCTTTGTAAAACTGCCTGGATTTGTAGCTTCACCTTCTTAAAACCTGCTTGGAACAGGGTGTTTCATTTCCTTAAATGCACTTTTTCCTTCTCCTCTTCCACATCTCTGAGAAGTGCCAGTCATGAGGTTGCAGAGCATTAGGGAGGAGGGGCTGAGGTGTCCTGGCATCACCCTGAGCCGCTCAGCTTTTTTGGGACAGCATCTTGGGTAGCTTTTAGAAGGAAGAGCCTTGTCCCTGATGCCTTCCATGTGCTTCCTCGGTGCCAGGGTCCTCCTGATCCTGAGAACTCGGGAGTTCTGCAGGTGCTGGGACTGTTCCTGCAGCACTGAGCAAGGAATTTTGGCAGAGGAGGGACAGGGACAGCGAGACACAAAGGAGTGGCAATGGGAAAGCATCCTTAGGCTTGGAGGGGAGGGAGAATCTCAGGGAAAAACCAGCCCCAAGAGGGTTTCTGAGCTGTGGGGCTGCAGCACAGCCTTGGGAGCAGCGAGGGGAAACGTGCCCAGGCAGAGCTGGAACCCCCTGCCTGAGTGTTCTCAGGCTCCTGCTGAAGCAGATCTGATCAGATGTATGATATAACATTAGCAAAAAGTCTTCCTTTCCATAATGGCTTTTTTATTTTGTTTAATGGGTGGATGATTCTAACTGGGGGTGCTCTTCTGTTGTGTGATACGTGGAGCGATTTAAAATACGTGTCTGTGAACAGTCTGCATTTCTATTTTGAACATTTTAATTATAACTGTGTGATCGGAAGTTGCAACTTCCCTATCTCTTGAAGCGGATTTAAATTGTTTCCCTTTTTTTTCTTTTTGGTTTTTGTAATGATTTCTGTTCTAAACGTGCCAAATCCCAAACATGCTGGAAAAGCAATGCAGCCCTTGCTTCAGCTTGCTTTTGAAACTCCCAGTGCCTGGAGGGCAATCAATACCCACCAAGGAATCAATATCCTATCATGATATAAAGTGGGGAATTATAAACTTCTCCCGTGCTTTTGCAAGATCTTTCCTGAAATATTGAGCTAATTAATCCTGGCCCCTTGAGAGGTTTTTGGGGTTTTTTTTCCTTGTCAAAAATAAAAGTTCTATTTAAACCCCGTGGTTGAAAGCACTGGGTGTCGGCAGCAGCAAGTTCAGCGGGGAGGTTTGGGGGAGTCAGGGGCTGCAGACCCCCCTGCTGGCTCTCCCAGCTCTGTGTGTGCCTGGGAATGGTTCCAAATTCCATGCATTGCTAACAGCATCTCTCCCAACTGGTTTCTTGCAGCACCTGCCACCTCCCCTGCCCAGCAAGACTCCACCACCGCCGCCTCCAAAGACCACTCGTAAGCAAACGTCTGTTGACTCTGGGATCGTCCAGTGAAGAAGGAAAGCGGGTCCTTTTGTCCAAAGATAAAGCTGTAACAATTCATTTCCCTAAGTATTTTATGGTCTATAATGTTTACCTCATTCAGGTGTGCAGTATCTAACATTTAGTGCAATGACTCTAACTCTGTAAGAGATCCATTTCCAGCCATGGAACCGACACTACATCCTCCCCTCTTCGGGGGGTTATGCCCTCCCATAACTTGAAAGAAATCTGGATTTCTACTTGAGACCTGGAGGCATCCATTGACTGACAGTACCCTCTTCCTAAACCTTCTCCCAGGCACAGAGCCAAGTGAGAGCTGCATGTTTGGTACCTGAAATGTTCAGGTAGTTCTGGAGTTCAAAATGAGCCGAGTTCCTTCTGCCTGCTCTCGGTGTATATAGGAATCGATGGCAATATTCACACTGAATTCAGTGCACGTGGAGAGGCTTCCCAGGGAGGTGGGACTGCTCTAGAATTTCCCCAGATAACAGGGATTTGAGCCCAGACATGACTTGTTTGTGAAATGTGCCTTCTTTAATTGGTCTGTGTTGCAAATAACCTGGTTTGGGCGTCTTGGCCACAGCAGTCGAGTTTGAAACCTCTGGTGACAGGAGGAAAAGTGCCAGCAAATCCTCAGCCCTGGAGAGGAGGAGAGCAGACCTCAGGTACTCAGGGAATGAGTAAAGTCCTCTGGAAACACGTTTCTGTAGGTGCTGGGGTCCCTCAGTGCTGGTGACATTCCAAACATCACCTCCTAAGGGCACAGGAGCAATTCCCAAATGTCCTAAGTCAGGCAGGCGAGGCAGAAGGTGGCTTGGCTGAGCAGGAATCTTCTCTTGGAATTCAGGTGGAAAAGGAAGGTGTGTGCCCAGTGGGAGCAAGGTCAGGTGACATGGGAAGAGCAGGGAGAAGCTCAGATGGAGTTGGAGCTGCCAGGAATGTGGGGGACAATAAATTTGAGAGTTCCTTCAAATATATTGATGGCAATAGGCAGTGTAGGAGTATCACTGGCCCATTCCAGGATGGGAATGGTCACCTCCCAAACAGGGACAGAGACAAGGCAGAGGGTTTAATGCTTTCTTTGCCTCTGTCTTCAACATTGGTCATGGACCAAGGGGGTCTCAGTGCCCTGAGCTGGAGGACCATGACTGTGAGAATGAGCAGCTCCCAACTGACCCTGAATTGTTTGGGATCTGGGGCTCCAGCTGGATCCCTGCAAATCTCTGGGCCCTGATGGGATTCATTCTAGAATCCTCAAGGAGTTGCTGATGTCATCACAAAACCTCCCTCCATGATTTTTTAGTGGTCTGGGGAATCCAGGGAGGTTCTGTCTGACTGGAAAGTGGTCAATGTTCCAGTTTTCAAGAAGGGCAAGAAGGAGGACCCTGGAAACTCCAGGCCTGTTAGTGTCCTGGTAAAATCATGGAAAAGATTATTCTGGGAGGGATTGAAAAATACCTGGAGGACAACACAGCCAGCACAGCTTCAGGAGGGGAAAGTCCTGCTTATCCAACCTGGATGCCTTTTACCACAAGGAAACCCACCTGGCTGACCAAGGGAAGGCAGCTGATGGAATCTTTTTGGATTTCACTAAAGCTTTTGGTCCTGTCTCTTCCAGGATCCCTCTGGACAAGCTGTCCAGCCCACAGCTGGATAAACACACTATGTGGGGGGTGAGCAATTGGCTCATGGGTCAGGCACAGAGGGTGACAGTGACTGGGGTGACATCAGAGTGGGGACTGTCACTAGTGAGGTTCCACAGGGCTCCATCCTGGGCCCTGTGCTCAGCAACAGTTTCATCAATGACTTGGATGCAGCACTGGAAGGGACACTGAGCAAGTTTGCAAATGACCCAAAACTGGGAGGAGCTGTTGAGACCCTGCTGAGAGACCTGGACAGGTCAGAGGGCTGGGAATCACCAACCATAGGGAGTTCAACAAGTGTAAATGCTGGGTTCTGCCCCTAGGATGGACAGACAGACTGGGGATGAGAGGCTGGAAAGCAGTGCCAGGGGGTGCTGGTGGGTGGCCAGTTGTCCACAGGTCAGCCCTGGAGGCAGGAGGGACATCCCTGTCCTGGGGGGCATCAGGGCAGGGAGGGGATTGATGAGATGTAGACCTCATTGTGTTCTTCACCATTCTTCTGATGGTCAGTGGAGGGGCAGGTACAGATCTCTTCATTCTTGCAACCGCTGACAGGCCTTGAGGAAAGGGCTGGAGCTAAATCAGGGCAATTTAGGTGGGATCTCAGGGAAAGGTCCTTCCCCCAGAGGGTGGTGGGCACTGCCCAGGCTCCCCAGGGCAGTGGGCACAGCCCCAAGGCTGCCAGAGCTGCAGGAGGGTTTGGACAATGGGACAGGGACAGGATGGGATTGTTGAGGTGTCTGTGCAGGGCCAGGGGTTGGACTCCTTGTGTGTCCCTTCCAGCTCAGTATGTTCTGTGATTCCATGATTAATGGCCTTTATAAACTGAATTGTTGCTGCTCAGCCACTGCCATTTTCATTCAGTTGGATCTCCTGGGTGTCCCTCGTGGGATAAAGCAGGGAAGCCTTGGAGGTGCCAGCAGGCACGAGCACGTGGGACAGAGGAGAGGGCAGGTAGGAGACTCCTGGGCATTCTGAACCCAAATCTGAGCGAGGAATGGGAAGATCTTTCTCCTTTCTTTAATGTGTAATATTTCCTGTTGGATTAGGATGAACTGAATGGAATCACTTTGTCCTTGTGCCATCATTCTGTACAGCGTTTGTATATATGATGGTTTTTAGAATGTTTTCCTTTTTATGGTGCCTGCTTTTCATGTAATAATGGATTAATGTGCCTGCAAAGAATGCCTTATGTATTTTTAATTTGCTAATTACTGAAAGTGTAAAAAAAAATGCTTTTTTTTTTTCAGATATTAAGCTCTGAGAAATATCAGACAATGATGGGATGGGGTTTGGGGAGGGAGGAAGGAAACTAACTTTATACTCTAGTGTTTTTTATTGTCATCACACTTTTGGTTTTTTTACTATCTACAATCTTTTTACTCTTACAGTAGATTGTTTTTAAATATACCACTGACTCCAAAAATAAAATCCTATTTTAAAAAAACGAGTACATTTCCTGGGTATTTTCCATCCTCACTGCAGAGCTTCAGGAGCTGTTGCACTCTATAAAGGGCTACATATACACTCACTTCTTTTCCAAGTCATTTTGGGGGGAACTCATGATAAAGTTGAGGTGTTTTGTTGTGCTGATGTGATTATTCCTGCAGGTGGGAGCTCAGACACACCAGGAGCACCCATCCTGCATGCTGCCCGTGTCCATGGTGATGCCTTATGGATCTTGAAGTTACCTGTTGCTGAACACTTCCGAAAACAAATGAGTTTTAGGTAATATTTTCCACCTCAAGTGCCTGCTCCATGATGCAGGTTGCAAGCAGAAGTGACTTTACACGGCAGTAAAACCACAGTGTTGTTACAGAGGCAGAAAAATTGCCTTTCTTGTCAAAAGTGGCTCCAGTGGTCAATTAGATATTCTCATCCTTTTTTGCCTTAAACCACCGTGTCACTTTGGATCAAACAAACACCCTTTTCCTTGCTATAAAATCAGCTAGCAGAGCATCTCAGAATTTACTCTGGGATACCATGCTGCAGTTCCCTCTTTGTTTTGTTCATGTGATGTCTGTCCAGGAGGAGCACTCGGGGCTGCAGTCCATCACATACTCGGTCCCTACACATTCAATAATACATTGCAGCTTTAATTCTACAAATCTTCTATTTAATTGAGAGTTGCTGCTCCTGTTGCTGCCTGGGAGATGGCTCTGGGATTGCTGGTGAGTTCCCCTCTTTTCTGTTCCATTTGCTTTTTAAAGGATGGGAAGGGCTTTCACATCACCCTTTAACTGGATGCCTGTAAATGGTATTTCTGATAATGTGTTTGCTTTCACACGTCCTTTGCAAATTCCTGTGCTCATGCAAGTGTGCTAATTTGGCCCTGTGAGACTCCTCAAACAAGAGCTGCACTTTCAAATGGGTCTTGCAGTACAAACTCGAAATCTCCTCTGTGTGTGTGTTTTACAAATGCACACCCTGAGCCTGGGAATTGAAAATCAGACTCTCAGTTTGCTCCCAGACCCAAATTGTTTCTGGTTTTACAATCCAGCAGCTTCTGTAACTCCTATAGAACCCATCAGGAACAAATCATTGCCCTCCTCCAAGTGGGGCAAAAACACACCTCAGCAAATCCAGGGGCTAATTTGGGTCCAGGCTCTGAGCTATGCTGGGAAGGTTGTTATTTCTCCTGGTTTGCTCCCTTCCTTGATTTCCAGCTGGAGGTCAGAGCATCCCAGTGCCGTGGGAATTCCTTGTCCCATTGTTTGCAAGAGGGGATGCACAGGAGCTCCATAGGAAACAACACAGAGCAAGAAGGTTGGTTGGTTTTAACCAAAGTGGTGGCATCTCCTGGGACTTTCACCTGCCCTTTTCTCTGGGGGAATTCATCCCTTAGAGGCTTCAGGTGAGTCTTTGGCTTTCCCCACCTCAGTGGCCACGGTGGGATTGGGATGGCCAGGGGTATTTATCACTGCTCTCCTGATGCCTCCACTCCTGCAGGTCCCACTTCATTCAACTCACTATTTCTGCTTGGAAAGGTGGCCATAGCAGATCTTTTCCAGGGCTTTAGGAGGATCCACAGGGGCCAAGGATTTACCTCCCACCACGGGCAGTCCCTTTGCTCAGCCCTGGGAGCAGCACCGTGGGCCTTTCCAACACAAACACCCCCGAAAGGAGAAGCTCCGAGGTGTCAAGTTCCTCCGTGCCATGAGAAAACACATCTCAGTGGGCAGTGATTTTCACTTCTGGAGAAGCAGCTTGAATGTCCTTGGTGCAAATTAACCCCCAGTGCCAACACGAGAAGGAGGAGCCCTTGGTGCCCTGGTGGCAGTGGGACCCAGAGCAGTCCCTGTCGGTGCCACACGAAACCACAACACATCTCTTTGGCTTTTAATCAGATTTATTCACAGGGGAAGCTCAACACAAAGGTCACTTCTTAAGCTGCTCCCCATAATTGACATTTATGATTACTGAAATGTCTCCCAGGCTAAAAATGTTTTTAAATTCAATTTTTCTTTAGCTTGAATTTCTGTGATATGTGACTTCACAGAGGAAAATGAAAAAAAGCTTGTGGGGCATATGTTTATTTTTATGCTCTATGACTGAGAGATTCATGTGAGTGCACATATGTGTATGTGTTCATGCACACACATCAAAACATGCATTTTTAATATAAAACATCTCATTTTATTGTCTAATTGAGGTGTCCACCTCCTTGCTTCACGTTAGACATCTTCCCTATCAATTCATGTGTCTTTTTTGGGGATCATTCTGTGCCAGAAGCTTCGTGTGGTGGTGGTGATGGATGTTCATCATTACCTCATTTTGCCAAGGGTTATTTGTCTAAACAAGTCATTTCTTGTGTAGGTATTGACAAAATCAGGTGAAACAAGCAGAAAAATTGCATACAATATTTACAGCTGGCTTGATGTTTAAATACAGACTGAGATTGTACCTGGTGTTGCAGGAATCATCTTCTGACCCAGCAATTCCCATCCTGGATGGGGCTGTGGAATATTTTTGATGCTTTTGGGACAAAACAAAGCCCAGGGCAGGGTTGGAGTGCCCATCCCTGGAGGGGTTTCAAAGCCCTGTGGATGTGGCACTTGGGGACATGGATCAGTGGTGGCCTTGGCAGTGCTGGGGGATGGTTGGACTGGATGGTCTGAGAGGGATTTTCCAACCTGAAGGACTTTGGGATTCAAACCTGAAGTATTTTTCCCCCGAGCTGAAGGCAGAGGAAGGGGTGGCAGAAATGTATTTAAATTCAGTGCAGGACACTCTGGGTGCCAGCATGGCCAGGACATTCCCAGCTGCAGCAGCTCTCCTGGAAGGATGGGTGGTGAAGGGATCCTTCCTGTCCCTCATTATGGACCTGTGGTTTCCTCCATCCCTCTGCACAGAGCAGGTAAGGCATTTTCCACTTTGTATCTCCCCTCCCCTTGGGACAAAGCAAGAAATTGGAGCACATGTGGAAAATAGCCATGAAAAACACACCAAGCACTGGAGGGATGGCGAGCCCTGGAACTCAGGGTTTCCCTTGTTATCCTGGGAGCCAGACAGGGCATGGGGATGGGTTTTGATGGGATAAGAGGGAGTGCCAGAGGGCAGGGATAGGTGGGGTATTGGGAAGGAATTGGTGGCTGGGAGGGTGGGCAGGCCCTGGCACAGGGTGGGCAGAGAAGCTGTGGCTGCCCCTGGATCCCTGGGAGTGTCCAAGGCCAGGTTGGATGGAGCTTGGAGCGCCCTGGGCTGGTGGGAGGTGTCCCTGCCCATGGCTGGGGTGGCACTGGATGGGCTTTGAGGTCCTTCCAACCCAAACCAGTCTGTGATTCTGTGTTTGGGTTTCCAAGGGATGAGCTGTCTGTGCCATGGCTCCTGCCCTTCCATCCATCACCCCATGGACCCCTCTTACCCAAAAGGAAGAGCTGAGCTCACATATCCCCATCCTGGAGCCTTCATCCAATTTGGGAATGGCAGCTCCCAGCTTGGACATGTCCCAGGAGCCATGGAGACTCTCCCAGTGGAGTTGTGGGGCTGTAGGAACTTTTTTCCCTGTCAAAAAGTTGGTGTTGTGGGGCTGAGGTTTGGGGGGAACCTGAAGCCACATGGTGGGGAGTTTGTCATTCAGCCAAGGATTTGTGCAGGCACACAGGGTGCCAAATGAGAGCTGTGTTCCCTTCTGCTGCTGAGAATAAATCAGCAGAGCCATTACATTTTATTTGCACTCTAAGACAAATGAAAGGGAGGGAAGCCAAGTGCTCACCTGTCTCACCAGATAATTTACCTGCGGCAGAGCTGGAAAATGAGTGTCACTTGCATTTCTCCTCTCTCTTAACACAAAATGATGGAGCAGGGGAAGGCACCTTCAGGCAAGAGCAGAGGGAGTGGGAAAACAAAGCAGAGCACATGTTCCTGTTGTGTTTGCTGAGCAATACTGAGTGTTCGGAGTCCCTGTGTGCCTCACTGGGAGCAGGGAAGGCTGGGCTGCGAGGGAGGGGGAGGCAAAGTCTGGCAATTAGGGGAGCAAAAAGTAGCTGGCAAATCCATCCCTGTCTCCTAACCCCTCGCTTGCAGATGGGGAAGTGAAATTTTCAGGTGCTTTAGATCAAAATGTCATTTGTTTCCCAGAATTCCTGCCAGAGTGCTGTGGCTCTGGTTTCTAACGAGCTGGGAAAGGTGTGAGTGCACCATCCAAAATCCCACAGTGCCTGTCGTGGTGCTGCAAGGAGTTGGCTGTATCCTTCTGTGGGTGAGTCAGAAATCATCTATACATTAATTAATGCATCTCCCACTGCCCACAAAGAGGAGCAGTGGCCTGTATGTGCCCCTAAGTGAAGTCCAGGACATTCTTGCCCCCCTTCTTTTATCCTGGGTAATGCCATCTCTCTGTGTCCCCTCCTCGAGCTCAGTTCCTGGTGGCCACGCTCTGGGGTAGGGGAGAGTTTCTGAGACAAGACCATTCAAGAAGGAAAAATATTTGCATGAAAAAGCATAAAATCCTGAAGGAAAATGAATAATCCTGCCTGCAGAGTCCTGATGTGCATGGCCAGAGGGGCTGAGCAAACCACCTCGGGTGTGGGGTGTGTTGTCAGAGGGGACTCTTCATCCACTGCCTTGCCTTTCCTTCCTTCCTAGGAATTGGTATTTTTCCCTGAATTTGTTTCAGACAGAATAATTAGGGCTTTTGACATCCCTCTGTTGATGAGGAAAGAGAATCAGGTCACTTGATGGGGTCACCTGCCTTAAATTCCCACCCCAACAGGGTGGTCAGTGTTTAAAACCTTAATACCTAAAGCCAGGTCAGTGGCAGAAATATCCTATCAAAGTGTTTCTTTTTACTTACCATTAGAAATGCTGAAATTGCAGCTCCACTGTAAATAACTGTATTTTGAATATATCCAAATTGGGCAGGGAGGCTCAAGGATTATGGATATTTTCATTAGGAAACACCACTAATGAGGTTGGGGTTTTACTCATATTGTACGAGCTACTACCTGAGTTTTTGAGACAATATTCCCCTGGTATGCTTTTATTTCTTCTTTCTTCTTTTTATTTCTTCTTTCTTCTCAAATCCACAGGGTGAATAGTGGCTCAGCTTTGAAAGGTAAGTTGAAATTGGTGTTGGCAGCTGGGCCTTGCATTATTTGCTGCTTTGGGGGCTTTTTTACCTTCTCTAAAAAGCAGCCCCAAAAAGAACCAACTTAGTGTGAGGTGTTTAGACCTTGTTAATGACATGGCTGTGCACATTTCTATGTTGCAAAAAATCCAAGGGTGTATAAATAATGCCTTTTCAGTCCTCTGGGGAGCACATTAGAGATCTTACAGCTTCATCCTTCTGCATCTGACATCCTCCTCTTCTAGGTCTTACATAACTCTGTTCCTCACCAAAAACCTCACCAAAATGCCCCCTGGATGATGTGCTTGGGAAGATCTTGGCCCTCCTGAAGCCCACGAGATATTTTCAGGGCCTTATTATTCCTAAAGCTGTGGTTTAATTCAGGGGATTTGGGTTATTTTGGGTTTTTTTAATACCTATAAGGTTTTTTAGATCTTTATTGTTATGTTCACAAAAGGGAAGGATTTAGAGAAGGGGCCACATATAGAGCTGTAGGATGTTCAGCCCGTTGAAAACCAGGTCCTTTCCTTAATTCAGTCCCTATAACCCCAAATCGCCAGGTTTGGGATCTCCCCCTCCTGAACCATTCATTCCATATAACCCCAAATCCCCAGGTTTTGGGATCTCCCCCTCCTGAACCATTCAGTCCATATAACCCCAAATCCCCAGGTTTTGTGATCTCCCCCTCCTGAACCATTCATTCCATATAACCCCAAATCCCCAGGTTT
>WBMV01001855.1:24183-42180 GCA_013396655.1 Campylorhamphus procurvoides | reverse complement strand
TTCACCTGGGATGTGATTAATCATTCTTCATTATTTATGATAATTTTCCCCCTGAAAATCTCAATCAAATCAAGCTGGAGCTGAAATATTAAGCCACAGCAACAAAAATAAAATTAAAAAAAAATAAAAATAATAAAAAATAATAATAAAAAAAAAGGAGAAGCAGTTTAGGACTGCAGATTCCTGGAAGTTTCCTTTGGCTCAGGCACTGTTGGAGGACCTGACTGTGTTTGTGGCAGTGTTTTGGGTCAGCTGGATGGCACAGTCTGAGCCCTTGCAAGGCTCTCTGCTCAGCTCAGCCTCCAGAGGGTTCTTGGGTGCTCAGAAATTTCGGCACGTACATCCAGGCAATAAAACCAACCCAGCCCACCATTAGGAAGGGAAGACTCAATTATATTTTGCTGTTCTATTTAACAAGAAAGATGCCATATAAATTAGTAAGAATGTGGATAAACACAATTTCATAAATACAAGCCCGCCGAGCCTCTCAGCCCCCATTCTGGGGAGTTTTTATAGCCTTGTGCAATGTAATTATGTTTATATGAGTATGAGCATCATAAAGGGAGCGAGTCAGTGGCGCTGAGGGATGAGGGGGTGTCACTGCTGCTGCACAGGAGCACGGCTGGCACTCTGAATGTCACCCTGCAGCTCTGGCACGGGCACAGGAGGGCAGGGGGGTTTGGGTTGTGTGTGTTTTTAAAGTGAAAGTCTGGGGAAAAACCAGCTCAAGGTGCTCCCAGCCTGGTACTGCTGAGATCTGCTCTTTAANTTCACCTGGGATGTGATTAATCATTCTTCATTATTTATGATAATTTTCCCCCTGAAAATCTCAATCAAATCAAGCTGGAGCTGAAATATTAAGCCACAGCAACAAAAATAAAATTAAAAAAAAATAAAAATAATAAAAAATAATAATAAAAAAAAAGGAGAAGCAGTTTAGGACTGCAGATTCCTGGAAGTTTCCTTTGGCTCAGGCACTGTTGGAGGACCTGACTGTGTTTGTGGCAGTGTTTTGGGTCAGCTGGATGGCACAGTCTGAGCCCTTGCAAGGCTCTCTGCTCAGCTCAGCCTCCAGAGGGTTCTTGGGTGCTCAGAAATTTCGGCACGTACATCCAGGCAATAAANTCTCCCTGGATCCTTCTCTTCTCCAGGTGAGCCCCCCCAGCTCTCCCAGCCTTTCAATGAGCACCTTCCTCTTCCATTAAGCACTTTTTTCCTTCTGTTTATCCATGCATGTGAGTGGATGATCCCAATGACTCCTCCAACATCCCAGTTCATTCCTTTTTGACCCTGGCAGAGGAGGGAAGCTGGAAGTGGAGCCACACTGTGGTTTCTCCTGGGGCTTTTCAGGCTGCCCACCAGGTTGGAGGCACTCAGAGAGCAGAACAGGCTCTTTGCTGACCTTAACAACATGCCAGACAACTCAGAGGTTCCAGACAGACCCTCCCAAAGGGCTGGTAAGTTGGGTTTTAAATCCCCCAGGGATTCCCAACTCATTTTTGGCTGTAGGATGGGCTCTCTCCAAGCAGAGCAGTTGCTGCCCTGGGAGCCTCGAGCACAGGATGGGGTTTTGAGCATCTATTGCAGAGCCTGGAATTTCTCTCTCTTTCCTGTTTCCTTCCCTGCCCATGACCTAAATTATGAGGAGAGGATATTAAGCCTGGGTTTTAACTTAAGAGCTGACTACACCCACAGGAGGAATTAAAGCACAGTGTTGTTCTTTGATTGAAGGTAAGCAAGCAGTGAAATTGTTCTGTGTTCCTTGCTTAAACTGCTGCCAGAAATAGGGAATTTGGAGTTACATTCTACTCTTCTTTATTGCTCTTTCTCCTCTAATACCCTCACCATATTCCCACAGCAGTGGGGTTGGAACAAGGTGGTCCCCAAAGTCCCTTCTAACCCCAAACATTCTATGAATCACTGATATTTAGACACAGCACAGTCCTGATTTGACTTGTTGGTTTGTTACTTTGTGATAAAAGGTCATCTGACCTTAAATTCTTACCCCTCCTGCTTGCTGTTAAACCTGATTTCCCCCAGTCCTTTCTGGAATTCCCTCACCATCCAGCCTGTGGGGTTTTGTGTGCAGATAAAACCTTGGGAAGGGAATGTGGCAGAGCTCCAACCTCTCACCTGAGTCCTGAAGGGCTCCTTGCTGTGAGAAGGTGCAAAGAGGGACTGTCCCCACCACCCATCTGGGCCTGGCTCGTGGCTACCTGGTGGCTACCAGTGCTCCTGCTGGGAGTATTGCATGGATTTTTCTCCTAAAATGTGCAAAAAGGAAACCCGAATTTGCAAATATTGAATCTAAATGAACACTGAGTCCTTGAATAACCTCAGGTCCTTTGATTATAGATCCTTTATCCCTACTCAGTCTTTTCACCTGCTAATAATGTACTAATGGATTTAAACCTTGTGTCCTTGGCTGAGGAATGAGGGGCTTTAATGCTCTGACTGGGACCCACCTTTACTCTTTCAGGGCAGATTTGGTTGATGTTGGACCGTGAGTCACTTTATATTTGCTTTATCTCTGTGAAAAGACTTTTCTGAGGTTCCAGCCTCAGT
Source organism: Campylorhamphus procurvoides (assembly GCA_013396655.1). Taxonomy (NCBI): domain Eukaryota; kingdom Metazoa; phylum Chordata; class Aves; order Passeriformes; family Dendrocolaptidae; genus Campylorhamphus; species Campylorhamphus procurvoides. The sequence goes on along the minus strand of WBMV01001855.1, from coordinate 39,615 downwards.
TTATCCTGTGTCAGGATTTCCTCCTCGTGGACAAGGTGATAATCTTGTCTCTGAAGGCAAACACAGAGAACACATTTTAGTGATGCCATGGAGTGGTTTCCCAGGCAACTGGAACATCTTCATCCCCAGCAGGGTGCAGGGGCTGCCTGGCCATCCTCCCTTCGTGCTGGAGAGCCTGTGCTGCCTTGCTGGGATGGCAAATATGCCTTGGATGTGGTTGGGAGAGTCCCTCTTCAAGGTAAGGACATTTATGGGGCTGGTATTGTCCACAATAAAGAGAATTTGAGTGCTCAAGACACTTAGCCCAGGCACGACCTGCTGGCAAGGATTGAGTGGGGGATGGATTCTGGGAACCCAGGAAAACTCCTCTCAAGGGGCAGGGGAACCTGGGGCTGCCCCTCTCTGCAGAGAAATGTTAGTGAGACAGGAGGCCAAAACTCACCTGGCTGAAATTGGGCAGGGGAGAGGAGAAAGCAGCCTGGAGAAATCTCTGGGGTGGCTTTATTGCAGATCCCCAGTGCCTAAAGGGGCTCCAGGACAGCTGGAGAGGGAGGTTTTAGTAGGGCACGTAGTGATAGGACAAGGGGAAATGGCTTTGATCTCAAAAAACAGCGAGTTTAGATTGGATATTGGGAAGGAATTTCTGGTTGGGAGGGTGGGCAGGCCCTGGCACAGGTTGGGCAGAGAAGCTGTGGCTGCCCCTGGATCCCTGGAAGTGTCCAAGGCCAGGCTGGATGGGGCTTGGAGCACCCTGGGCTGGTGGAAGGTGTCCCTGCCCATGGCAGGGGGTGGGATGAGACAATCTTTAAGGTCCCTTCCAACCCAAAACTTCTGGTATTCTATAAAAGCATCACTTTATGCAGCAGAAAGAAACCACTGTAAATATATTTTGCTTTGTTTCTGCGTCCATCCATGTGGAAAACAGGACACAGGAGGACGATGGAAAACATGACATCTGCTCGAACACTGGGCTGCTCTTCAGAGCCCTTCCCCAGCCCCTGCTCATGCAGCACCACCCCAGCTGTGTCACTGGGGTTTGGGGAGAGGTTCCAGCTTAGGAAACACCCCTGGGAGATGCAAAGTCCTCAGGGGGGGGGGTGTTTGCCATCCCTGACACGTGGAGCAGGAACAGCCACGTTACAGCCTGGGAACCTCAGGGACTGTGAAGCGACTTGATGAGCCCAAAGAATGGTTTGGCTCTGCAAAGGGAGAGGTTCACTCTGAGATCCACCAGGAAACCTCAGCAGGGCTGAGCTGGGAATTGTTCCAGGGAAACTTCGGGCTGAGCCTCCTGGCCACATCCTTGCCATGCTGGTGTCGGTGTCAGTCCCATGGCATGTCCATGCCCTGAGGCCACACGCTGTCACCCTTCCCAGAGCACATGTTCAGAGACCCTGCAGTGAGCTGGATTGAGGTATTTTTAGCTGCTGTCCTGTTGGCTCAGGCAGTGCTGATATTATGGGGTTTGGCAAGGCAGAGAACTGGAGGGTTATTCGAGTTTCCAGGGATCTCTTCTATGCAATGTGGTCGTGTCGCTCCTGCTCTGGTAACTGGGGCCGTGGGAGCTTCTCCTCCTTAGCTGCTCATTCATAATTGGTTGTGCCAGTTGGAACATCTCTGCTCTCCAGAGGCAGTGAGGAAGGGCAGAGATCCCCGAGCTGGTGGAGATGACGCTGATGGAGCAGCAGGAGAGATGTCACCTTGTCCCTGGGGCACAGCCCATGAAGCCTGGGGTCTCAGCACCCCCTGTCTGTGCTGAGGGGAGCACAGGGTGGATCCCTGGGGTGTTAATCCAGCTGTGCTCCTCACTCCTGCACAGTTCTGGTGCTCCTTGCCCTGGGTCTCCTCACCCCTCCCAGCTGGGGGATGCTCAGCCTTTGTTGAACAGCACAATATTGAAGTCCATGATGTTTCCTGAGCTGGGAGCTGGGTTGGAGAGCGTGGCCCTTGAGTGCTCAGATGAAAGGAGGGGCTGTCAGCAGGCAGGGCTTGGAGGGAACAAAGAGTGGGTGAAGGGAGAGCTGCTCCTTTCCGTGCCCTGTGCCTTTCCTGGGAGAGCAGGGCAGTGAAACCCTGGGCTGAGGAGCTGCAGAACATGCCCTGTGTCCCCCAGGGGACAGTCCTGACCCTCAGCAGCTGTGGCTTTGCCTGTGCCTCCGAGGGAGAGGTTATCTGGCTTTTCTAATGTTGGATTTTGTGTTTATTCCTACTCATCTGTACTCTTGATTAAGAAGGAGCAGTTGATTGCCTCCCAAGTTGGCAGCTGTAGGGAGGGGTGAAAACCCTGAAGACCCTGATGCTAAAAGGGGAATTCAGATGGTGGAGAGAGGGGGAGAGATGAGGTTTGCAAATTTAGGTGTTGATGCAAGTAATAGAGGAGGAAGAGAGGCAGATATCAAAGTATCATAAAATCATAGAAGCATGGAGCAGTTTGAGTTTGAAGGGGCCTTGTAGATCATCTCATTCCCACCCCTGCCATGGGCAGGGACACCTCCCACCAGCCCAGGGTGCTCCAAGCCCCGTCCAACCTGGCCTTGGACACTCCCAGGGATCCAGGGGCAGCCACAGCTTCTCTGGGCATCCTGTGCCAGGGAACAATTTCTTCCCAATATCCAATCTCAACCTACTCTCTTTCAGTTTAAAGCCATTTCCCCTTATCCTGTCCCTCCAGGCCCTCATTAAAAGTCCCTTTTCCAGATCCAACTTCTGGAGGAGTTATATCACACTCTGAAACATAATTGGGCACGAGGAAATCCTTGCAGAGAGCAAGGAAAACGCAGTCAGCTGCAAGAGGCTCTCGGTGAGGAAACTGAAAACTTCTCCTGTCTTTTGGTGTGTGATATTTTTGGATGAAGCCTCTTCTCAGGAGGAGAGAACACAAGGGGAAAAGAGGCTCCGTGTTCAGACAAAAGGCACGTCAGGCTGGGCACTGAAATGTTTGACAGCCACATTACCTGTGAGCTTGAGGACCTTTATAGGCACGGAGAGTCGCCAAGAAACCATCCCAGCCTGGCATTTGCAGAGCAAGGCAGGCTCAGGGTTGGATTTTATCTCCCGACAGCAAATTTTCAAGCACAAAGCGATGCTTGCTCTAGGGCTCAGCGCCGATTTGTTTTCTCTTTAGTGGCTCGTTATGGAGGAGGTCCTTCCTTTCCAAAGGCTTTTGCAGGAAAGGAGGACTCCTTGAAAGGCTCTGCAATATCCTTGTTTATTTAAGTGGCACAGACAAGGAGAGAGAAAACAGCAGCGAGCTAAAAGAGCCTGAAGGACAGATGGGAGACGCTGCGTTTTGGAGAGGAAAGGTGTGTCACCTCCTCCCAATGATGAGTGCTGCTCCAGATGTTGCCACTTCATTCCTAAAGGTGCTTTAGGTCTCGTGTCACAAATTCAAAGCGGCATCTCACCCTTCTCCAGAAATGCCAAGAGCTAATCTGTGGAACAGCTGAGATGTCTGCCTCGCAAATGTTGCCTCTTCAGAAGGGAATTGAATCACCCCTGAGTTGTGATTTGGAGATTTGCTCGTCGTTCTCTGCCAAACGAGAGGTACCTTTGCCTCCAACCCAGCTGATGAGGAGTGTTTGAGCCTGCTGACAGATGTTTTGCATCCAGCTGACCTGTTTCCCAGCCTGAAGGGCACTCTGGGTTGCATAAAACCCTGCTCAGGTGGCAGCAATTCCCCCCTTTCTGTCCAGCCTGGAGGTGCTTTCAGCATCCTCTGTGTTTTCCCAGTGAGCTTTCAGCATCCTGTATCACCCTCTGACCTCACAGTTCTCAGGGGTCTGCAGGTTTGTGTACCACTTTTTTGCCTCCCCACATAATTCCTTGGGAGAGATGCACTGCCAGGACTGGCTTTTGCCCCACATTGTTCCCTTTGTCCCATTCCCAAGTCACAAAATGCTGTTGGAGTGACATCCCAAGGACTCAGAGAGCAGGAAAAAATGGGTTTGTGCTGAGATTCTGGAGGTGAAAATACACAACCTTGCTTGAGACAGAATATTCTGCTGGCATCTTAGCATAGAAGAAAATATTGGATAAGTTTTCCTTGTCTTCCTTACCTTAACCAGGAGAGAACCTTGAGATATAGTGCAATAATACACCTAAAAAATGGTGCCCTTCAAAGCCACCCAGCTCTTCCTCTTCAGTCCTTACTATTTATAATATTCATGTTAGTTTTCCTGGACTCCTTTAAAGTCTGATCCCTTTAAAGTTTGATCTCTTCTTCTAAAGTCACATCAGACTTCCCTACATCTTTTTCCCCTCGCTCTGCTCAAAAAATTTTGCCTTTTCTTGTCTATCTGGGCTCTTTTCTCCTTCTGGCTTCTCCTTCAACAACTATTCAGCCTCTCTCAGATCATCGAGATCTTTGTTGCATCTGAGCAGAAATTGGGTTTGGCTTTGACAGGTGTCTTTTTAGCTCAGCACTGACATCTTTTCCTCTGCAGCCACTTCCTGTAGGATCTATTTGAGGCGTTTCGGAGTGCATAAATTACCTTGGCATGTACAAATGAGCGCAGCAAAAATGTTAATTGCCACCACTTCTCCCTCGCTGAGGGTCCTGTTAATGGCTTGAGCCACTTTGGTCTGCTCTGCTCTTTTCTTTTCCCACCCCAGATAAATTACCTGATGTCTTTAACACTCGGTGGTGGCCCAGAGAGAACAAGCAGAGCTTGTTTTTCGTGTTGAGCTCTGTGCAGGTTGTTTCTCTGGAGGTGTGGGAAGGAACCTGACCAAAAACGCAGGAGATCTATAAAAACAAATGTTTTCGATGTGTTTTTGCCAAAAAACCTCATTCTTGCCATTCCAGCCAGGACGTGGCACGAGCCTGGTGACATCAGTGGCAGTGCTGTGGATGTCTTTGCCTTGGCACAGGGTCTGGGAGGTGCCACGTGCAGGGATGGTGACATTTGGCATCCCTTTCCCTCCTGGATTTTCACAGGAGCAGCAGCTCTGCCCCGTGCTGGGGTGGGCTAAGGAAGCTCAAGCTGTCTCTGCCCACACCACCTCTGAGTCTGCTGGTTGGAACCACCGAAAGGAATGTGTCTAATTAGAGAGGATGATTTAGACTTCCAGATCCTGAGCGTGGTGACTGTGACGCAGTGACAATTCCTGCATGAGGTAGGACATCAAAAACGTGGCTTTGGAGCTAATTTCTCCAGTGGCAATTCCTGCATGAGGTAGGACATCAAAAACGTGGCTTTGGAGCTAATTTCTCCTCCTGACCTAGGAGGATCCTCCTGCAGCTCCGTCCCCTTTGCCGTGACAGTGACGTGCACAGCCCTGATGATGCAGAAGTGCTTCAAAGTCAGGTGGCAACTCAGATCCTGAGGTCCTTGGGCCACTCTTGGCCCTCCCACAGCCCACCAGCCCTGGCTGCTGCCCTCCTGTGCCTCCAGCCAGGAAGCCAAGGCACTGCTGGGGAGGGGGAGGCAGCACTGGCAGTGCCTCTTTAATGCCTTTGGATTTCCTTCCTCCTGTAGATCCAACCTGTGCATCAGAAGGTGCCTTGTTGGAGCCACTGCTTGCTCAGGCTTAAAGGGGAGTGAGCTCTGAGTGGAGCTGCATTCAAAGGAAGGTTTAAAAAGGAGCCAGATATCTTTGGAGCCAGAGCTGTGTTAGGAGCTGTCCCTGCCTGCAGGGGCTCGAGCAGTGTGGCACTGCCAGCACTGCACTCCGTGGGCAGCAGCTTTAGCAGCCAACGGGAAATTCAATCAATGCATCCCTCCTTCTGCACAGCTCCTGGGGCTGAAAGAGGAATGCAGAGCTGGTTGAACACAGCAGCCAGCATGGGCCTCTGAAAATATGCCCCTGACCTTTGGTGAGGCTGTTGTGTCCTCCACAGAGAACCCCTGGTGGCACAGCAGCCAAGGAAATGGCACAGGGGACAGTGCCAGGGCACAGGCACGAGTGCCACGTGCTTGGGGAGCAGTCAGAGATGGTCAGGCACTGCCTGGTCAGATGTCCAAGGGCAGCAGGGGAGGTAAGAACTGTGTCCACCACAGCTACACCATTTATCCCTGGAGCCCTTACCCCTGTCAGCCAGGGCTGGGCTCTGTCTGGGGCAGAGAATGGTTGGGTTGGAAGGGACCTCAAAGCCATGGGCAGGGACACCTCCCATTAATCCAGGTTGCTCCAAGCCCTGTCCAACCTGGCATGGACATTCCAGGGATGGGGCAGCCACGTCCCCACCACGTTTAAGGGAATTAGAGACAGTGCTGGTGGGGGAATGCACAGAGACAATGAACTGGTCTGGTTGTGAGAGCACAGCAATGATGATCAAAGGACTAAACCTGCCTCTGACTTCTCTTTTATTTCTGTCTTTGTGTCTTGCTGGGATTTTCTATTATCACTGAGCAGGAACAGATTTATCTGCTGGGAGCACGATTAAGTTCCATCTTGCACCTTGCAATGGTCTCAAAACAAGCCATCCTGGCTCATTGGTTTCCTGATGCTCCTGAAAGCAACAAAAACTTGAGCGTGGAGCAAAATATCCTGGTGGTTTTCTCCAGAAAAGCCACGCTGAGGTTTCACTAGGAGCATCCCAGAGGGATTCAACAACATTCCACCCCTCACCTTTATCCAGACCACCAACCTGCCATGGTTTTACAATGTTTGAGGGCCCACCAATGGACCATGCAGGCAGTTTTTGGTGTGTTCGTGCATTTTTACTGGTTTGATCCCTTGGCAAAGTTAATTTAAACACTTCAGATTGACTGCTGTGGTGGAGGAAGGAAATATGATGTTCTAAAGCTCCTAGGCCTGTTAAGCTTGTGAAGCTGCAAGGTTTGAGACGCTCCTCAGAGAGTTTTGTGTGGTTCCATGGGTTCTTGTGGGAAAACCAGGTGGGAGCAGCAGCAGTGGTCCTTCAACAGTGGAAACAGGAGGGAAGGGGGGAATGCCATCAGCTTTGTAGGCAACTGGAAGATATTGCTGCTAATTTATACTCATAAAATGCAAATTTTATGAGTGCTGGGAGTTTTTATTGTGGTTCTTAATGACTCCTATGACCTGTGGTACCTGCCAGTGAACCTTGGCTGGGAGCAAAACCTCTGCCTGGGTGCTGTGCAGACACAGAAATGTCAATTGCCACTTGTTCTGTTAAACCTGATCCCTCCAAGCCTGGAGTGGGAATGTCTGGAATGCATCTAAATCTCCAGATACACTTTCTGCATGCAAATCACAGCCGTGGTGTGTTAAATTGCATCCTGGATAGCCAGGAAAAATAAACTGGAAGAAGTGAGGAGCAAATGTGAGGGGCTGAATCTTCAGCCAGAACCATTTCTGTGTGTCTGAGGGGTGGGCAAACCCCTGGAGCTCAGTTCTGGGGTGCTGATGTCTCAATAACTCTCACTTGCACCAGGTTTAGGTTGGATATTAGGGAAAATTTCTTCCCAAAAGGCATTGTCCAGCCCTGGCACAGCTGCTCAGAGCAGGGGTGGATCCCCATGCCTGGAGGGGCTTAAAAGCCATGTGGATATGGATGGGTTAGTGGTGGCCTTGGCAGTGCTGGGGGAATGGTTGGACTGGATGGTCTTGGAGGGCTTTTCCAACCTCAACTATTCCATGTGTCTGTGGTTCTTTCTTTGTGGTGGCTCAGCTGGGCAAAGCCTTTGGAAAGGTGGAATCTTCTCTTGGATTTTGTGGGAGGAAAGAACCCAAACATTACTTGCCTGTCTCCTCTAAGAGCCAGGTCCTGTGGACCACACACCGTGGGAAACATCCCTGAGGAGCATAATGATCCTTCTTCCTTCCTTGGAAAGTCACACAAGAGCTCTCTCCCGGTGAGGTTTGAAGTTTCCATAACCTGCTGCTTTGCTCCAGGCTCTACAAAGCTTCATCCTGTCTGGGCTCTCATGGCCAGTCCTTTGGAGCTCCTTGGTGGCCTCACTGGGTTGTTCTCCCACCATCTGCTCATGCTGAAGGTGCCTGGGGAGAGTCTGTGCAGCTCTCACATCCAAAGCTTGTGAGCCACAAATGTGGCCAAATCCTCCCTTTTAGAGGGATGACATAAAGCTGGGCATAGGACATGCTGACCAGGCACAATGGGGGGTCACCAGGAGATCAAACAACTCATGATTTAAAAAAACTAAGTCATAATGCTCCAGAGTTCACCTGGAGAGTCTAAAGCTGAGCCTGGAAATCTCCAGCTTTCATCACAAGCCAGTTCTTGTCCCTCATGCTGAGGTTGGGTGAAGGTTAATTTTGTGTGGGAATGGAGTTAAACTAAATGCAGATGCAACGACAGCTGACTCTGAACTGAGCTCGAGCAGAATCCAACCCAAAGTGCTTTTCTTTGCAGCAGAAACACCGCCTAATCCTCTTATCCTTGGAGTTGGAGGTCCCATAGAGCGGGGACGGGCGGTTCGACTCAAACGAGGGGATTTGCTCTCGAAATAAGAGGGCACAGACTGAATATGCAAATAGGGAAATGTTCTCCTGACAGGTTTTCTGAAGGGATTGCTTACTGAGGGGTTTCAGCGAGGCTCCTTTATCCCCTATTTCTATAGCCCTGCTGGGCCTCAAGTGCTTGAGCAGCAACTACAAGCATGTCCTTTTTAAAAGTCATTTAGGAGTCATTGGATTCTCTCAGCCCCACCATGGGCAGTGAGGAGCAAAGAGCCAACTTCATGGAGATCCCTTTATTAATTGTCCTGTAAAACTGTGAAAGGCTCTCACATGCCACTGTGTTTCTCCCACTCTCACCTGAAGATCTCAGAGCTCTCCTGGATTTAAATGCACCCACAGCAGGAGGCTGACCCTGTCCACATAAACCACACAATGCCTTAAAATGTCACACAATTAAATTGCAGTACCAAATGATGCCCTCAGACACCAAACATGTGCTGCGTTGGAGATTAACAGCATTTATTAATCCTACAGGAGATTTGATTGAATAAATTCAATGTCAGCTAAGATACGTCTGCGTAAAATTGAAGGGTTTTGGTTCTAAGAAAAACACTTCAAAACTGGGTGCATTAGAAACCAAGCATGTATATATTAAAAAAAAAATTAAAAAAGGAAGTAGAAAAGGAAAATGAAATACATATATTGCTTTGCATTGTTCTCTATGTTGTGGCAGCTCTGAGTGTAAGAAGAGTCTTTGAGGAACTTTCTACTTCAAGAGCACTTTGAGTGTCTCTCCCGCTGCCAGGCTCTCCAAGGTCTTAACCTGAGCTACTGGAAGTGGTAACAAACTCTTGAAATGTGGGTTTGAAATCCTCAGCCCTTTGCCCAGGGCTGCTGGGATGATCCAGACGTTGCAATAAACCCTCCCCAGAGACATTTAATGGGACACTTTAGATGAAATCACCTGGAGCTTCCGTAAGGCAGCCGAACGTGTGGTCTTGCCATTTTCCCATTTAACAAGAAGAAAAGGCCAAACAAGGGCCAATTAGTCATAATAAAATCAGCTTTGATGACATTTTCCCTCCTGAACTCTGGTATAAAATGGTCATCTAAGAAAGAACGGAAAGGATGTGTGAGGGATTTGGTAGCAGAGCTGCCTGTGCATCCTGAGTCAAAAATGAGCAGGTAAAGGCACTGCTGGTTGCTTGGTGTGGGGAGGAAATATCTGGTGGTGGTTTCCGCTGTGTTCCTCTGGTTTTGCTTGATTTGGGCTCAAATTTTAATTAATCTCAGCTTTTCTTTGAAGTCCATGCAGGTTGAGCTTTGTTTTCATCCTTTGGATCTCCGTGACACTTGTGTGCTCGGGTTACCCAGTTGGCCCTTCCATGGTAAGTCACCCTCCCTGCTTACTCCAAGATGAGATGCTTCACTTATTATAAATTGCCTTTTTATTTCAATTAGTTCTGTTTCTTCGAGGGCTTCTTTGCTGTTGTTGTTGTTGCTTCATGAAATGAAAGAAGTCCCTTGTATTAAAGCTATTGGTTAATTATCATTACCTAATTTCCCTGAAGTATAACCCAATTTTTGCTATAGTTATTAATAAAATATGCAAGCCTTTAAAATAATCATGGGAGAAATCCAGTGCATATTTAATGTGGAGTGTGGGCAGCTGAAATATTGTATGGAAGAGAGAAAACCATAAATCTCTTCATTCCATCCAAATTGCTTGTCCATATCAAACAGCTCCAATGAGATCTCTGTCTGAATTTCCCTCATTGCCAGCTTGTTTAGAAACCAATTAATTTCTTTGTCACATGGAGTGTAGATGAGGTTGATATTCTGATATGAAGTTATGGGGAATTATTGCCTAGAATCAATCAGGGAGATTGGATTGAGCTCTGAGGGAAGCAGAAGAGCCTGTAAGGTTAAATAACATGAAGCCCCTTCCAGGCACTCCCCAAGGCTTTTCCCACCCGGAATGACACATTTGAGTTCTCCTTCTGTCCAATTTCCCTCCTTGGGACAAATTCCCGTGTTTGATTGCTGAGAATCAGCTCCAGGAGCCACAGTTGGGATTTCTGTATTTCCTCTGGTGTGTTTTGCATCCTTCTCTTCTCATTGATCTGCTGCTCTTGGGGGTTTGTTATTCCAGGGATGTGGAATCCCTGTTATCCCCCAAATATCCATCGCCTGTCTCCTCTCTCTGCTTTCCTTCTCTAAATGCTGAATCATCTTTCATTCCTGCCCAGCTTGGGCTGAGCAGCCACTTTCCCCAATGGATCTCTGTATGGCAAAATAGCATAGGTAAAATAAGTTAAATTATTGCAATTTATTCAATTTATTTACTCCGTTTCAAGAGAACAGGCATTTCCTCAGTAAGGGCAGCATAGTGAGGTAGCAGCTAAACATTCAAAGGGGAACTGGATTTTTGTGAATGTTGAATTCTGTGCCTGGGTTTTTTGGTAAAAATAAAGAAGTGTTTCTTTTTGTTAGGGAGAAAATTCAGTGTGGGGAAACCCCTCCTCAGAGGCAGAAGGTGTTGGGACCTACTCTTGCTTGTAGGGGGTCACTAAACAAAGAGAAAAATATAAAATACTAAACAATATTAAATAAAGGCAGTGGAATACTGAGGTAATACTAATCTTAGTGAAGCTCATGGCAATTTTGCCAGCGAGTCCAGTGAAGGCAGGGGTTAATCCTGTGGGTTTGCAGAGAATTGCTTTTCCATGGCTAATCAACCAGCTGGGAAATCAGGATAGGGAAGAAGATGCACACAGCAACTATGGACATGCCAGGAAATGTTTGAGTTTATAATTCAACATTCACTCAAAAGCAATTTAATGTAAGGGCAGTTTAAATCTGCAAAAGTTTTTAGGTAGTTTGCATTTTTATGCTGTAAAAAGCAAGCAGAAGGAACGGGTCCAGAAACCTGCATGGATTTTCATCCCGACTTTTTAAAATTCCCATTACTGTATTTTCATTATAAAACTTAGTCAGACCTACTACTATAACCACTCCTAACTCCCAGGAAGCTTCCTCCCCCAAATTTCTGCTCTACAGGTGTTTTTGTTGTCTCTCACCTCTCATTTCAGCTACATCTCCTCACACAAGTAAGAGCGAGGTTCTATTTCATTGTTCACTGACAAAAATCTCATTTTACAGCAATAAACACGGCTGCTGTTCCAGGGAAGCTGTGTCACATGTCACAGCTGGTCAACATCACAGCAAACAATTCCTACCACGCTGTGAACATCATTGGATCAGTATTTTATAGCAAGAAGGCAGGGAAGTTTGCTAGAAAACAGTGGAAAAAAAATCTGATTTTGAGTTTGAGAAATCCACAGCAAACAGCAGTTCATCCTTGTCATGAACAATACCCTGGTTTTGTGTTTCCACTTCCAGCGAACGAGCCGTGGCGAAGACACAAATCCATAATTTTACCTTTTGTTATCTGTCTCTTTTCCCTTGTTTATCTCCAGAGCGACAACCCCCTCTCTGTGACTTGCCAGCTGTATGGCAAAGCTGATTATTGCCTGGTGCTGCTGAAGAGCTGCTTGGCCAAGGTGGGCAGGAGTGAAGAGCTGGCTCTTGTGCAGCCCCGCTTGGAGAGCCCTTTGGGCAAGAGGTCCTTCCGCAACGGCGTTGGCTCGGGAATTAAAAAAACTTCCTTCCGAAGGGCAAAGTCATAACCAAGTGCCCCAAAGCTCGGCCCCCCTTTCGACAGCTGATCTCCAACTTTGTGCTTCGAGAGTCCTCCTGATGCTTTCCTGGGACCAAAGCCACCCGTGTCCCCAGCATGTCACCAGGGGGTTGTCCCCGAGCCCAGCGGAGCCGATGGGATTGCTCGGAAAGGGTTTTGTTCCCAAAGTTGTGAGAGCGTGAAGTTTTTGTCTCGAAATGAATGTTTTCACTTGGTTAATTCCCATTCTTTGTAAAGCTACAGGTTTAATCAAGTCATTTTTAATTGATACAAAGGTAATCCCATGCTGTGGGGAGGGTGGAGAATATTATTCCCCAAATTCCTTCTCTGTGCCAGGGAGGCAAACCCAAGGCATTCCTCTGCCTTGCTGTCCCAAATCACAGTCACTCGGAGGCAACAGCTCTGGCAATTTTAATCCATATTTAAAGTACAATTCATTTCAGATTTCCAAATATACGAAGGGCCACTGACAAAAGGCAGAATCAGGCCCTGCTTGTAACTTCTCCTGGCTGTTTAATATAGTTATTTAGCAGGGAATAACCTCTGGAGAGGTGGCAGCTCATCTCCAGGAGAGTCCTGGGAAATCACTGCGAGGCAGAGTGTCAGCCCCACTCCCTGTGCTCAGTTAATTGACTTCGGTAGGCAACACACCGCTGGTGAAATGTGCTAAATGGGAGGGGTTGGTTTTAATTTCCTGTTTAAAAAAGAAATAAGAAAAAGGTAATTTTTCTCTGGAAATATGTAAATGTGGGGTGTAGGAAAGGTCACCTGCTGAGTGACATATGTGTGAGTCCTGCCTTGTGGCTGTTCCCTCCAAGTGATGTGATGCTGGCTTGAAACGATGCAGAGTGTCCATGCAATTCCCTTGGCATTCAAAGCTCAGATACCCCTAATAAATCAGTTTGTGGATGGTTTCTAATATTCCCCTCCTCAAGAGCATAACCAGGTCATGACTAACCCTACAATAAGGTGGTTTGGCATCATCACCATCTCCAATCCTGTGTTTTCACCTCCATGGGCAAAAGTGAGCAGAGCGTGGAGCTCTGCTGGTGGGACATCAGGTTTTGGGGTGATCCCTGGCTGATCCAGGGACATCAAACACTCTCCTGTCTCTGTTTGTCCATGCTGAAAACTTTAATGCTTCATATTTTGTAAAGCTGTTTAAACACTTGGGCTCCTCTGGGGTGGTGCTGGTCTTTAGGTTGTTTAGCCTTTGCATCTCTTAGTCGAGTGTCTCCTAGAAAACATTAAAATTTATAAGGAAAATGTCAGATATTTGTTATTCTCAGCGCTCTGTCTCATGACCTGTGAGATGAGCCAGGCGAGAGAGTGGCACCAGGAGCTCCACTGCAGCAGGACATTTGGCCTGTTCCTCATTTGGCTGCTGGGAGTTTGGCCACAAACACAATTTTCCAGCTCTCTGCAGAGCTGCCCAAGAGGCAGAGCTCGAATGCCTTTGGCCATGGAAAACTGCAGGGCTGGGAACGGCTCCTGCCCTGGGAGGGCTGAGAGGGACCCAACCAGAACACAGACCATGGAACAGGTTGCCCCTGGATCTCTGGAAGTGTCCAAGGCCAGGTTGGACAGGGCTTGGAGCACCCTGGGCTGGTGGGAGGTGTCCCTGCCCATGGCAGGGGGTGGAAATGAATAGGCTTTAAGGTCCCTTCCAACCCAAACCACTGGAATCCTGTGATTCCATGATTCCATGATTCCATGATTCTGGTCTAGAGCTGTGGGGATGGAGATGTTCTGCCACACTGCAGCTTCCTGGCGTGGCTCTGTCCTGCTCCTGGCAGCTCCTATCCCACCCAACTTCATTTTCAGGGTAGAAAATAACCAGCCCAAGTTCAGATTTCCCTTTGTCTTGGGCCTTCCACATCCCTTTTTGTCAACATTTTTCCACATAATCCAATACATTCCTGCCTCGGTAATGTGGGATGAGACAGATTGTCTGGAAGTCACCAGAGCTCTACGTGGAGCTTGGAAAAGCAGCCTCTTCCCTTTCATTTCTTGTGCAGGATGAAAGTAGCTCATTTAGCAGCATTTGCCTTGGAGCAGGGTGTGTTCAGAGGGCTGCAGAGCCAGGTGTTGAAAGGAAGGGCTGCAAGAAAAAACAGCTTCTTGGCTGCAGGAAAAGCCTCATTATTTATGATTTAGCCATTCCCTGACAAGCCACTCCACTTTGAGGGATCTGCATAGACAAAAAGATGGTACGAGGAGGCCACCAAGAGCCATAACTCTTGGCACTCCCCTAAATCACAGCGGACAGGCCTGGAAAATGCAGATTATCCATCTGATTTGCAGGAGAGGATCTGTCACTGCTGGGCTGATCCACCCCCAGAATATTCGGGGCTGCCTCTGGTGAGATGCTGAACTCTCCTCTGAACTTTAGAGGTGGCTTTATTTTGGGAACAACAGAGAGCAACCCCAGTGATCTCTGTCAGAAAACAAGGATCTAAGGGTGCCATTGCTGAGCACATTAATTTTTATGCTGACAGACACTGGAAATATGGCCTGAAATACCCTTTTTTCAGTCAAAAGAGGACAATAGGACTGGCTATAGGGGTGCCACCTACGGCATAATTAATGTGCTGCCAGGAATTGCATTCCTTTCTAGGGAACAGGGATTCATCACGCTGTGAAAAGTTATTCTGTTGACTTTCTTTACTGTTTTTCTTGGCTAGCCTAAAAGAAAAGATGGAAGAGTTTAGAGGGTGGGAAGAATAATGCCTTGTCTAGAGATTGAGGAGCAGGTTGGGAAGTTGGGAATGCCCTTTGACAGTAATTCAGTCTGTGAGCTGAGACAAATAATTTCTACTCAATTTCTGCAACTGAAAAATCCAAAACTGTCCTCACTGAGCTATCTAGAGTAAGCAGTGTCATCCCTGATGGTTTTGGGAAGGGTCTTGGAGATGTGTCAGGGAAGGGGGGGTTTCCACAGCTGGAGGGGCTGGGGAGAGGTGTGAGCTCTGCTTTCCTGTCATTGTCACCTCCAGCCTCCCCTTCTGTGTGGCACCAAACATCCTCTGCCCGTGGCCACCTTCTGACCCCAGGGAGCCCTGTGGCTTCCACAGCCAAACCTTAATTTTTGACCACACATCCCTTTGGTAAAACACATTAAAATACATTTAAGGGACACCCAGAATCCATAAGGATTTTTTTGCTTTACTTTACTCCAACTTGGCTCTACCTTTGGACATAAATCTGCCCTCCTGAGTGCCTGTGTTTGGGCTGAGAGAGCCATCACAGGGCTCAGCAATCCCTGCTTTGAGCTGGGGCTGAAGCTGCCCCGGGGCTGTGGGAGCTGCATCCCCATCCCCATCCCCATCCCATCCCATCTCCATCCCATCCCATCCCATCCCATCCCATGCCATCCCATCCCATCCCAT
>WBMV01001855.1:10045-24126 GCA_013396655.1 Campylorhamphus procurvoides | reverse complement strand
CCCATCCCATCCCATCCCCATCCCATCCCATCCCATGCCCACACCTGGAATGGCACCTTGCAAAGACCCTCTTCCTGCTGCTCCTCTGCTCCCTAAAAATGCTCTGCACCTCTGAAGGAGCCAGCTGAGGTTACCAGGAGGTGAAACCAAAAGGAACAAATCCAATAAAACACGAACGAGCAAAATCTGCCCGAAGACAAGGAGAGGAATTAACATGTTTTTTTATTTCTTCACAGATTATTGGCAAGAAAGGCAATTAAATAGCCTGATGTAATGGCATCTAATTAACTTGCAAGACTGAAAATTCCTTGTCGTAATGACATACCAATACTTGGCTTTCTGATTACCAAGCACATATTAAAGTATATGTATCACACTGAGATTTCCTAATTTGCTATTATTTGCCTGTAAATGGTAATTTATTACCTTAAAATACTGAGAGAAAGAAAGGAAGAAGTCTCTTGGTACTTTGAGCTCTGGATATAATTTTGACCTTAAGAAAGAACAAGACAGATATGAGAGAGTATATTAGATGTTATTATTCCTGTAATAAAATAGAGATAAAAATCATAGTGCAGAAAGACTCTAAGACAACTATTAACCATTTGTCACATAAAGAAAATAAAAATTTAACTTATCAGATCGCCTGGCACTTTAAAGATTCATCATGAAAAATTACTTCTAACCGTGAAGCATTTATGCAATATGTCATTGATGAGCTGTCTGCTTAAATGTTTAAAGAGTTTGGGAAAAGGCTGAAAAAATGTCAAAGATACCCTTTTTATTAGTCTGACAGAGCATTTCACTGGATTTGAATTTATTCTGAAGAGTGAAACACCATGGCATGACATTTTTCGTGGGGAAAACAAGCTGGGCTCATTGTCCTACCCCACGTGAGCTGGTTGGTGAGCAGGACCCAAGTGAGGATGGAGCTCTTTCACTGGAGAAGTGACACAGCTGGACATCACCCATCACTCCAGAGCCAGGGGGAGTTCCACTGCCTTGGTGAGCAGGACCCAAGTGAGGATGGAGCTCTTTCACTGGAGAAGTGACACAGCTGCACATCACCCATCTCTCCAGAGCCAGGGGGAGTTCCACTGCCTTGGTGCTCATGGAAAGACCTTTCTCTCCTGATCCCCTCCCGGATTTGAAGTCACTGGGTCGATTATGCTGGAAATGAAGCACATCTTAACAGCTTGATCAGCTGAGACCCATCTCCTCAAGTCCTTCGGTGGGAACCTTTCAGAAGACATAGAAGGGCTCAGTGTGACAAGGACTGAGCTATCAAGTGCTGCTCTCCAGGCATCACCCACAACTCACTGAAGGCAGCAGAGAGAGGCTGAGCTCCTCAATGGCCTTTGGCTAATTTGGGTGGTAGGGCAGACTATTTTGGGGGTGGCTGGAAGGAGCCCAGTGAGTCTCTGAGCCACCCCCTGACAGGTCCCAGCAGCTCTGTGTCCTCAGGGTCCTCTGCCCACCAAACACCCTCCCTGATCCTGTGGTTTGATCCCCCTTAACCCACCGCGGCCCAGAGCTCTGCTCCAAACCACAGCCAAGTGCAGGAGCTCCACGAGGAGCCCCGGCCACTGTGCTTGGCTCTGTGTCTTCATTAGCATCTTAATTAGCAGCATGACACTTGGATGAACCCGAGGTCTACAGGGATGCTGTGGAGATGTGTTGTTAAACACTGAGGTGCAAGTCCAGGAGTCAGCATTTACTGCAGAGTCATTTCAGTGCCCCTCACTGCTCGGCTGGGTTTTAACTATTAGAGAGGAGATGATGCTTGTACGTGTTGCAGAGAAGGGTTTTTTTGCTTTATTTTCAAGTAAAAGTCAGAAATGAAATGAGAAGAACAAAAGGGAGAATATGTAGGAGTAAAAATGATCATGAGGGGGGAAAAATCATTGGCATTTAGAGGTATTTGCTCTTTTTCACTGACTATTGCATTGATAATTCTCTACAGTGCTGTCTTAGGATATTTCTATAGTCAATCAAGGCCCAGGGTCAAGATATATTTTGGTAGGAAACATCTCCTTTGGTAGGGAACATCTCCTTTGGTAGGAAACATCCCCTTCCAGGCCATGAATTTAGCTGTGTGAATTTGGAATCTGGTCACACCAGCTCTATTAATGATTTTCTGGAAGCCACTGACTGGCAGGTGTGGGGACCTTCCCCATTCTCAGAAAATAGGGCAGAGATGTCACATGTTCCTGGTTTGAAGTCAGCAGGGCTTCTGGTAAACTTCTACTTATTCTGGATTAAAGAAACTTCTACATGTTCTGAATTAAAGAATCTTCTACATTTTCTGGATTAAAGAATCTGGCTTCTTGGCCAGGCCCACCGTTGGGTTCCCACATTAAGGCAAGGGATGTGTTTGACTCTGCTGCTTGTTTTGCTTTGTAGTTTTAGGCAGGTGTGCCAACCATTCCTTCCTGCTGGCAGTGTGGGCCTCATTATCCCCCTGGATGATGGGAGAGCACAGCCACAAACAGATTTTGGGCTTCTCAGCAGTGCCTGGCAAAGCACATCCCAGGAAATGCCACTTTATTTCACGTTTCTCAGTTTTAAATTCATTTACACATGTAAAATATGGCAAAAAACGATGGTTGCACCAGACACCATGGCATGGTAGGAAGGATGGTAAGTCATCCAACTAATTAGGCAGCAACTGGTGCTGGCTGGAGTGGCTCATAATGTGAGGAAGGCACTGGGAGAAGCTTCTTGGCTGCTCATTGTTGACTCAGTGTCATGTTTGGTATCAGAAACTCTGCAGAGTGGCCAGTCCTGAGTGTTTCTCTTCTATAGTATCATGGAATGGTTTGGGTTGGAAGGGACCTCAAAGCCCACCCAGTGCCATGGGCAGGGACACCTCCCACCAGCCCAGGGTGCTCCAAGCCCCGTCCAACCTGGCCTTGGACACTTCCAGGGATCCAGGGGCAGCCACAGCTTCTCTGCCCAACCTGTGCCAGGGCCTGCCCACCCTCATGTCAATTTAATAATTAATAAAATTTAATAATACATCCACTTGAGGCGATGTGAGAAAATTGACTGGATGAGCTTACTGAGCAGTTAAAGGGCAAATCCTGATTGCTGGACTTAATGAGTTATGCTCAGTGATGCATGGAGATCCTGGTGATTATTTTACACAACCTTAAATGAAAGAAGACAAATGACCCGTGTGGGTGGAACTGGGCTATAAAAAGGTGGGTTGTTAGTTATAGTCCCTTTGCTTTTCTGCAAATATGTACAGTAATGTAACTGGCTTTCTCATGGACTATCCTGAGCTGGAAGAGCTTCACTGGAGGGCTCCAGCTCCTGAAAGCAGCATCCCCATGGGTGTTCCTGTCTCCCAGCAGCTGGGCAAGCCCCTGTGCCAGAGCACAATCTCCACTTCCAACTGATGCACCTCAACACCAGGACACTGAGGCACTTTGGGCAGCCCAGCCAGTTTCTCTGTTTCATACCAGGCTGGCATTTTTCCAGGTTTCTGCTACCAAACTCTCCCTTGTGGCGCCCAGGTGCCATGGGATGCTCTGCTGGAAGTCCCCACTTCCAGGTGAGGGTGAGGATGGGCTCTGGAGCAGGATCAGCCCTGCTCAGCGGTGCTTTGCTCTTCTGCACATCAAGCATGGGGTCAATTTGCATATTTGGGTCCTTGAACTTTACAAATCGCTCCTTATGATCAACAAATAAGGTGTCATTGACGTGCCTGTGTGAAGGGAATGAGTTGCATTTCTCTCCACGGTGCTCTCAGAGTGAAGTCAGGTGTTCTGGCACAGTGCAAGCTCTCATCCCTGGCTCGTGCTGTTTGCCTGTCACCCAGGCTCTGCCTTTGAGCCTCTGACTGCTTAATTAATGACACCAGAGATGCTGTGGACTTAAAAACCGGGGTACTTTAGTCACTAGCCTAAGGTGGGTATTTTGCTAAGCTATATTTAATTATTTTGCTTTTTAGTTATGTAAACCACCTTGTATTTTAGATTAATATATTCATATTGCATTAAAAAAGACAAAATTTTAAAGGTCTCGTGGCTGAAGAAATTAGTTGGAAGTGTTTGTTTCAGTGGTTGCAGGTTAGTGGGGGAATAAACAATATGGTTATTCATTAATGGTTGTTAATATATGAGGGTGGGCAGGGCCTGGCACAGGATGCCCAGAGAAGCTGTGGCTGCCCCTGGATCCCTGGGAGTGTCCAAGGCCAGGTTGGACGGGGCTTGGAGCACCCTGGGCTGGGGGTGGGATGAGATGATCTTTAACCCCTCCCAACCCACACCATCCCGTGGTTCTGTGATGCCATCACACGGTTTACATCAGTCCATTAAAGCTCCTGCTTGACCCAGCTTGGTGCCCACATGTCCGTGGTGGCATCAGGATGTGCCATTTCAGTTGTTGCCAGTGCCTTTCATCTATAGCAAGTGCAGAAATTGTATTTTGTGGAAACCATGAGAGGAACTAAATCTTCCTCATCCTCGTGGAATCATAGAATGGTTTGGGTTGGAAGAGCTCCCACCTGTTTCATACCATTAAACCACTGGAATACGTCGATGGGCACAGCAAACGACATTTCAGTGGTTTTGTGGTCTATTTTTTGGTGACTGCAGCCCAAATGTATATTTTTCTCAGTTCTATGTAAAATACCTGAAGTAAAGCCCTGGCCAGCAGCAGCAGTGGGGGTAGTGCTTGGTCCTGACCACCTGGAGAGAACAGGGCAGAGAAAGCAGACACAGCAGCTCTCCTGGGCATCCTGTCCCATGGTCAATGACAACTCTCATTTCTCAGTTACTTCTAAAATTCTTGACCTTCAGCAAATGGTTCAAATTTCGCCATAAACAATGAATTTCATGTGGCACTGGGAGAGAGTGAAGGAATTCTTCTCTTTCTCTTCATATTTCGATGCTGTGGATCTGCAGATGCACAAACCCAGCACTGACCCAGGCAGGAATGGTGTAGCCCTGACACAGAGCCAGGCAAAAAAAAAGGGAATCAATTAAAAAAACAGGCCCATTTCTCCTGCTTTTGATAGGAAACTCCCCCACACTCCCTGTGTCCCCTTGGGCAGGTTCCTGACTATTTCAACCACCAGTTGTGGGAAGGATGGATCACCCTCTGACGGCATCGAGGAGGAGATTTACAGAGGAGAAAGGAGGGGCTAAAACTGCATCCCGAAGTAATTCCCATATTTTTGGGGGGTATTTTGTCCTGCAACTTGCCCAAGGAAAAGGTTACCAGAGAGATAAAAGCCTGAGACATCTCTATACTTGGATTTTCCTGCACTGACACAATCATGAGCTCAGCTTTTCTCACTCGCTGGGGCTGGAGATGGGAGATGATGTGGTACTTTGACGTTGCTGCAGGTTAGCATTCCATAATTATTTTTGTCATAAAGATGAATGCCATCCTAAAAAAGTTGGAAGCTAGCAGCCCCTCAGCTTTGATATATGAATATTGCCACTCTGAATGCTGGAGTGGGTTCTGGCTTTATGACTATGAGACATTTCTTAGTCTCTGATTCAGAAACGCAGCTCCTACACATTTTAAAGCAACTTTTTTCCCCGTTATTATTATTTTTTGGCTCATTTTTGATTTCAGAGTGAATTGTAAGATTTTTAGAGATATGCATCACAAAATGATTAGTCACCTTTAGCCACCTCTAGCTTAATACCCTGCAATGCCAAGGAAAGGCTGCATTGCATTAATTCCCACAAATTCCAGCTGGGAACTCCGTGAAATAGTTAAAGTGTGTTAGGTTTTCTTTTTCAAACTGTCCACTCTTCCAGCTCTACAAAGACCACGCAAATGTCGTGTTTGAGGGGAGATACCCCCAGAATGGTGGCAGTTTGTGAAATGAAAATGTCATTGTTTCCTTTGGAACGTGGTTCTGCTCTCACCCCCCTCCCTCCCAAAGCGATGCTGCTTCTGCTCATCGCAATGAGCTGGTTAAAACACGCTGGGAAAAAAAGATCAGGGAAATGGAAGAGTGCCCTCTAATGCCAACAAAACCAAGGAGAGGGGCCTGGGAAGCAGCACAAGGCCATGGAAGGGGCTGAGGGTTGGCTGCACCTGCTCTGGGGACACAGCTTTTTGGGTAGAAAAGCAGGGGGACATTTGAGAACGTGGGGATTTCAAGAGGAGCTGAGATGTCAGGACCCAGGAGAAGCTAAATCAGAGCCTTAAATGCTGTTTTTTTGCAAAGCCTCCCCCAGCTGAGGCTCCATCCTTTCAGCAGGATGCACATTTGGTGTGGTGGGGTCTGGACGAGGGCAAGGGGGTTTATTTGGTACCCAAAGTCAGCTGGCACTGAATGGCACAGAACAAGCAGGGAGCTGCTCTGGAGCATCACTGGGGCAGGGAAGAGTTCAGAAAAGAGGGCCCAGGGGTTTGGGGGGTTGAACACAAGGAAACCATGAGGTGATGCAGGTCCTTGAGGAACGTGATGGTGAAAACACCTCAGCAACAAAGACACCTCACATTTATGGGGCAGGAGCTGTCCCTCAGACTAAGCGGGGTCCAGCAGAAGGTTTCTGGGTTGTTTCTGGGGTTTCTGGTCCAGCAGAAGGTTTCTGGGTTGTTTCTGGGGTTTCTGGTCCAGCAGAAGGTTTCTGGGTTGTTTCTGGGGTTTCTGGTCCAGCAGAAGGTTTCTGGGTTGTTTCTGGGGTTTCTGATCCAGCAGAAGGTTTCTGGGTTGTTTCTGGGGTTTCTGGTCCAGCAGAAGGTTTCTGGGTTGTTTCTGGGGTTTCTGGTCCAGCAGAAGGTTTCTGGGTTGTTTCTGGGGTTTCTGGTCCAGCAGAAGGTTTCTGGGTTGTTTCTGGGGTTTCTGATTTTAGGCACTGCCTTCCCACCCACCCTGGGACCATCTGTACTTATCCACGGAGAAGGGTTTGGGGAATAAACATGAAATGTGTTTCCACAAACTCTCCAGAGTGCAGTGCTTAATTTGATGATCATCCAGCCAGCTCACAGGGGAGGAACACCAAGGTGGGTGCAAATTCAAACATGATTGAAACATCAATCACTTACTCCCCGAGAAATATTTACAGAGGGTTTTCAACTCAACAAAGCAATAATGAAACACGCATCCTAGAGGGTTTTATGGGCAAATTTTAGTCCAAACTTTTGCGATTTATGCAGGAATTGTTTGCCCATCAAGTATTGAAAAAGGCCAGGAATGAAACAAAAACCCTAAGGGGCTTGAAATCAGGCGGGCCAGAAATATTCTCCAAACAGTTTTCCATTGGAAAATGTCAGATCATAAAAAAAGAAGCAATCTGTGGAAATCAATCAATCAATCAATCAATGCTGACAAAGTCCCAGTGAGGAAGATGCCCTGCCAGCTGTCACACTCACTGTCTGCTCTCTCTGAGGTGTCACACCAGTGATGGTCACCCATCTGAACACATGGCCAGGTGGTTGGGAGCTGCCACATCCCATGCCCTGTGTCCTCCTCAACCCTGGAGACCACGAGGAGCTTCAGAGCCATTGAAATGCAGTGTCACCTTGCACTTCCCATGACAGATTTGCTCCTTTGAAGTGACATATACAGGTGTATTTGGTTTCCCCCATTTATTAATGTAAGTTTTCAATGGCAGGAATCCTTGCATTGGGGTTTCTGGTCTCCTGTGCAAGAAGGGGGAAGCAAATCCAGGCTGAAAGCTCCAGCACAACCTGGAGAAAAGACCCCCCAGCTTCTCAAAGGGTTTGACCCCTAAAAGGCCAGCACATTTCTGGGATTTAATAAGTGCTTATTCCTTGTTTTTCAGAGTTCTCAGATAATCCAAAGCAAGCTGAGCCCTCCTGGTGCTAAAAAGAGAGAGCAGTGCCAGCCTTGGAGAGCTGCCACGTGGATTGGCCATTCCCAAACTGCAGTGCAGGTACTTAGGGGGGGTCAGGAGGCTTTCCCAGACCTCATTATATCCCCCTTGGAGACCCTGGTCCTGCAGCTCCTGCCCCTGCACTGATTTAGGGCCGAGGGGGGACGTGGGGTTTGGGATCCGCAGTGAATGGCCCTGCTGGCTCTGCACCCGAAACCCTGGAGGTGTTTCTGCAATAGAATCTGCACTTTGGGATTCTTTTCGTTTTAGCTTTGGCATGGTGTGCTTCCCAGACATACAGGAGGTGTTCCAGCACGCCTTGGCAGCAGATTTGGGTACATGTGTGTAGGTTTAAGATGCCCGTCAGCAGATGGAGCTGGGGCAGATGGCCCGGCTGTCACATATGGGGGGGAGTGTTTCAGCCCTGGCAGTGGGAGTGGGATGTTATTCTCAATCCCAGGGGTCAGAAGAGCTCTCACTTGTCACTCAGGAACCTCAGTGCCTGTTATTTCAGGCTGGAAAACTCCATAAATATCACATGTCAAGGCTCTTTGCTGGAAGCTGGGGAGGGATGGACTTGGGAGAGGCGTTTCCAGCCTGTCCCCAGTGAGTTATTCCCGATAAATGCTGATTAATTGTTATCTCCTTTTAATAAATCCCACCAGGAGAGAAGCAGCTCTCCTCCACACAGCCCTGGCCTGGTTTAAATTAAGATTCAGGAGAGTGATGGGAACATGCCATGACTGCGTGTGCGGGGAGAGCGAGGAAATATTGCCTTGCTCTCGCTTTCCAGAAGCAATTTCCAACCTCTCTTTCCAGGCACAGAAGCCACCAGTGGGCAGAAGCCAATATTGAATCTGTCATGTTTTTATTTCTTTCTAACATCTCTGTTCGGAATCTAAACTAAGTCGCAGACAAAAGCAAGGAGCCCTGGAGCCCAGCAGGAACAACACAGGGCAATCAAACCTCGCTGAGCTCTCCTGACATCCCATCAGCTGTTCAAAGCAGAGGGTTCTGCAGCTCCCACCGAGGGGGGTTATGGATTTCCTTCCAATTTTAATGAGCACCAAGGAAGAGTCTCCCCAGCTGAAAGAGGGGATGCTCTGGAAAAGGAGGGGGATAGTTTGACTCTTTTCCTAATGAAAACACTGCCACCAGCTGGCTGATAAATGATTCTGACTAGGGGTTTGCACAGGGAGAATTCCAACGAGATGTGAGGTTTTGGGTCAATATGTTTGCAGAACAGAAAGTCATTAATTATCTGTACACTCCATTACTTTGTCAAATAGAGGTACATGATAATGAAGCAATTAATGCTTCTTACCCTAAACATTTTGTTTGACAAAGGTGGCCTCTTAACGAGGTATGCTGAACATCTTCCACCTTCCTGCACTGGTGTGACCATCTCAGACTCCAGCGTGGCTCAGACACCTCCAGCTTTCCTAACTGATCATTGCTAAATGAGTACTGAAATTACTTGAATTGAGGCCTTTGAGATCTATCAAAATCTGTGTCGGAGAGAAAGTGGATCTGTTTCACTTCCAGGCACTGCCAGTCCAGCAGAAGATGTGCTTCATCCTGGAGAACATCCTGTCCCTTACAAGTGATGATGTCCTTTGGTCCCAGAGCCAGGAAGGGACTTTGTGTGTTTGTTTTCTTTGGGGATTTCAGGATTTTTTAAAAATCTCTCTTAGCAAGTTGAAGTCACGAGGAATTTCATTGATCTGAGAAGAATATTTGCTACCCATCAAACTTGTGGAATCATTAAGAGTGGAAAAGACCTCCAAGGTCACCAAGCCCACCCTGTGCCCAATGCCCACCTTGTCCCTGAGTGCCACGGCCAGTCCTGCCTTGGGCACCTCCAGGGCTGGGCACTCCAACCCTCCCTGGGCAGCCCCTGCCAAGGCCTGACCACCCTTTCCAGGCACAAATTCCCTCTGATGTCCAACCTGACCCTCTCCTGGTGCAACTTGAGGTCGTTTCCTCTTGTCCAGTCCCTTGTTTCCCGGGAGCAGACCCTTCAAATTCCCAAATTCCCAGCTGTTTCCAGTTAGTTTTCTTACATTTTTCATTTATTTTGCACTAAATCCCGAGGATTTTTTTTATTTTTATTAGAAGTCATCAATTTTTCATTTTAAAATTAAACAGAAAAATGGCACTTGATACACGTGACAGCATTTGAACTGAGCTTTAAATTAATAACATAATAATAATAATAATAATAATATAGCCAAAAACCCCTCTTTAGTGTGCCACAGCAGTGTGGGGAGCTGGATGGGTGGGTGGGATGTGCAGGGCACAGACCATTTCTGCCCTCCATCCTCCTCCTGCTCCCAGGTGTTTTAGCCAAGGAGGATGGAGCCCACCCAGCCCAGGCTCCTGAAGAGACACAAAGCTCCTGCCACTGAGTGAAAACTCTCCATTTTAATGGCATTTTTCCTCCTTCTTTCCTGACTTTCAAAAAATACAATGGGAAAAGAGTGACAGGCCCACGGGACATACAAGTACTTGCATCACTCTTATTTAAAAGCTGATTTTCCCACGATAATTAAATGAAGCCTTTAATTTCCTCCTGTGTTTAGCACTGTCAAGCAGCATCACTTTATCCACGATGAAGGCTGAACTGATATTCCCACCTAAGCCAACCCAAAGTCCTCACATCCTACATTTAAACTGGATTCTGCTCCCAGCTTTGGCACAAGGAATGTTTAAAGGACAGTTGGGTTTTCTTTTAAAAAGCCCAAAGAGATATTTCCTGCGCTGCTCAAGGTTTTGTTCTGGGCTTGCTGTGGGACACAGGGCAGGGATTTGCAGAGGGTTGTTGGAGGGAACCCAGGAATTCCTTTGTGCTGGTTGAACTCCCCTTTGCCACACACAGCAGCAGGTGAGGGGGAGCATGTTCCTCTCACACCCTGGGGAGCCTCCTGAAGCTGCTCTGTTGCCTTCCAAATGGAACAAAAATTCAATTACTGAAAATATCAGCATCCCTTGCTTTGGAGC
Source organism: Campylorhamphus procurvoides (assembly GCA_013396655.1). Classification (NCBI taxonomy): domain Eukaryota; kingdom Metazoa; phylum Chordata; class Aves; order Passeriformes; family Dendrocolaptidae; genus Campylorhamphus; species Campylorhamphus procurvoides. The sequence goes on along the minus strand of WBMV01001855.1, from coordinate 13,318 downwards.
AGCCAAGCAGTGGAAGAGCTTTTTATCGATTTCTTTGGAATGTCAATATCAGAGCACAAACATTGCAATAGAAACAACCTTTTCTTTTCTCTTAACATGCATGCAAGCATGGAAAAATTGAAAATAGAGCCTCAGACCTCCTGGTTTAAAACAGAACTCTCAGCAGTGTGTAGTCAGAACAGGGAGGTGATGCAGGTCTGCAAATGTTCCTGTGGATGAATTAAAGCTTTCCACCCACAGATGGAAATTCACCTGTGCCTGAAATCTGGCTGATATTTGCAGTAGAGTCAGAGATCCAGAACACCTGGGGGTGATATCTAAAGGGTTAGCTGGGATATTGGGAAGGGATTCCTGGCTGGGAGGGTGGGCAGGCCCTGGCACAGGGTGGGCAGAGAAGCTGTGGCTGCCCCTGGATCCCTGGGAGTGTCCAAGGCCAGGTTGGACGGGGCTTGGAGCCACCTGGGCTGGTGGAAGGTGTCCCTGTTTGTGGCAGGAGGGGGCACTGGGTGGGCTTTGAGGTCTCTTTCAACCAAAACCAGGTGATGATTACATGACATATTGATCTTAAAATCTCCCAGAGTCCATTTATTCATAATCAAACTGTGATTAATTGTTACCCTACAAGGGCAAAGCCTTAGCAAGGAGCAGAGCAGATCTCTGGCTGAGATATCAAAACCAAGGTGACAATTACACATCTTGCTTTGTCCCAGAGTTGAGCTTTGTTCTTAACATGTGAGATGGGCATGATTGTCTGGAGAGTTCATTAGGCCTGGACTAACAGCACTTGTCCTCAGCAGGAACCTGAACTGACCAAGGACTGGATCAGCTCTCCATCCGTGTAAGTCCCTCCACTGAACTTTTCCAGGTATTTTCTTAAAAGTAATCCCAAGTTTGCATTAAAAATATTTACTGCTCCTGCTCATAGACTGGGATCTTTAGGCTCTATTTCTATGTATTCTTTCTTTTAGGAAAAGCCTTCCATTAGGAAAGGTAAGAACAAAGAAAATACAATCATTTTAAACTCAGAACTTTTAAAACTAGTTAGATTATTGGGGGAAAACCAGCATACTGCATTTTTTTTCCTGCAGAGCCTACAAGTTTCTGCCAAGTTTTACTGTAATACTACCAGACTTAATTCATGTCATTGCTTTTAAAAGGTGATAAAACTTTAAATGACTCCAGATCTTCTCCAGGCTCTCTGGTTTCCAACCATAGGAAACCTCAGATCTCTTGTGATGTATTCTTCTCCTCAGAATGCATGTGCTGCAACCTCCTGTGATGTGAGACCAAATTAATTGCTTCTGTTGTTCCTTGGAAGCAAACATTGCTCTAATGATCCAATATCTCATTAGGCAACACTAACATACTGGTTTTGCTGAAAAGAGGTTTGCCCAGAGAGAACCTCCTTGGCACCTGCTCTGTCGTGAGCTGACAGCAGGTTTTGTACCTTAAAACAGCAGAAAATTTAAATTATTTTATCCACACTCTGAGTCTGGGCTATTCTTTGTATCCATTGGAATGCCTGAGTGGGATTTCACTGCTCAGCAAGAGCCATAAACAAATTCAAGTCCACTGGTAAAATTGTCTGCAAACAGTTTCCTCTGGGGTGGCATTTGGGATATAAAACATTTTGCAACACCAGGGCAGGTTATGTCACGTTCTCCCAGTAGTCCCATCAATTACAATGGGAAATTTTCTCTTGGAAAATAAAGTAGTGCCAGTGGAGATAAGAGGGGAGCCATCCTCATGCCTTCAGAGAATCCCAAAATATGCTGAGTTGGAAGGGACCCACAAGGACCATCCAGTCCAACCCTCAGCCCTCCCCAGGACCATCCCCAGGAGTCACCCCCTGTGCCCCAGAGCATCATCCAAACCCTCCTGCAGCTCTGGCAGCCTTGGGGCTGTGCCCACTGCCCTGGGGAGCCTGGGCAGTGCCCACCACCCTCTGGGGGAAGGACCTTTCCCTGAGATCCCACCTGACCCTGCCCTGACACAGCTCCAGCACCATCACAGCGTGAGCCCCAGAGCTTAAAACGTGTTAAAATCCCATATGGAAACTCTCCTCTGGGAGGAGAAATTTCTCTCTTCACTGTGCTCTAATCCTGCCTTAGAGGGGAGGATTAGAGGGGAGGATTAAGCTGCAATGAACCAAGGTCACTGTATTCCCCAGGGACAGAGTTCACACAGAGATTTAGTATAATTGGGAAGACACCACTGACTTCCCAAAGCCATGTGGTTTATTCCATCCTCCCGGGCCTGAACAGACACCCCCTGGGAGCTTCAGAAACGTGGCTTTGGGGGGTGATCCTTAAACCTTCTGATGTCTAAGTGCATTGCTTTTAGGTCAGGTGGGACAGCAGGAGGAATTTGTGCCTGGAAAGGGTGGCCAGGCCTTGGCAGGAGCTGCCCAGGGAGGGTTGGAGTGCCCAGCCCTGGAGGTGCCCAAGGCAGGACTGGCTGTGGCACTCAGGGACAAGGTGGGCATCAGGCACAGGGTGGGCTCCCTGGGCTGGCAGGGCTTTTCCAACCTAAATTATTCTGTGATTTTGGGATCTGATACATTAGTCAGTACATACTGCCCACAGCAAATAAAGAGCCAGATCTGATCACATAATTTGTCCCATAATTAAACAGAAAACTCATCTGTTTAGTGTTAAAGTCATTCCAGGGAGATATTTTGACACCTGCCTCTTCTCAGCATCCACAGAAGTCATTCTGCACTCTAATGTTACTACTCAATTACAGGGTTTCTTATCACCAAAAAGTAATTGAATATTTGAAGTCAGTTAAACAGATGAAGTTTAACTCAGGGTATGAAATGGCCAACTCTAAACTGAAAATGTGCCTGTATATATGAGACAGGTAAGTGCATTTTGCTGGCTCAGATTACCTGGTAACTCGTGAAGTGTCTCAGGGTAATTCCACTTTCCAATGGATGCTGCTTTCTCTGACAGGCTGAGGGGATAGATCTTCCAAACTCCAGCTTAGCAGCACACTGGAGAACTCTGAGAGTTGATCATGAGCTGCACAGTAATATTAATTACCCCTCTAATTGCCATGGGGGCTGGCAGAAGGGAGGGAGCATGGAGGGTGGTTGTTCAGTGAGCACAGAAATCAGTGGGACAGGTTCTGTGGTTTGTGTGTCCCAGCAAGGCTGGGGTGGCCCAGGGGGGGACACATCCTGGGAAGGGAAGGGCAGGGAAATGGGAAGGGAAATGGGAAGGGAAATGGGAAGGGAAGGGAAATGGGAAGGGAAGGGAAATGGGAAGGAAT
>WBMV01001852.1:0-30031 GCA_013396655.1 Campylorhamphus procurvoides | reverse complement strand
AACTCAGCAACTCAGAGGGCTGGGCAAGCCACAAATACAGGAAAGTCGACAAGGGGAATGCCACATTCTGCAACTGGGATGGTGCAGCACTAGATGTGCTGGCAGAGTGGGGGACGAGAGGATGAGACATTCTGCAGCACTGCAGAAAGAGGCCTGGAGGTTCATCTTCCCCAGGCTAAACACCAGCAGCTCTCTAAACGTCTCTGCATAGGTTTTTCTCTCTAAACCCTTCTCCCCCTTCATTGTCCTTCTCTGCACTGGATCCAGGACCTCAGTGTCCTTCCTGAATTGAGACACCCAGAACTGTACACAGCACTGCAGGTGTGGCCTCAGGAGTGCAGAGCACACGGGGACAAGCACCTCTCTGGTTCTATTGGTCACACAAGTCCTCATACAGACCAGGGTGCAATCGACCTTCTTGCCAGGTGGGCACACCAGCTCCTGTGCAGCCACTATCCACCAGTGCTCCCAGGCCCTTTTACGCTGGGCCTCTTTCCATGCACTCTGTCCCCAGCCTGCAGAACTGCAGGGAGTGATGGTCACCAAAATGTAGGACCTGACACTTGATCTTTTTGATTCACACCGGTTTGGCTCAGCCTGTCCAGAAACTACTGAAAAGAGAATGTTGCAACACAGCTTCTTTATAGGATATCAGTCCTGTCTGCAGGACCAGCTCCATTGTGGGCCTCTCTGCACTGCAGTGGACATTCCTGCAAGGGACCATTTCCACTGCAGGCTCTTCATGGGGACACAGCTTCCTTCATGGTACATCCACCTGCAAAGGTCTCCATAGAACAGCTCTTTTGTGTGCCAGATCACAATCCTAACAGACGAAACAACTCAGACCAGCTTCTCTGGACACAACAGGTCAAAAAAGTCAGTGTAAGGGAGGTGTATGAAGGGCTGAAATTGTGCCTTTCCCAGGTGTTCCTGTTTTCCTCCCCAACTACTGGCACCTTTTTATGACAATCTTTTGCCTGATGCTCATTCCCGAGGAGGAGTCAGGGATGTGATTGACAGCTGCAAGGGAAAAGTTGCAATGAAAAATCCCATGCGGGGAATCCCAATCTGTACTTCCTTCACCTTCTCCCTGATTTAACACGAATAGTTGCCAGAGAAAGCAGAACACAGTGCCCATGTCTGGATGCACAAGAAATTTATTTAGACTAAAGAAGAAAAGGAGGTGGATCACAGAAGGGCACCANCAGGCGGCTCAATGACGACGGTGGAGCTCTGGCACTGCCTGACACAGCACTCGTTGCAGCTGTTGGCCAGCGGGGTGGGGCCGCAGGGCTGGCAGCAAGGGCTGCAGGGCTGGCACTGCTGGCACTTCTCAGGGCACGCCATGTCTCGAGCCTGCTGCTGCACCTGGGACAGAGGCCAGGGGGGAAGCAGAGCACACGCCCAGCTGAGCAAGAGCCTGCAAAGCACCACCAGCAACACAAGGCACCTGCTGCTGTTTGGGCAGCAAGAGGCTGTGCAGGGGGAAACAAGGGATCCTTTCCCTGAGCCCAGAATGTCATTCAGAGATCAGCCAGGCCCAGGGATGCTTCTGCCTGAGCTGTAGCAAAATAACCCGCTCAGCCTCTCTGCCCAGAACATACGGGCTCCCCTCTGCCTACCCGACCACGAAGTAAGAACACTCCCAGAAGAAGAAGGAGCAGGGATGGGCTGGAAAGCTCAACCCTGTCCTAGAGCGTATGGAGGAGAAAAGGGATTCCCACTCACCTGGTTCCAAGGAGAAGGAGGTGACTGAAGTGGTTGAGACAGTCCCCAGTTAGACTGGCTTTTATAGTGGCCCCACAGTGCCTCAGGGTCAAAGGCTGTGCTGCATAAGCGAGAATTTTCCTGCATGATCCCAATGAACGGAAACATCTCAGGGAATGAGATGGCATGAGTTGCTGTTTCCCTCTACACTGACTTTGGATTTCCTGGCTGACATCATGCCCATTCCCTCAGGGACCCTTCTGAATGCTGGTATGAGAGGGTCCAGGATTTCCTGGGGCAAGGTGAGTCAGGGTTGGCAAAATACGAGGACAAAGTGCACAAAGGATGTAGAGGATGAAGGTGATTCCAGCCTGATCTGTCTGGTGAATTTTTTTGCTGCTCCTTGACTTTTGTAATGCCTTGTAACAGGAGGGGCCCCAGCTGCGCCCTGCCCCCCAGTCTTTACTTTACTGGCCAAGGATGTGTCAGTGTGAGCAGTAGACAGATCATTAGATCCAGTGTAGTCAGGTGATGACAGGAGTTCTTGTTTCAGGGGCCACCCTCCTGGGCTGCTTTTGGAGTTGGCACACTGGGTTTCACTGCTGCCACTGGTGGTCTTGGAAATTGGTGTCTCAATTCCAGTGATGGGCAGCCCAGTTACAGAGCTTGCTCTTTTCTCTGGATAAGCAGAAGATTCAGGGATTGGGAGCAAGCTGTATATAAGGACCTTGTTTGATCCTCTGAGTGCCTGGCAAAGGAAAGTGGGGAGCAGCACATTCAAGGCAAGGAACTGGCAGACACCACAGTGTGTTAAGTACTGGTATTGAGTGCAATGGGGTTTGGCATCCATAGCCAAGGTGTCTGACTGTCCATTGAGCACATCTCTTTGTTGGGCAGAACATCTGTCCTGCTGTAGGAACCGAGGAGCTGTGCCTGTTCACTGTTCCATGTGGAGAGTCAGTTGATCTCTCCATTTTATGGGGAAGTAATGCCATTCTCTACACTTTCCTTTGTTTCTTCATAAAGCAATCACAATATTTTGTCTAAGTCTGCATATTTTGAACTATCTGTAAGTGATCATTTGCTAAGGAATGTGCCAAACCCAGAGGGTTTTCATATTTCCATCCACTCCCATGTCAGGCTCAGAGAGACCCTCAGCTCGGTGGGTGTCCCACCATAGCTCTGCTCGCTTGGGCAGAGACAGAGGCAGCTCTCACCCAGCATTCTCTCCTCTGCCCAATCAGATGTGTTGAAATGTCTTCATCAGAGAGGGAAGTGGATTTCTTTAGCCTGGAGAAAAGGAGTATCAGGAGGGACTTTTTCATTCCAGCACTACAGAGAAAGAGCTTGTAATGACTTGTGTATCATTGTCTTCCCCCATGGAACAAGTGATAGGAGATGGCCTCAAGCTGAGTCAGGGGTGGTTAAGTTTGGATAAAAGGGAGAACTTTATTTCAGAAAGGTTTATCAAGCAGTCAAATGGGCTGTGCAGACATGTGGATATCTGATGTGAAACACCATCCCTGGATGGATCTAAAAGATTTTGTAAATGTGGCACACAGGAAAATCATTAAGCGTTGGAATGGACAACACAGGATTTATGGTTGGACTCAATGATATTAAACCAATGAGACTCTCTGACAGTACAGCTGAGAGGAGCCTTGGTCTTTTGAATTAGACAATTAAGAATGAGGCAATTAAAAGCCAGTGAACCCGGAAATTATTACCCAAGCAATGACTTGCAATGGGAATCAACCACTTCATGGCAAGGGTCAGTTGCAGCAAAGCAGAACTGGTGGTCAGGTGTCTTGCAGGTTCTCTTTGCTCTGGTTTACCAGCCATACCTGGGTCTAGGTGTGTCCAGACCTTCAGAGGGGATAGATGAATTCAGTCAGTTGGCAACTGTGGTTGGTTTGTCCCTGTGACAGCAACAGAAATCATAGACCAACCCCACCAGAGCTTTGTGCCTTCACTCTTCTCTGGGCAGCTGATTCCTTCTGGTCTTGCACTGGGTCAAAACAAAGGAGAACAAGGCACCTGTAACTGATTTCATTCCCCTGCTGGTTCCCGACCTCCTAAGGTGGGTACATGTCCCCAAGGGCCATTGTCCTCACCATGTATCTTGCAACCCTGGTGGGGAATGGCCTCCTCATTGTCAGTGTGTGGAGCAATCACCACCTTCCTGGATTTGTCCTTCCTCATTGATTTTCCTTCATGGAGATGTGGTCCAGCACCACTGTTGTGTCAAAGGTGATGAGGTTCGACCTTATCTCTCTGGAGAGCAGAAGGTTTGGAGAACCTCAACCAGTTTTGCAGTACATCAAGCATTGCTGAAAGAGGCTTTTTCATCACAAGGAGCCACGTGGAGCAGAGCCACAAGGGCCAATAAATACAAGCTGCACCAAGAGGGATTGTGCTTAGAAAGAAAAATTTAATTTTTAATGCTATTTTAAGAATCATTCCCTGGAAAAACTTGCCTGAGGGCATGGGAGAGTCCTCATCACTAAAAAATTTCAAGGTGCAATTGGACAGTGTGGTTGACAATCTCATTTTAACTCTGTTTCCCGTGAAATATATGAGCAAATGATCTTTCAAGATTGTCATGGGTTGATCTTGGCTAATGGCCTGGTGCCCATGAAGACATTCAATCAGTGCCTGTCCTCAGCTGGGTGATGGGTGAAAATACAACACCAAAGTTAGGGGTGAAAATAAGCCAAGGGAAATAGCCATTCCTGTATCACAAAAAGAAGACTCGTCTGGGGGAATTGCATTTACATTATTGCCAAATGACCCACGGCATTGGATAAAGTGAAATAATAAGGAACAGAAACCAAGATTGACCACAGCCTTCCTTCTTCCTGGTGCCAGCTTCAGTGTTGACTTGTCTACCTTCTTCCCCCACAAGTGGCACAGGGAGAGAGGCAAGGGGGTTGTTCTCAATCAGTTCTGGAAGTCTGTGCACTCCTTCTTTCTCACTCTGCTCCCTGCTCCATTGTGGGTCCCTTGTTACACGGCAGGTCATTTCCAAAGGGTGCAGTTGCTCTCCAGGGGCTTTGACCTGTCCTGCATCACCAGCAGAAGGTGCCTCCCCTGCTATAGACCCCAGTGACAGAGCAGACAAGAAGACCAGACAATGATTCCAGACTGAACAATGGAGATCTTGGCCATTGCTTTCAGAGGGACTGAGCACATGCCTCTCTTCCTGCAAATGCTGTCAACTCTTTGGAATGGGTCAGCCTGGATTTTTTGAAGACATGGTCTCTGCCTCTCCTTCCCATCCTTTACCTTCTCCTTTTTTCACTTTTTCCTTTTCTATTTCCTGTTTCTCTCAGCCCTGATGCTCACCAAAACCAGCCTGGGATGGACTTGCTTCACTGTCCCTGTGTAGACCACTGACTGTTCACTGCCCATGGTGATCCTTTCACCATATCCTCTTTTCAGTAGCATCTGGTTTCTTTCCCTAGACTCATTAAACTCTGCTGCTTCCCAGTTTCTGACTCTTTGTGGTCATTGCCCCTCCAGACCCTCTCTAAGATGTCCTGGGAGAAAGGAGATACACTGTGAGGAAGTGGACCCTTTTTTATTCCTAAGAACTCCATTGCCCCCTGGGAGGTCAGCGGCATCCCAAGCACACAAAGCAGTCCCTCTTGCTGTCCATGGACTTGTTTTTGAGAAAAATTCTTCTATAGGAGATGTTCATGAGGGGGAAATCATCTTGGCTTGACCCCAGAGCCTCCTCCTCACCCTCCCACATATCTTCAGGAGAAGGGGCCATGGCATGGATCCAAGAGCAAGAATACCTCAAGCAAGTCCCTTGCTCTTCTGTCACAGCCTTGCAGTGCCACGGCAGACCCAGATGGTCACTGCACACATTTGCAGGGCTGAGGTGCCTTGCAGAGGGCACATCCCCCACTCCTATCACACAGGGCACTTCCAGGACACCAAAGGTTATTCACATGGACTGGCAGGATGACACAGACAAGCAACTGCCAGTTCATGCCACAGCACACAGAGACAGAACACAGAGAGAGCACTGATCAGAACAGCCCTTGCTCTCTCTTTGCAGCTCATGGTGACTGCAGCCCCATCCTGGGGGTTAAGGGAGGAAGAACATTTCAGGCTCTCTCACCAACTTGTCCTTTTCCCTGAGGAAAAATGCCAGCCCCTCACAGGAAGACAAACTTCATTCACAGATACCTGGGTGCATAGGGAAATTTAGGGCTGTCAGGGGAGAACTGAGGCCCCTTCCCCCAGAGCTCAGCCTTGCACTGAAGGGTCTCCTGCCTGCATGCCAAGACAGGAGAACTGTACCATGCTGCTTCTCCCAGCTCCCACTGCTTCTGAAGCCTGGAGCTCAAGGGGAACAGTCTTTGGTGCCTGAACCTCAGAAATTTGGGACTACAAAGGCAGCCGAGATCTTCTGAAAAACCTGTCTGGATACATGCAGAGTGGATGGGCTGGAAAACAGAGGCAATGAGGGATGGATGTTTGGGAAAAGCAAAGCATGTGGAAGGGGTGTGAGAGAGCTGAGGGAGCAAGTGTTTCTTCTCTGTCATCTGTTCTGATTTGAGATGTTTGCTAACAAAATCAGAAGGAGCTGAAGAAAGTAGATCAGGAGCACAGCAGCTCCTTTTATAACTCTTCTCTGGCATTGGCCTTTGGGGTCTGCTTGTTCAGCCAAGGCTATGGCAGGAGGTTGGTGTGCTGAGCTCTGTCCATGGCTCTGAACTTGCCACTAATCCCCAGCTGCACACAGCTTGCTCTTGCTGGCACACACTGAAAACAGGAAAAAAAAGCATGTAAATGAAAAACACTAAAGTCACTTCTAATTACCATAGTTGGTGCAAAAGAACAGAGACCTTGACTGGCTTCCAGACCCACCCAGCTGCTTTCTCATCCTCCCTTCTCTATAAGACAGAAGAAAGTAACATGAAAAACATAGTGGTTTGAGGTAAAGAAAGTGGGATTACTCACCATTACTATTACAGGCAATACCAGGCTTGACTTAGAGAACATTCTTTCTACATATTATGAATAAAACATCGTGCAGGATTGTCAGAAACAGGAAAAAAAAAAAAGCTAAAGTGCCTTCACTCCATCCCCACCTGTGACACAGAAACTCAACTCCTCTCCATTCCTGGTTCTCCTACTTCCTCCACCTTTAGGCAACATATTGGAGTGCAGAATAGGGGACTGCAGTTAGTACTCAATGGTATCTTTCTGTGCAAGAAGGGTCTTCACCAAACCTGCACAAGAAAATGTAGCAGGATTTTGGCAGTTCATCCTAAAAGCCATGTGTCTGCCTAGAGACTGAGTTTTTTGTGGGGATATGAAAAACTTGTGCTTGAAAACCAGAGGAGTTCCACTCAAAGTTGTTTGATTCCCCCTGAGAATGCACCCTACGTCTCACTGCAGAGCAATACATGAAACTGGTGCCTTCATTCCAATTCACACTTGGAGGAAGGTCTCAGCCTTTGCCCCACTCAGCACCAGGTGGATGAGCTGTAGAAGTGCATCTGGCATTGGTCTGTGTCCTGTCCAACGCACCAGCAACATTCCAGCATCAGGGATCGATTCAGGGATCACAGCCTACAAAGATGGGCAGAATTTCCTGGCCTTTCTCTCTGCACATAAAGCAGCGAATGGAGGGTGCAGGGCACAGAGGCTACATTTCTGTTTTCTGGAGACTTCTCTGCAAGGTCAAAGACAGCACCATTCAGCTCTAGACAGGCTTCTGCTTCTGCTGGCAAGGGTAACCAGCTATTCTGTGGTGCTCATGGACACACCAAGGGAGACACCCTTGGTCATGAACTTCACATGCTCTCATGAGGAGGGTCCCACTAGCCCAGACTGACACAGTTGTGTTCATGCATGTCTGTATGAAGCCAAGCAAAAATCTGTAAGCTCTTATAAGGCCAAAAAACATCACAAACAGGGCACTCTACTGAGTAGACGCTGGGATGTTCCCTCACATGGCAGTCCTCGGGTACCTGGGCAAGAAGCACAAGAGTCATGCTCATTTCCTGACAAATTCGTTACAAACAAAACCACAGGAATGACCCAGGTGATCATCACCGGCCCACACGGGATGAACACAGCCCTTGATCTGAGCCTTCTCCCTTTGCTGACATCTTTCTTCCCTGGAAATCATGAGTCTCTCATCCCAGCAATTATAAAAGCTTTCATATAGGAAGGCATGCGGAATTAGCCAGGAAATGAAAAGGCAGCAGTGCAGGAAACCAGGACACAGCCCCTACCATTAGCTGGGATGGTCTGCATTTGAAATGAGCTGTCAGAAAATTGTGACTTCCACCAAGATGCCTGTGGGCCTGAGGCAGTGCAGGACTGCTATAAAAGGCAGCCCAAGTCTCTGCTCTCTCATTCACTTCTCTTGCCTCCTTCTTCTCAGGACTCAGGTGAGTGGGAAGCCTCCTCTCCTCCTCCTCTTTTAAGAGCAGGTCTTTCCTCAATGGATGTCTCAGCTGATTTGGACTTTGCTAGCCCAGGACTGGGAGCTGCTTCTCCTGGGAGAGAGAAGGGGAGAAACGGTGTTCTGCAGAGAGAGGATGGGACTTGCTTGAGGTGTCTCCTGGGCTTTGAACGGGGCAGTGCCATGTGGGCCAGCAGGTGCCTTGGCTGCAGGGTGGTTGGCTGCAGTGCTGCTTCTCATGTGTTTGTGCTTTGTGCTTCTCCCTGGCCTCTCTCCCAGGTGCCCCTGTGAGCCAGAGACATGTCCTGCTGCCAGCCCTGCAACCCTTGCTGCCAGCCCTGCGGCCCCACCCCGCTGGCCAACAGCTGCAACGAGTGCTGTGTCAGGCAGTGCCAGGATTCCTACGTGGCCATCCAGCCCTCCCCCGTGGTGGTGACCCTGCCCGGCCCCATCCTCAGCTCCTTCCCACAGAACACCGTGGTGGGATCCTCCACCTCCGCTGCCGTTGGCAGCATCCTCAGCTGTGAAGGAGTGCCCATCAACTCTGGGGGCTTTGACCTGTCCTGCATCACCAGGTGCTACGGTGGCAGATGTCCCCCCTGCTAAAATCCCTGGCAATTTCATTCTACAAAAACCTCCAAGACCTCTGATCATGATGCTGGATGGAAACAGAACTTTGGGACACTGCATTTAGATATTTGGACCATTGCTTCCTTCTTCTACTTTACTCTTTCTCTCTCTCTCTCTCTCCTTTTCGGTCCCTGTCTCCCCAGGACAGTCTAATGGGGACCTGTTGCCCTTCCTCCCTCAGCAGAGTGAGCTAAAGAATACCATATGGAAGGTCTATTCAGTGGCTGTTCCTGGTGCTCTCCAAGAGCTGCCTCCTTTTTTTCCTTAGATTTATTAAAATTGTGCTGCATTCAAGCCTCAGCCTCTGAGTCATCTATTGTTCTGTGGCAAGTCTTCCAGTGTGCTATGGGGATAAAGTGGAAAAAACAATGTGTGGGACTCCCTGCAGTGGATTTGACTTTTTGCCCTCATCTTTGATGCTGGTGAATACAACCCTGACTACTCCAAAGCCAGTGGCCATCAGGGAGACCCTGGCTCCAAAGTGTTTTCGGAGCAGAGATGGGAAACAATAATGCCTGGGGACAGCCCACAATCTCATCTCTTCCTATCCTTCTTTCATTACCCAACCTAGAGACTGTGACCAGGACATCTGAGACTAAACAGAAGAGATCCATACCTCATACAATCCTTCAGCACCTGGCAGGTCCCACCTGCTGTCCAGACATGCAAGGCTAATTCAGAAGTTGGGATTCGTATCAACCACATTCAATCTATGCAGTGGACTTCCCATCCCTGTGAACCCAGCACCTCCAAAGGGCTCTCATGGCTTGGATCAGGTGTCCATCTTCTCAATGAAAATGACTTGTGTCTTCACTATTAATGCCAACATTCACACATGTTTTTCAGTTGTACTTGAAAATGTCTTTCCAGTCTTTGGCTTTCAGCTGCACGCAGTGCTCTAAATCCTGTCATCACTTAGGTATTCATGTTCTCCTGGCTGCAGAAAATGAGTTCCTGCAGACACTGCTGGGCTCTAACAACAGCTCAGGCTCATGGCGCTCTGTGAAGCATGTGATCTTCCACACATTCTCTTCCTGCCAGTATCTTTGGGCAGAGACACCACATCTTTCCATCTGTCTTGCCACAGGGCACATCTTGCAGTGTCCGGAGACCAAGGCTTCACCCGCTCCTAGTGAAACTTGCTGCCCAAGCACTGGTCTCAGTTGCCAGCATCCAAATCATCTCCAGTTCCTCTTCACTGTGCCTGTGACCCCCATGGGCAGCCCCTCCATCTGGCTCCATTTTGGCACCACCATATAAAAAAGATATTAAGCTCTTAGAGGGTGTCCAAATGAGGCCATGAGAATGGTGAAGGGTCTGGAGGAGAAGCTGTATGAGGAGCAGCTGAGGGCACTTGGTCTATTCAGCCTGGAGGAGACTGAGCAGAGATCTCACTGGGGTCTTCAACATCCTCCCAAGGGGCAGCAGAGGGGCAGGTTTCACTCTCATGGCCAGTGACAGGACTCGAGGAAACATCTGGAGCTGAGTCAGAGGAGGTTTAGGTTGGATAACAGGAAAAGGTTTTTTTCCCCAGAGGGCGGTTGGGCACTGAACATAGTCCCCAGGGCAGTAGTCACAGCAACAAGCCTGACAGAGCTCAAGAAGAATTTGAATGACACTCTCAGGCACGTGGTGTGACTCATGGGGTGTCGTGTGCAGAGCCAGGAGTTGGACTTGATGATCCTGATGGGTCCCTTCCAACTCAGCATGTTCTGTGATTAATTATTGTGCCAAGGAAGTCTTGGTCCTCTTGGAAGACCCCATTTATCTACTAAAATCCTGTGATGAGTTCCTCTCCAAGCCTCCAGAAAGGAAGCAGATTTTCTTTTTCATGAGAATGGTGTAATGGAGCACTTTGCATACAGTGACATTTCGAATAAAGGACATCATTGAGAGGATGATGAACTCAATGGTAGTCAGGAAGAAAGGGGAAAATGACTGTCAAAGCCATCAGGGAACATAAATAGTTTCCCTAGTGACAAGGAAAGTCTTCATTACCTTTGGTGCAACAGTGATGATGTACCAGATCTCCACATTTGAAACTCGACGAGGAAGAACAAATGCAAGAGTGTGTGCAGGTACTGATTGCTCCACATGGAGACAGTGAGGATGACATTCCTTGCTAATGGGGAAGGTTATGCCATACCTGGATTCCTATATTGCTGCTGGTGGTGGTGTTTTTTAGCACTTGCAGAGTTATTGCTGTTTTCTGGAGCCATTGGCTCCAGCCCTGATGTTCACCCCCTTCCTCTTCCCAAACTCCTAATGCTCTCATCCCTCTTTCCACAGTTTGTAGCTCTGGACAAGGGCTAGTGGGAGCAGAGGATTCTTCCTGCGCCACAGAGCCGCCAGAACCCTGTAGCATCAAAGCATTGACATGAGACAGGATAAGAAATGTTGTAACTGAGGAGCTGCTGAGGAGCTCCCAGACAGAGCAGGGACAGAGCACTCCAAACAGCACAGATGCTCCAGCAGCATTGCCAGAGGAGTCTTAGGGATGTCCAGGCAGAGGACAAGGCCAAAGAGTTTCGCAGTTTCCTCGTGAGGGCAGTTTGGGGGGAAAGAGACTTGAAAACCTGAAGTCCAGAAATGATCTGGTGGAGAAAGAAGATGAGGCTGGGATACACAGTCAGGGAGCTTTTTGGTGGTGAAACAAAGACTGAAGCAGCTGAGGCCCTTCCTGTCATCAGAACCATAAAAAATCCACCAGAGAGTCCCAGGCTGGCATCGCCTGCCTCCTCTAGACCCCTTCTGCACTTAGTTCATGACTTCTGCCCACAAGGACACATCCTTGCCTCCAGAAATCCTCAAACCTCTCATATTTGCTCTCACAAGTGTCCCTGAGGGAATGGGTATGACATAGGCAGGCAAAAGCAAAGTCAGTGTAGAGGGAAACAGCAACTCATCCAATATCATCCCCTGGGATGCTTCTGTTCATTGGGATCATACACGAAAATTGTCACTTATGCAGCACAGCCTTTGACTCTGTAAAACGCAAAAGCCAGTCTAGTTGGTGACTCTCGACCACTTCAGTCACCTCCTTCTCCTTGGAACCAGGTGAGTGGGAACCCGTATTTCTCCTTCATCCTCTCTAGGACAGGGTTGAGCTTTCCAGCCCATCCCTGCTCCTTCTTCTTCTGGGAATGTTCTTACTTCGTGGTCGGGTAGGCAGAGGGGAGCCCGTATGTTCTGGACAGAGAGGCTGAGGGGGTTATTTTGCTACAGCTCAGGCAGGAGCATCCCTGAGCCTGGCTGATCTCTGAATGACATTCTGGGCTCAGGGAAAGGATCCCTTGTTTCCCCCTGCACAGCCTCTCCCTGCCCAAACAGCAGCAGGTGCCTTGTGTTGCTGGTGGTGCTTTGCAGGCTCTTGCTCAGCTGGGCGTGTGCTCTGCTTCCCCCCTGGCCTCTGTCCCAGGTGCAGCAGCAGGCTCGAGACATGGCGTGCCCTGAGAAGTGCCAGCAGTGCCAGCCCTGCAGCCCTTGCTGCCAGCCCTGCGGCCCCACCCCGCTGGCCAACAGCTGCAACGAGTGCTGTGTCAGGCAGTGCCAGAGCTCCACCGTCGTCATTGAGCCGCCTGCTGTGCTGGTGACCCTGCCCGGCCCCATCCTCAGCTCCTTCCCACAGAACACCGTGGTGGGATCCTCCACCTCCGCTGCCGTTGGCAGCATCCTCAGCTGTGACGGAGTGCCCATCAACTCGGGGGGCTTTGACCTCTCCTGCATCACCAGCCGCTGCTGTGGCAGCAGGAGGTGCCCCCCTTGCTAAAGACCCAGTGTCAGAGCAAAGATGGCCAGGTGATGATTCCTGACTGAATGCCAGAGGTTGTTGCCATTGCTTTCAGAGGGACTGGCCATGTCTGTCTCCTGCTAGAAATGGTGTCACCCGTTTGGATGTGGCCATACTGGACTCTCTGAAAATGTGGTCTCTGCCTCTAATTCCCTTCCTCTGCTTTCTCCTTTCCCACCTTTTCCTTTGTTATTCTCTGCTTCCCTCAGTCTTGATGTCCACCAAAAGGCTATTAGGGTGCACCTGCCCCATCTCCCCGTGTGGATCACTGATTCTTTTTTCCTTTGGCCATCTTTTCATTTGTCTCCTCTCAGAGATACCTGGTTTTTCTCCTTAGGCTCATTAAACTGTGCTGCATCCAAGGTTTAGGCTCTGTGTTGTCCTTTGAATTCTGGATCCTCACTAAAGCTGTCCAGGGAGAAAGGAATTTTGTCAGGGGTGAATAAGTGGGTGAGCAAGTGGACCCCCTTCCCAAGGGGGTTGGAGGGCAGGACTTACTCTCTATTGGCTACCTTCAAGTCCTGGCCCTTGGATGTGAGAACAACAGCTCTGGGTACTCCACAATCATCAGTTCTTCCCTTGCTTCTTCTCTGCCCAGAAATGTTCCCGTTGGCCCCCAGATATGTCCTGCTGATGGTGATCCCAACCTATGCTGTGTTCCTGGGAGGACTCAGTTTCTGCAGGAGACTCTGGGAGGTCAGAAGAACCCCAAACACACATGGCACTTCCTGTTACTCTGGGCTGATTTGTGCTGGTGGAGAAGGTTTAGGCAGAAGGTGTCCATAAGGATTGGGAGTAGGAGGCAGTAGGAGAAATCACCTTGGTTTGAGCCCAGATACTCCTCCTCACCTTCTCACCCATCTTAAGAAGGAGGGGGTATGGCCTGAATGCACAGCATCATTTCTGGTTGCCCAGTCTCTGCAACTGTAGGCAGTGGGGACTCTGCCTGTCCCAAAAGAGCAACCTTCTTCAGCCATGGAAGTACGATATTGAGGCACTGTTTGATACAGGGGAGCCCTGAGTGGTCCCAGAACCACTAGGAACATGGCCATGAGAGAGCTCTAAAGTTTCATGTAATTATTACTCAGGTATTTAAACACATCCCTGACCGTGAAGGAAATGCCAAATGCCTCTCAAGGAGGATATTTGGCCATTCGAGTCACTGGGGTTGTAAACACAATGTTTTATTGCACTTATAAACATTACCTCCCCTTCCTAACAGGTAAGATAGAGAGGCTAGAAAGCTTTGGGTTGGACTCCCATCAGGCTCATTGCACAAGAAATTTGGACAAACTGACATGGGAGGTTGAGTGCAACCGAAGGGGCTCGAGTCCAAGAAACATCAGGAGAAGTACAAAGGATAGTGCCTGGCCAGTGCCTGTGGAAGAGAAGAGGAAAACTTCAAGAGTAAAAATACCCCAGCAAAAAAGGAAGAACACAACAGTTTGTTTCTGTTGCTCCTGCCTCCTGACATTTTATCCCTACTCCAAAGTGAGTTCATCCCACAGTCTGACCTCTTTCAAGGTCTGCTCTACAGCATAAGGCCACAGCTCCTGTAGTCAGTTTCCCTCTGGGTACTTCACCCAAGTACAGATGTGTCCCCCATGACCTGTCCCACAGGCTGCAGGGGAATCTCTGTACCATCACCAGGATCACCTCCTTTACCTTCTTCTTCTCTAATCTTCGGGTTTGCAGGATTTTTAACACAACATGCTGGTTTTGGATTTCTTCTTTCCATACTTCCTGTGCTGTGTTTTGCCTTTCCTTAAATATGTTTTCATGAAGGCTTGACTGCTGTCATTGACAGGCTCAGGCTTGGCCAGCATTGAGTCCATTCTTTACCTGGCTGGAATTAAACTTTCAAAACACAGGGAGAGTGCCTGAGATCTTCACACAACCTCCTCACTGTTACAAAAGCCTTGTCACAGAACAGTATGGACAAGGGAGTATAAGACAAATCTAGGTGAATACAAAATTCAGCAGAAAAGAGGCAGTTCAGGCTGGTTTAATAGAGTATAAAGCAAATTGAATTAAATTAATTTAAAATTCAACAGAAAAACAACATTTCAGGCTATAATAACGGATAGACATAACTTTGAATAACCATGCTGTAAGACTTGGAAAGAAAGTTCAGGGTTGTGATTTTGCTCTCTGCTCTGCACAGTTACTGCACACTGTGGACAAAAGGCAACCCCAGCTTTTCTCCAAAATCACAATAAGATTACAGGTCTGCAAGTGTGCACAAACTTTATGTTGTCCTGCTCTTGTTCTGCCTCAAGCTTTTGCCTTCCACGTGTCTGGGGTTAAGTTGGAAAGACAAGTCAGTGAGTCAGAGTGTCTTGGTCAGGATGAGTTTCATGACAGTATTCAGTGTTCAACAATTTCCAGCGATCACCAGGTGTGTTCATAGAGATGAGGAAGGTCCCAGGTCATGCGGGGAAGTCATACATCTATGAGAGTCCAAAATGAGATTGGTGGGGTCTGTGGCTAGTTCCAGGCACAGATGTGTCACAGCTGGAGACATAAGAGGCCAAGGACTAGAACATAAGCTGGAAAACTGCTCCAGTGTGAAGGCGACTTGGCTCTGGCAGAAGCCTCCCAGCAGCACCACCTGGCAAAGATCTCAGCAAGGTCATCAAAGGCAAGGGGGTAGCACTCAGCTGTGTTACCTCTGTGTTGGGTGTGTCCATCCATCCTACATCTCACAGCAAAACAACACATTCTTTTCATCCAATACTTACTTGCTGAGAAGTCTCAGCCTTTACCCCACTCAGCACCAGGTGGATGAGCTGTAGAAGTGCATCTTGCATTGGTCTGCACATGAGAAGCCTGGGTCCCATCCCAGTCACCAGCAACACTCCAGCATAAGGGGTTCCACTCAGTGGCAACAACCAGAGGCAGATGAGCTTCCTTGGTCTTTCTCCCTGTACATAAGGCAAGGAGTAAGAGGGCACAGGAGGCAGAGGCTGCATTTCAGTCCTGGTTCTCTGGGTATCTCTCTGCCAGGTTGAAGCCATGACCATTCAGCTGTAGACTCCATGCCAACTTCCATTCCACATGTCGAAGGGAACGTGCTTCTCTGTAGAGATCATGAGCACACGCCCTCATGAGGGTCACCCAAGTACAGAATGACACACGTGTGCTCAAACACATCTGCATGGAATAATGCAAAGAGCTGTATGCTCACAGAGAGCCAGCAGAGTAAAGCACAGACAGGAAAGATGCAGGGATGGGGACTCTGCTGAGGAGATAGTGGGGACAAGAGTGGCAGGAAAGAACTCAAATACCATGGAGAATGATCAGGCCACAGGCACACTCCTTGGTGTCCCCAGAGGACCTGCAGAGAGTATACAGAGAGGGAGTGAGATGAATGAGGTAAATGAGCCCAGCACAATTTCTCTGAGAGAGCACTGTTAATGAAGCAAGAGGGTCAAACCCTCCCAACAGACACTCACCCGAGTGAAACAATGAGTGACCATCAAAGAGAGATGGGAGAAGCAAGAAAAAAAGTGGTGTGTCATGTCCTTTCACATGGCAGTCCAAATATGAGAGCAATGCCCATTCCTGACAACTTTGTTACAAACAAAACCAAAGGAATGACCCAGGTGAACATAACCTGCCTGCATGAGATGCCAGGAGCTCTTGATCTGAGCATTCTGCCTGCGCTGAGCATTCTTTCTGCCCTGGAAGTCCTTGCATCTCTCCTCCCAGTACTTACAAAAGCTTTCATATAGGAAAGCACGTGGCAGAACCCAGGAAATGAAAAGGCAGCAGTGCAGGAAACCAGGACACAGCCCCTACCATTAGCTGGGATGGTTCATATTTGACATGAGTTGTCAGAAAATTATGGCTTCCACAAATGGTGCCTGTGGGCCTGAGGCAGTGCAGGACTGCTATAAAAGACAGCCCAGGTCTCTGCTCTCTCATTCACTTCTCTAACCTTCTCCTCAGGATTCAGGTGAGTGGGAAGCCTCTTCTTTTGCTCCAAGACCGCGTCTTTCCTTGCTAAATTGGGCTTTGCTAGCACAGGGCTGCAAGCTGCATCTCCTGAGAGAGGGAAGTGGGGGGAAGGTGTTGAGTAGTAAGAGGATGGGACTCGGTTGAAGTGTTTCCTGGGTTTTGAACTGGGCAGTGCCATGTGGGCTAGGAGGTGCCTTGGCACAAGGGTACTTGGCTTCAGTGCTGCTTCTCATGTGTTTGTGCTTTGTGCTTCTCCCTGGCCTCTCTCCCAGGTGCCCCTGTGAGCCAGAGACATGTCCTGCTGCCAGCCCTGCAACCCTTGCTGCCAGCCCTGCGGCCCCACCCCGCTGGCCAACAGCTGCAATGAGTGCTGTGTCAGGCAGTGCCAGGATTCCTACGTGGCCATCCAGCCCTCTGCTGTGGTGGTGACCCTGCCCGGCCCCATCCTCAGCTCCTTCCCACAAAACACCGTGGTGGGATCCTCCACCTCCGCTGCTGTTGGCAGCATCCTCAGCAGTGAAGGAGTGCCCATCAACTCTGGGGGCTTTGACCTCTCCTGCATCACCAACTGCTACAGGTGTCGTCCCTGCTAAAGCTGCTGGCAATGTCCTTGGGCAAGAACCTGCAAGACCTCTGATCATGATGCTGCACAAGACATAGAGCTTTAGACCTTTGTATCTGAAATACACCTCTGTCTTCTTCTGTAAATGGTGGCATGAAGCATCCAGCCTGCAATGCCCATTGCCTACTTTTCCATTTTCCACTCTCCTGTCTCTCCTTTATTTACTGTCTGTGTCTCTTCAGGCCAGTTCACATGGATCTGTCAACCTCCCTTCTTCTGCAAGGCAGGCAGATGGACACCCTGCAGGAGCTGCACTGCTTCTTAGTGGCTGCTTCTGGTGTTCTCTGTGAGCCACCTTCTTCTCTTCTTTAGATTCATTAAATTTTTTTGCATCCAAGCCTGGGCCTCTGAGTCATCCTTCATTCTGTGGAAACTCTCCCAGTCCACTCTGAGAGAAAAGTTGCTTTTTGGAGAGGATTAGGTTGAGGTAAAGGGGGTCCTTCTTCATTGCCAGAGGAAGGAAATGGTAGGACTCACTTCACTGGGCTGTTTTCTGTGCCCTGTCCCTTAGAGGTGAGGGAGATATTCCTGGGTACTCCACAACCAATGGCCACCAGTCCTTGCAGCCTCGCTGCGTCTCTTCCCAGGTGAGCCTGGAGCACTGAACCCTGGAACACGTTCTGTGAATGGGGAGCTGCCCAACCACTGCTTCCTTCGAGGGAGGAGCAGAACAACATGAGGCTGCAGGACATCAGTGGATAAGGTCAGCAGCCCCTTTGGTTCTCAGGGAACAGATCTCTCATAAGCTTTTTTTCTAGGGTGGGAAGTTCAAACTGAGGATGACTCCAAAGGGTGGCAGGAGTGGGGAGACAATACTATGTGGGAACAGTCCAGTCTCACCTCTTGCTTCCCGTCTCCTCCACTGCCTGGTCTAGGATTCATGGCCAGTATACGTGGGCACAGGTTAAGGTACTTCATATGGACCTTCAGGAGCTGACAGAGCCCAGCTCCTGTCCAGATATTCAGGGCTGAGGTAATTCTCAAGTTAGGATTAGTATCAGCCACAAAATGAAGTCGCCGCTCCTGGTGAATCCAACAACCCCAGGGGGCATTTCAGCCCAGGGTGCCCTGGGACCCTGTGCCAGCTCTGTGGTACTTTGTCTCCTTCAGACATGGGGCAGATTTTTGGTACTCTAAGTTTGCATCACTGCCAGATGCCAGGTCTACTCTGGAACAAAGAAAGAGCAGTCATTCTCTCCATCCCCATTGGGCCATTGTGGTGGCAGAGAAATTGCCAGAGCAATCAGGGATCAGATTTTGGAAACCTAAAGCCCTGATAGAATTGGAACTGGCCAGAGACATCAAGGGCAATAAGGAAAGCTTTTGGGGGTATGCTGGGGATGAAAGCAAAACTAGAGAAAATGTGAGCCCTCTCCAGAAGGAAATAGGAGACCTATTTACCCAGGACATGGAAAAAGCTTAGGTACTCAATTACTCCTTTTTGGCCTTGATCCTCACTGAGAAGTGCTCCAGCCACACCACCTGATTTGCAGAGGGCAAACGCAGGGAATGGCACAGGGTGCCCAGAGAAGCTGTGGCTTCACCACCCCTGGAAGTGTTCAAGACCAGGTTGGACAGAACTTGGAGAAACACTAGTGGAAAGTGTCCCTGCCCATGGCAAGAAGTCAGAACTAGATGATTGCTAAAGCGCCTTCTAACCCATGCAGTTCTGGGATTCCAGGTTTTTTGCAGGATTCTAGGATCCATTAACGACTTGGATGCAGGACTGGAAGGGATAGTGAGTGAGATTGTTGTGTTACAAAACTGGGAGGAGCTGTTGACTCCCCTGAGGGCAGAGAGGCTCTGCAGAAAGAACTCAACAAATTAGAGAGATGGGCAATCACCAACCATAGGAAGTTCAACAAGGGGAAATGCTGGATTCTGCATCTGAGATGGGGCCACCTGTCTGTGTTTATGATCTGGGGAACAAGAGGCTGAAGAGCAGCTGAAGTGGGGGGGCCTGAGTGTCCTGGTCAGTGGCCAGATGGACATGAGTCAGGAGTGTCCTGGCAGCCCAAAGGACCACCTTGTCCTGGGAGGCATCAGGTCCAGCATCACCAGCCGGGCAAGGGAGGGGATTTTCCTGCTCTGCTTTGTGCTGGGGTAGCCTCATCCTGCCTGGAAAACCAGAGCCTTGTTTCAGGAGGAATCTGTTTTCCACCAAAACTCACATACTGACAGGATCTGCAGCAACATAACAGAGGGCAGATCTGTGCCACCAAGGTAGGAAACCTCTCCCCATGCTAAACTTTGCTGGTAGAATTTCTAGGCTGGGTGGAAAGAAGGCACAGCCCAGGGGTGTGTACTCAGGGAGCTGGGAGCCATCCAAGATCACAAACTTGGGTTTAATGTTCTCATAGTGGTTTGTTGGATCCCTCACNCTGCAGGAGCTGCACTGCTTCTTAGTGGCTGCTTCTGGTGTTCTCTGTGAGCCACCTTCTTCTCTTCTTTAGATTCATTAAATTTTTTTGCATCCAAGCCTGGGCCTCTGAGTCATCCTTCATTCTGTGGAAACTCTCCCAGTCCACTCTGAGAGAAAAGTTGCTTTTTGGAGAGGATTAGGTTGAGGTAAAGGGGGTCCTTCTTCATTGCCAGAGGAAGGAAATGGTAGGACTCACTTCACTGGGCTGTTTTCTGTGCCCTGTCCCTTAGAGGTGAGGGAGATATTCCTGGGTACTCCACAACCAATGGCCACCAGTCCTTGCAGCCTCGCTGCGTCTCTTCCCAGGTGAGCCTGGAGCACTGAACCCTGGAACACGTTCTGTGAATGGGGAGCTGCCCAACCACTGCTTCCTTCGAGGGAGGAGCAGAACAACATGAGGCTGCAGGACATCAGTGGATAAGGTCAGCAGCCCCTTTGGTTCTCAGGGAACAGATCTCTCATAAGCTTTTTTTCTAGGGTGGGAAGTTCAAACTGAGGATGACTCCAAAGGGTGGCAGGAGTGGGGAGACAATACTATGTGGGAACAGTCCAGTCTCACCTCTTGCTTCCCGTCTCCTCCACTGCCTGGTCTAGGATTCATGGCCAGTATACGTGGGCACAGGTTAAGGTACTTCATATGGACCTTCAGGAGCTGACAGAGCCCAGCTCCTGTCCAGATATTCAGGGCTGAGGTAATTCTCAAGTTAGGATTAGTATCAGCCACAAAATGAAGTCGCCGCTCCTGGTGAATCCAACAACCCCAGGGGGCATTTCAGCCCAGGGTGCCCTGGGACCCTGTGCCAGCTCTGTGGTACTTTGTCTCCTTCAGACATGGGGCAGATTTTTGGTACTCTAAGTTTGCATCACTGCCAGATGCCAGGTCTACTCTGGAACAAAGAAAGAGCAGTCATTCTCTCCATCCCCATTGGGCCATTGTGGTGGCAGAGAAATTGCCAGAGCAATCAGGGATCAGATTTTGGAAACCTAAAGCCCTGATAGAATTGGAACTGGCCAGAGACATCAAGGGCAATAAGGAAAGCTTTTGGGGGTATGCTGGGGATGAAAGCAAAACTAGAGAAAATGTGAGCCCTCTCCAGAAGGAAATAGGAGACCTATTTACCCAGGACATGGAAAAAGCTTAGGTACTCAATTACTCCTTTTTGGCCTTGATCCTCACTGAGAAGTGCTCCAGCCACACCACCTGATTTGCAGAGGGCAAACGCAGGGAATGGCACAGGGTGCCCAGAGAAGCTGTGGCTTCACCACCCCTGGAAGTGTTCAAGACCAGGTTGGACAGAACTTGGAGAAACACTAGTGGAAAGTGTCCCTGCCCATGGCAAGAAGTCAGAACTAGATGATTGCTAAAGCGCCTTCTAACCCATGCAGTTCTGGGATTCCAGGTTTTTTGCAGGATTCTAGGATCCATTAACGACTTGGATGCAGGACTGGAAGGGATAGTGAGTGAGATTGTTGTGTTACAAAACTGGGAGGAGCTGTTGACTCCCCTGAGGGCAGAGAGGCTCTGCAGAAAGAACTCAACAAATTAGAGAGATGGGCAATCACCAACCATAGGAAGTTCAACAAGGGGAAATGCTGGATTCTGCATCTGAGATGGGGCCACCTGTCTGTGTTTATGATCTGGGGAACAAGAGGCTGAAGAGCAGCTGAAGTGGGGGGGCCTGAGTGTCCTGGTCAGTGGCCAGATGGACATGAGTCAGGAGTGTCCTGGCAGCCCAAAGGACCACCTTGTCCTGGGAGGCATCAGGTCCAGCATCACCAGCCGGGCAAGGGAGGGGATTTTCCTGCTCTGCTTTGTGCTGGGGTAGCCTCATCCTGCCTGGAAAACCAGAGCCTTGTTTCAGGAGGAATCTGTTTTCCACCAAAACTCACATACTGACAGGATCTGCAGCAACATAACAGAGGGCAGATCTGTGCCACCAAGGTAGGAAACCTCTCCCCATGCTAAACTTTGCTGGTAGAATTTCTAGGCTGGGTGGAAAGAAGGCACAGCCCAGGGGTGTGTACTCAGGGAGCTGGGAGCCATCCAAGATCACAAACTTGGGTTTAATGTTCTCATAGTGGTTTGTTGGATCCCTCACCCCTCTGGAGGTGTCCAGGTCCCAGCACAAAAGGACCAGGCTCTACAGAGGAGAAAGGAGAGAGCTGGGGCCCAGCACAGCTTTCCTCTGGGGACACCGTGCCAGGAGGTGCCAGGCTTTTTTTCACAGTGGACTGAAATGCATGCTGATAACAACATTCCTGTTTGTGTGGGACAGTCAGGAAAACACCTGGCAGTCTCAAGAGCAGAGCTTCTAGAAGCAACCAGTTGATAAGATGAAAGAAGTGAGGAAAAGAAAATATTTGTTCTTATCTTGCCTGAAACACTCCCTGTCTGGTTCTTGCTTCTTTGGTAGTGAATCCTTTTGGTGCCTCAGCCAACAGTCCACTGAATCTTTTCATGAAGGTCACCCTGAGGGGGATCCTGCAGATGACCAGGTGGAAGAATCACCCCCTGAGTTTTCCGTAGTCACAAATTTCCAGCAAAAATGTAGACAAAGAAGCACGGAAGATGGGAGCATGTTAACTGAATAGGTTAGTGCAGACCCTGTCTGCACTTCTCAGTGACCGTCCACCTTCCCACCCCCTCAGAAACAGAAAATATTTTTTCTTCATGTGCCTCATTCTTTTTGCCTCTTCCTGATTCTACCTATTATATCTCTCCCTCTGACACACCACAGTTTCCTATAAATATTAAGCTCTGCCTGTCACTCCTGAAGGCTTCACTGTTAACAGGGGGACTTTTATTTCTTCAGAAGGAAAAACTCAGCTAAAACTTGTCTGCAGCCACCAGCTGGATTTGTAGACTTCCAACACTTCCAACACAGCTGCTCTCCAAAGCCAGCTCTTCATTCCACCAAATGGATTTCACATGACACAGAGGGAAAAGTTCATTCCTAGAAATAGTTTTCTGTCAGGAAACTGGGTTGCAGCAAAGCAGTGGCGGTTCCCCTGAAGTGAGACTTGAAAAACAATGGAACAGCTTGGGGCGTGGGTGGGAATGTGGTTGAATCCTGCCCAGTCTCAGGCTGATGAGTCTTTTACATATGCTGTGGGTTTGGATGGTGTTCAAGTGCATGGTTGAGAATGGATTTTCCTTCCTCAGGCGATTTTGGTTAGGAGATAAAGCCACAAGAGCAGACAGGTCTCACAACAAGGGCTCCCTTCTTAACTGTGCCTCAGAGGAGGGTGAGAAGAGAACAATAAGAGCAGGACAAGCCAGTTGGATACATCTTTTTAATACTTATTCCCACACTACAATTAGTTTCAGCTCAGGGGTTGTTGAAGGACCCTGGGTGATGCCTCAACAGCTCTCACCCAAGATCAGGCACTCCTTGAACCTGACAGTTTTATTGGACTGTTTTGCTTTTTTCCTAAGACCCTGAGTTTGGACTCAAGACGCAAAAGTCACACCAGGATGCTGTTAATGGTGTTTCTCATCACTGCACAGGCTGGAGATGCAGAGACCCAACCTCACTCCAACCCAAACAGGCCATTCCTGGACAAGCTGAGGTCAGACCTACATACAAACAGTGCTGAAGAGGGAATGACTCCACAGGGAACATACACACAACTGTGCAATGTCTCCCAACTCCATCACCCACCAGATATGTCACATTTTTGGGAATAACAGAATTATCTTTTGGTGAAATCCTGATGCTTTCAGTACAATTTAATAGGGCATGGGTCCCAAGGATTATGTGTTTGAACTGAAGGAATTATATTTATCCAAATTAAGAGGAAATATGAGACTATAGAATCATTAAGCTTGGAAAAGACCTTTAGGGTAAGGGGTGTGCTGCCGTTGTCATTGCCATGGATATCTATTCCTATTACATTGCAATAATTAGGTCCTACAGCTCTTAGTGGGGCTGTGCTGGCATTTAAATGCTGGTAACTAATTGTCAGTCGCCACCTCCTGTCCAGTTTTTGAACTGGCCAAAACAGTAAATTGAGTGAGTGGGGCCTGGAGGTAGTTTGACGTTTTTCCAGATCATCTACAGCTTCAGAAATTCCTTTCCATGCTGCAGCACGAGTTGTGTATTGTGGTACATTAGCAACCTTTGAGTCAGGGAGTGCAGGTGCTTCTTGGTGAACACAAACTGTAGCCTTCTAACTTTCATCAGATCAACATTTGAACTGAAGGACCACACAGTGCCAGGTTCAGCTCTTCAGAACATCAAAACCCCAGATGTTTTCACTGAGATCTTTAACTGCTGCTTCTTACCCAGAAGCCATAAATTAACTTGTGTGGTTTGGTACTTAAGTCTTGCTCTGTTCACTGCAGTGATTTTAACTCTTTGCAGTCCAGGTCGTACACCCACCTTCTCAGCTGTGTTAAAATTGAAATCTGTGCTCCCATATCTTTTAGACATGTCACTAGTTGTTGATGAGGACTGACAGGAATCAAAATACATGAGTCATTTTAATCTGTTTGTTCATAGGTTCCCCCTCGACTGACTGACAGGCCCAGTTACCCTCCAGGCTTTATTTGACCTCTGATCTTGAATTTTGGAGAGAGAAAGCGTTTCATTACCCCCTCTTGGAGCTGGTGATGGATGTTTGGAGTGTTTTCTCTCTGATTGCTATCGCTGTGACTCTGACCCATATTAATCAGACTCTGGATGACCTCAGCAGGCAGTCTGGAAATTGCAGCTCTTGGAATGCCTAATGCTAATGCTTAATTATATAACTCTCTTAACCTCTGAGTTCTGTTTGGTCATTCAATGGGTTCTGGTTTCCAGGACGTATTGATTTGCCTAACATTATGACCTGTGTTTTTGGTTTCACCAGACAGATCACTCCATCTCATCTATATGTTTTCATACATTCACTTTGCCCATGTGGTGACATTTCTGTGCATTAGGGCTTCTTCCTGACCCTCAGCAACTTCCCTTATGGGCAATAGGGTGTAAAAATCTGTGTCTCTCTTAAATTTCATCTCTTTTAATGAAGAGAAAAAGTCCAAGTATGGCAGGGGTTCTTTTAATTAACAGCTTTAGCATATCATAGTTACAGTAGTCAAAAGAGGAACATTCAGAGGGCTGTGCTCGTGCATGGCCTGGCTACAGGTGGCTTTTGTAACAGCTGTGGAGAGCTCATTCAAGGATCTCACAGGTATTAACAGAGGCTCCCCTCTCTCCAACACATCCACTCCACCAGCCCACTATGCCACCGTACTCGTTATGGAGTGGGGATCATCTGGGGGATTGCAATCAGAATTTAAAAAGACACCACAGAATTCCACAGGCTGGTGCTGCCCTTGTATCTGGTATTGTCAACCTAGAGGCCCAAGAAAGGCTGGGAACAGCCCCAGAAACAGAGGCTTGGGAGTGTGGAGCAAGCAGGAGCTGCAGCTCAGACTTGGAGCCTGAAGGCAGAGCCACTGGAGAGACCAGCAGGAGCAGAACTGCTTGGGGTAACATTGACTGAATGGGAGTGTGGGCAAGGGTTGCTCCCAGCACAGGTACTTGGTCATGGGGTTCCCAGTGCACTGCAAGCAGCCAGAGTGGAGCAGCGATGACAGCAACAGGGCATGGCAGGAACTGGTTGAAGTTAAGTGCTTTCTATTTTTACAGTGCACTTGTTTTCTCAAAATGTCTCATTGGAAAATTGGACATTTAAAACTACATCTGGGCTCTGCCAGATGCTCTTGCACATCAAAAAAGCAGGAAGATTCAGCTTTTAGGTGAAGTTTCCAGGGGATGCAAAGGAAGTGTTGGCTGCCATGCAAAAATGCAGGAAGGCTCAAGTGCTGAAGGGTAGGTGGGAAGAGGTTGTGGGTGCAAGGGAGGTAGAACAAGTAAAGCTGGGAGAAAGGAGAGCTGCTGGGAGAAATGTGGTCAGGAAGAGAAAGAGCATTTTTCTGAGGCCAGATGGATCCTTAATTCCTCTCAAACACAAGAACCAAACCCAGCTCTCCTTTCCAAGACTTTCTTGGGAGATCATCATGACTTACAAGTCCATGATCCTCTCTTCTCTTCCTCAGTCCAGGGTGTCTTTTGTAGAGGAAAAATACCTATTAACTTCAGTCCAGTCTCCACTCACCAGGAAACTTTGTGAGGGCCAATTTCATCTCCTGAGTCTTCAGGGTGAACATGAGAGGATTCAAAAGGGGCACTTTGTGGTGCAACTAGCAGTCAGCAGCTAGCTTTATCCTCAGGTACATGAGACCACAGGCACGTAATAGACAGTCACAAAGGCCTTAGCTGAGAGCTCAGGGAGTGAGGACTGGACCTGCACAGAGGAAGGAACTCTTTTAGGAGCTGCTTTTAGGGGCTCTGTGTCAGGCTGACATGGATTTCTTCTCACCAACTCTATGGCTACGTTCAGAGACAATAGAAGGACATGCAGCTCTGATAATCAGAACTCAGCACATATTCCTATTTTCAGCTGGGAGTTTCTAATGAGTCTGCAGAACACTCCCAACTTGAAGAATAAGAGAGATCATATACCCACAGCTAAGCAGCAACACAATCCAGTGCATCACTGCTCTACCATCATGGGTCTTCAGAGCTCAGAAAGTGTGAGAAGAGCTAAGATTCTACTGGCAGGTGGGGGACAGAAACCTGACTAGTCTAATAGTTCACTTTAGAAGAAAGATTGAAATGATGTGGTTCATCTGTCTTCATCTGGACTGGTCTGACTTCATGAAAATGGCACCTGCACTTCACAAATTAAACAGCAATGAGGCCACCAGGATGGTGCTGGCGTACTGGGAGCACTGTACCCTGACAGGATGGAAGTGCATTCTGGATCACCTGAACATTCTAAGCGGAGAATAAACTACTTAAAGAAATTTCAGTCCCAGAAAGGACTTGGATCCAAGAGTTCTTACAACTCAGTGAGTCTAAGCTTAATTTTAGAAACGTATTATTGAATAAAATGGCTGCCTCTTTATCCTTACAAGACAGAATATTTCATACTAAGTTAAGATTATAAATTTGGGATGAGTGGGAATTAAAAGACTAATATCAAGGGATTATCACCAGAGTCTTCCACAGTCATAGCCAATATCTATTTTGTTCCTTTGTCTACACCAAATGTCACCGGGAATGGAAATGGATATG
Source organism: Campylorhamphus procurvoides (assembly GCA_013396655.1). NCBI lineage: Eukaryota > Metazoa > Chordata > Aves > Passeriformes > Dendrocolaptidae > Campylorhamphus > Campylorhamphus procurvoides. Next base: position 3,343 of record WBMV01001852.1, on the reverse strand, counting down.
TTTCCACAGGAGACTGAAGTTACTCTCTGGGCCCCTGTCTGAGCTGTGTGTCCTCACATGTGGTTTAAGTCTCTGTCTCAACTACCATGTTCTCCAATACAGTCTGGAGCTGTGGCTCAGCTGTGGCATTCTCAGAGGTGGTTTGAGTCCCTGTCTCAGCCACAATCCTCTGACAGAAATGAATCATGGCTTCATTGGCACAGTCGCCAAAAGCTGATGGTTTCCACTTGGGCAGACAAGAAAACCCTCTCTAAGGTGGGACATCAACTTATCAGGATTGTTATCCTGTTCAAGTGTAAAATCCCAGGCTATGGGAGGTGATAACTTGCCCAAACCTTTCACACACTCTGTCAGAAAGGCACAGCTACCTCAGGGCACGTTTCACTGCTGCCTGACACAGAAGTTGTCTCCTCTCACACCAGGATGACAGTGGATTCCACAACCCTGACAGTAAGCCAACGGTGTTAATTAGTACAGCTGTTAATTAAAAAGCTCACCAGAGAGTAAACAAAAACTTGGAGAGCCTGCAAAACATAGGAATTCCTTTCACTCATGGATGGAAGAAGGGTGTGTATTCCCTCAGCCTCTCCACCAGATAGGTCCACCAGCAAGGGTGGCATTGCCAGAGCAAAGCACCCAGCATTTGGTTTTATCAGTGTGCCCAAGATCATTTTAGATGTCAGAGAATCTATCACAGGTTTGGAACATAACAATCTAAATAAAGCCCTGATCTGTCCATAAGGTAACTTATCTGGAGCCCTTACTCAGGCCAGTGATGAGAAGTATTGGAGGTGATGCAGAAGTTGTGTTCTGGTGCAGGTGAGGGATCACCCCTGGGAAGTGCACTGGTGAAGTAAAGAACTGAAGTTAATGCCTTTGATACACCACAAGTAGTTTTACCATCCCACTGGAGACACCTGCAAGGAATCAGTCTCATAAACCTGCCGTTCATGTTATAAAGGAGCAGAAACAGTGTTCCAGGATGCAGCTTGTCAGAGCTAATTGAGACATTTTCAGATATTTATTTGGACATATAATTCTAAACAGAAAGGAATTGATCTCTCTGATCTCCAAAGCAGGTGTCTTCACCTGAGCTATTTATCTTTGTTCTACAGATCATCAGTGGAGAGAAATGAGCAATTTTAGACCTTAGTTCACCTCCTACAAAAGTTACTTTACAGGTCAGGTAAGCCAAGCTTTAGAAGGATCAATTTTTCTCCCAGTGGTGCTCAAGGGAGCTTAAAGACTAAAACTGGCCTAGGCAGAAGGAAATTTACAGTAGACATCCAGACTTTGTTAATAAGATTTCCCCCAAAAAGATAGTGTCTACACAGTCTAGAGCCAAAACAGAGAGATACTGGACATGAGAAAATCACTTTTTCTTTTGCAGCTTCTGTGTCAAGTCCGAAGGCTCGGTGCGGTTAAAGTGATTCACTTGTGCTTTGTGTGACAGATGCAGCTGATTAGAGCAACCAGCCCAACTTTTCTCCTGCTCACAACATCCCTCTGCCTCCCATTTCTCTCTCCCTAGAGCACTTTGGACATGGGTGTGAGGTTCAACAGTTGGGTGGAGGTGCTGCTACAGTCTTGTCTGGCAAGTAATGAGTTCCTGTCTAATCACTGGATGGAGCAAGCCATGCACACATGGAAATGCACATTGGTCGTGCAATTGGTTCCCACCATTCAACCAGAGCAGTGGACATTTTGTTCACATTGGTTTTGCCAACACCATCTGCCCTGTCTCCCAAATAATCCTCACAGCCAAACTGTGGACGTGTAACTGGAGAAGTGGAATCTAAGATGGGTGAGAGTTCCACTGCATGCCCAAGCATAGAGGATTCTCAACAGAGGTAAATCCTCCATTTCTCGTGAAGGCACTTTGATCCACTGAATTTGCCACATCTGAAAGTCCTGACTTTACTAGAAACTAAAAGGCAAAGGCTCAGACAAAAGAAGACAGAAAGAAATGCCACTCTCTTGAGAGCTGATTAAAATCCTCCTGTTTACCAGCTTCTGTGCCAATAAAAACAAATAAACAAACCAACAAAACTGGAAAAGCTCCCTAATTAGCCACAAGGGAATGATTTGCCTTCCAATTCTTAATGAGTGGTGAAAAACATTCCACACTTCAATAGGGGCAGGGCTATGTGATGCCTTTAGGCCTCCTTGGGGGAATCACACACATGTTTTTAAATCATTGCAAGCAATATGGTCAGCAGGAGCTTTGAGTCTTTTTCTGATGTATCTGTAGAAAAGCTGTTTCTCTGAGAACTGTAGATGCACCAGTGTGTGCCAAGGGGATCCATTTCTGCTGAATACCTCGAGAGTGCAGTGAACTGCACAGATCCAATACCAATATTACACCCAAAGGAAGAATGAATAAAGAGGTAGGTAACAGATGCCATGGATTTCTTATGAGCTTTAAAGATGAGCTTCTGCTCATGCTCTTTTTAGCTGAGACTGGTTTTGTCCCAGCTAAAGAGATGGATTTAAAGGAAGCAAATGAATTCAGAGTGTAATTACACAGACACCTACAACCTCGAGTCAGATGAGAGGGGTCAGCTCCTCTGGTGAGGCCTCTTACCATTATTTACAGTTTTCCAGGTTCCCAAGGACTTAGTACTCCTTCATGGTCCCACTGCAGTTGCTTCTACAGTGTTCCTTAAGTTCTGTCCTCATTTAAGTTCAGAAAATTGTCCTTACACCATTCACACATGGAGACTGAAATCATATTGAAAGAGAGTTAAGGAAGATTGAATCAGAAAATAAGACAGAATGCAGTGATCAGGGGCAGAACTCAGACAAGTGAACTGTCTGGCAGCTGCTTATATCTAATAAGACCCTTTTATAGCTCCATATCTATTTCTCATTCCCTTTCCCTACACATTCCTTAGTAATTTTTCCTTAGTCCCACAAGCCCTTCTTGAATTTCTTGAATTTCCCAAACCCTTGTGTTCATCTCATTTCCCCCTTCTTGTCAGTTACAAAGTCCAAGTGGCCCTTTCCCAAAGATATGCCTGTATTTCCTTAAGGGCTTATTAATTAGCTCTTGGAGATTTTCAGGCTTCGTTATTATTAACCTTTGTCTATTAAGTTTGCATCTCCTTGTGATTTTGGTTATAGCACTCCCTTTATGTGTTATCCTACTTGCACTGGGAAGGTCCTTGATCGGGTAATGTTATTGAGGCAGAGACTCCTCCACTCCACGCACTCTTCCTTGAGGAGTGGCTGAGAGGTGTGGGATTGAGCAGCCCCAAGGAGACCATGGGAAGGTGCAACTTCTGTCTACAGCTACTCACAGGGTGTTGACAGAGAAGCTGGAGCTGCCTCCCTGCTGCACCTC
>WBMV01001850.1:115506-175226 GCA_013396655.1 Campylorhamphus procurvoides | reverse complement strand
AATCTATAAGCCAACTTCAATAAAATGTTATGGACAGAGAGCAGTCTCAGATATATTATGACTTCTTTAGCCTTATAGTTATGTGACTACACAGCAGTGGGAAATTCTGCTTAATGTCCTCTCTGGAAGAAGAACCCATTCAAGTGCTCACAAAAAAAGCCACACATGCAGAAGTCTCCTGGCACTCAGCCGTGACTTGTGCTAGAAAGAGCTCTCTCCAATCCTGGAATTGTGTTCCTCTTCATATAGAGACTCTACTACGTGTTTTTTAGTTATTTTCCTCTAAACCCAAAAATGTCATTAGCAGGCTAGAGGGGAAAACATGAGGCTGAGTGTCCCTCAGGAACAGAGTACACCAAATGTGGAGTCAAACCCCTGAACTATAGAGGTCTGAGATGATGCAGTGATGCTTTTGAATACTCCTGATTTAGATGAAGCAGCCTTGGAATCAGACCACACAGCTTCTAACAGTCTGTGGCAGGTGTAATGCCAAGAGGTGCCAGGCATGTAATTTTCTCCAATTAAAATAATTACATGATTGATCATCAATTACTGCACTTCTGAAAAATAACTGGGAATCCTTCACCCATGGATATTCTGAATGACTTTTTAATACTTTCTGTCAAAGGGATATGATAATCACTGCTCTGTATGGAGCATCATAGCCACCAGCTCTCTCATGCCCAGTTGTCTTTTGGCAGGTTGTTTGTTGCTGTATTAAAATGGCCTCAAAAATGTGAACTAAATTTCCTTTCCATGCATTTTTCCAACTATTTCCAGCAAGATGGATCACCAGATTTCCAAGATGTGGGAAAGGTAAACTGAGATAAATCCTTCTTTCCCTCTCTGTACTTGCCTTTGAATATTCCCTCTGCAACCCTGAGATCAAGCACCAAAAATTAGTCTGAACTTTATTACATGTTAAACCACCAGTAAATCACTCCTCTGTCACCATTCAGTGGCTTGTTGAAAACTTTTCCTTATAGCCTTTTAAAACAGATCAGTTAAGGAGCTTCATCCTCTCAGAAGGGAAGAGAAACCTCACAAGGGCTGGGGAAGGAAAAGCAGATTTCTTCTGCCCCAAGACCCCTCTGATCTGCTGCAAACACGGTGTTTAGCCAAAGCAAAGCTGTCTGGATGCAAAAGCATGCTGTGATGGCACAAAAATGCAGTTGCTGTTGTTAAGTGGGAACATGAACTCCTGAGGGAACCATCAGCATCAAAGGGGTGGGAGTTCTTCAAGCAATGGCCTGGATGGTATCCAGGGCTGCAAATGAGTCCACAGTTCATGATTATCCCAAATAAGATGAATGTAAAAATGTTGTGGGGTTATAAAACTTGCTTCTCTAGCAGCACAGCGTTTCTGGACATGAGACTGTAGGAAAAGAGACTCTAGTAGAAAAGCAACTTCCCAGAGGAGGTCCCTTCATCTCCAAGTCCAACAAAAAACAGGCAGGGATGGAAGGGTGAGCAAGTGGATTACTGGATGTTACAGAATGGGAAGAAGATCAATAAGGCATTGCCAGCCTACAGAAATAGGAAGGCACATTCAGCACTTGCTTTTATATAACACACAGACTATCTCAGAGGTTTACAAAAAACCCTGAAGACCTGCAGGACCTTGTGGGGGAAGAAGAATGGTCTGAATTCACTGCAAGGCTTCATCTTCAGGTGCAGAAAATGAACTAACATCTTAACTTCACTCCCAAATTCTCCCCCTCCTTCCCATCAGCAGCACAGAAGCAGGGAATGGGGGCTGTGGTCAGTCCCTCCCTCCTCTCCATGGCAGGGTGAGCACATCATGCAGACGAAGGAATTCCTCCTCATTTGTGACTTTGGGCAGGATTGGGCTACACACACTTCAGTGTTTGTAGACAGTAGAGGATGGATTGGGTCTTGGGAGTTGGACCTTGCTTAAGGCTACCAAGGAAATCTTCAGGAGAGTTGATTCTCACTTTTTATAGACCCACGTCAACACCACCACCACAAGTCCTGCCAGCAGAGCTGCTCCAGCCTGGGATCCTCTCTCCATGGAGCCACAGCCCCTCCAGGATCCTGCTCCAGCACAGCTTCCCACGGGTTCACAGCCCCCTTTGGGCATCCCCCTGCCCCGCTGTGGGGTCTCCAGGGGTGCAGGGGGGTCTCTGCTCCCCATGGGCTGCCCCAGGGGCTGCAGGGGACCCTCAGCTCGGGCACCTGGAGCACCTCCTGCCCCTCCTGCTCTGCCCTGGGGCCTGCAGGGCTGCTCCTCTCACACCTTGTCACTCCCCTCCCCAGCTGATGTTCCACAGCAGGTTTTTTTCCCCTTCTTAACTATGTTATCCCCCAGGTGCTGCCAAACCAGGCCACTGGTCATAGACATTCAGCCCTCCTGGGAAATTTAGATTTTATAGAACCCAGTTTCAAGGGGACAGGAAGGATTTCATAGAGCAAACAAGGCCAGACTTGGGCAGTCCCTGGTTTACTTTATGTTCAATACCTGGTTTGGGACACTGAACTGCTGCTCATCCAGTTTTCACTCATGATCAGCTCGCAGCCAGGGCAGCCTTTTTACAGGAGTTTTTGTCTTTGGAAGAGGATTGTGAGGGTTAAGTGTTTTGTTTATGAATCCTGACAGGATTGTGCAGTGTTTCAAACATACTGAGATATTTTTAGACAGAGAATTCTAAAATTAAACCTTCAGCCTTCCTAAAAACACCCCTCCACACTTCAATGGTTCCCATTGATGAGACATGAATATAAAATACATTTTAATTTCCTACCACAAAACAGAAGAAAAGGAAAATGTTTCTGCCTCTAAACAGAGGGAGAATAGTATTTTCTTGAAGTGGCAATTCTCACCTCTCACTTCTGACATCCCAAAAAGGCCTTGCTTGGTGACTCATTAGGTTTATGGGGGAAGTAGAAAAGACCCTGAAGACCTCTGCACTTGAGATTTCAGGTGGGAGGCACAGCTTTGAGTGGAGCCATGCCTTAAAATCTGACACAAAAGGGTTTGTGAAGTGTCTGCTGGAGCTTTCCATTATCAAATCATGTTTTTGTCCAGTATATCAGAGGTGAAATCCCATCTCCAGGAGAGTCAGAATTTCTGAAGGATTTCCAAACCTATCATGCATCATCTTGTCCTTTCAGTTTCTCCTCCAGCCTTTAAAGAAAGGGTGCTGTGCAATAACAGCAAAACCTTTGGCTCCCTCAAAAAACAGGCACCACCACCAAAAGCTTTATATTTCCAGGTGCTCAGATGGGTTACACCAATGTAATTCTCTCTGTGCTGTAGAATTTTGGGTATCCTTGACTTCATTGAGGTTTTCAGCCTTCCTCTCATGTCTTGCAAACATAGTCTAAGCTCAGGTAGTGGAGTCACTACAGATGGGTCAAAAAATAGTGTCTGGGCTTGGGAAGGCAGCTCAGGTACCTCCAATTATCAGCACCTTGCCCAATCCAGATGCCACTGCAGATTCCCATGCCTGCCTTGGTAAACAGAGTCCTGCAGGACATTTCTGTCAAACAACTAAACACCCTGTATTAGTTCCAAAATCCCATATCTTTTTATGTGTGAAACCAATTATAAGACTCTTACGAGTTCCTTGGAGACACTATTTCAGCTGATTTTTGGAAACCAGAATGATTTCACTGGTAAGCTGGCATCTTGCTGAGCAGAATAATAATCACTGCTGGTTCTGTTCAGATTCATGCCCATAACTAAGATTCCAGAATAATTTAAAAGCAGGCTGCATTTTTCTTGGTGGAAAATTTCTTCTTGAACACGCAGAATCAGCTTGTCCCCCATGCCAACCACCTTCTGATCTCCTACTATGTTATGACAATCAAGGATCTGTAAACCATTTGCTCTTTTTAAAAGCAACAACGATTTCAGCAGCCAAGTGGAGCAGTTGCCTACTCTGGTGGTGGAGTATCCACCCCACATCTCCTAATTACTTTGCAAGTTCAAAGCGATTTTGCCATCAGGGTAAAAACTTCCTGAGTAAATCACTTTTAGATGACGTTAGCGAGCCCGCTTGGGTTTCTGAGGAGCTCCACTGAGACCAGGTATAGAACTATTTTTACAGTCTGATTGAGAATACTTTACATGGAAATAAACTGACTTTTAAATCTCCATCTCAAGGGTGTCTGCTGGGACTATCACTTGTTTGTGCATGCACGATCCTACGCACTGGCTGATGAGTGAGTCATCCTGCCTGACACCTTATCTGCACAATACCCTGCAATCTGGAGCCTGTGGCCACAGCAGAGAGTGGTTTTACTACTCCTGGCTGCCCAGGAGAAAAGCTGAAGCAGAAAAGGAGATCTTTCTCTCTTTCTTTCTCTCTCTTTCTCTCTCTCTTTCTTTCTTTCTTTCTCTCTTTCTTTCTTTCTCTCTTTCTTTCTTTCTCTCTTTCTTTCTCTCCTTCCTTCCTTCCTTCCTTCCTTTCCTTCCTTTCCTTCCTTCCTTTCCTTCCTTCCTTCCTTTCCATCCTTCCTTTCCTTCCTTTCCTTCCTTCCTTCCTTTCCTTCCTTTCTTTGTTTTCTTTCTGTTATGAAAGTCCAATACACTTTTTTAAATTTCTGATTTGCAGTTAAAAACTAAGAGGAAATAAACCTTCCTTTCCTCTGTGGTTCTTTTGCTCTTTCCTGTCTCTGAACTGCATCTCATTTATTTTGGTTAATCAGTGTTGCTTCCCTCCAAAGAAGGAATCTGTCTTTACATATTTGAAAGGCAGCACAGACTTGGTTTCACATTCTTATCTATACAAGAATAATCAAGTCCAGGTCTGCATGAGCTCAGGATTAGACACGAGTGAGCAAAAGACTCCTGCATCTTTGTCCAAACCAACACTCCATGACCAATCCAGACACTGTAGCTGGGTGACAAAATGCCTAAAGATTCCCTTTGAGAGAAACTTTTAGAAAAAATAACCTGTCCCTTATGATCTAAAGAAAACAGATGAGAAAGAACCATGAAGTCTCTAAAGTTGTTAAAGGGGTTAATTTCTCTCACTAATGAAACATCTCTTTATTTCTAGTCTAAATTTCTCCAGAAGTTTACTCTAGCCTGATCTCCACCTAGCACAGTATCCTGTGGTCCAAGATGGAAGAGCTGTTTTCTCCCAGGAAGGATATTTCTGTAGCAATACTCATAGAAATGAGACAAGGCAACTCTTAACTCTAGTTAAGAGCAAAGCTGAAGAAAAAACTTTTAAATGTTTTATAAAAGTTGTAATTTAAAAGCCACTTCTTGCTGCCTTTTAAAAAGCCCTTTACATTTAATTTTTTTTATCAGAATTCTCCCTGAAATAAAAATATCAGGCTTGAGTAAAAATGTGTGCATTTGTATTAAATGCAATGGGTTCAAGAAGCATCTGGACAATGTTCTCGGCACACTGGTGTGATTTTGGGGGTTGTCCTGTGCAGGGCCAGGAGCTGGACTCAGTAATCGTTGTGGGTCTCTTCCAATTCAGGATGTTCTATGATTTTATGATCCTATAATACAACCCAACTGAAAGTGTTCTATTAGTATGAAAAAGCTTGGCATTGGCCATATAGGCAACAGCTTCCTGCTGCTCATGGTTCCTCCACCATAACCCTGTTGTAGATGTTATTGACCCCTTTAGTGCTTCACTTTTAAATCCCTGAAGGAAACTGTTCATTCAGCCAAGCAGACACAGGAAAGTGTTGATGTTTATGCCCCTTGTTGAAAAATACCCACAAAAAGTCACAAGTGTAGGAAATAGAAATTTTCCTTGGGAACGGGGGGAAGATAAATTGGAAGAAGGTGCAAGCTGGATCCTACTGCCTGTGAATTCCTGTTATATTTAAGGGTTCAGTGACACCATGGTTGTTGATGATGTTACTGTTCTTGTCTGTCCTTGTTTAGTTAGGGGAAACTTTCCTGCCCTGAAACAGCCTGGAAAGGTGATCCAGGCTGGAGAAAGAAAACCTACCTTTGTTTGAACTCCACATCCATCAGCCTGTTGATAGTTCACCTCTCACTTTGGCTGCCTAACATCTGAAATGCTGTAATTTAAATCAGCAGGGACATTACAATGTTATTTCTTCACTGTGCTCTTTGTGTCATGGTGCTGCACTGAGATGACACCTGACACGGGGATTTGGGCATAGAACCAGTTACCAAGTGGGCTTTTTCTTTTCACCTCTGCTGTTGCACTAGTTTTGTCATTCCCCTTTTATTTTGAGTCTAATCTCCCAAACTGTTTTAATTCCAGGAACAGAAAACTATCAGATGGGTTCAGAGTGAACCATTTCCACTTTCCCTTCTTGACAGCCCAGTTTAGTCTGGAAATGACTCTCAGTTGGTATACCAAAATCAGGAGCCTGGTACAGTTAAAATCTTTTATTTTACTTCTCTATTACATTGTCTGTCTAGACAGGATCTATTTATACCTGACTGTACACCTAATTTAGACAAATAAGTTCATTTTGGTAGAAGTCAAGCCATAAATGGCACAGTCATTGCCTTCCCTGATCTTCAAACCTGAGCCACCTCACTGTGTACCTATCAAGGTTTCTGCAGATGAGGAATCTCCAGGCAAGGACAGATGGGACACTAGTAGGAGTGGGTTTAAAGTCACACAGCACCTCCACAGCCCGCAAGATCACAGATAAAATCTGATCTGAGTGTAATTAATCCGTGGGAGTTCTCAGAAACCCCTCTGTTTTCTCTTCTCCAGACTCCCACCACTGTTATTAGGCTTGATTCTCTGATCAGGGCTCTCTTCAGGGGAAGATAAAAACCTGTAATGAGTCACACCCACTTGTAATGTCCTGTATCATGGGCTGAAGGAATTTTCACATCTGGGTGATGGGTTAGCAAAAGCCTGGGTTGCATATGTCTTAATAAACTACTAATATTCTTTGTCCTGATAAAAGGCCAATGATTTCTTAGGGGGCAGCTGCTAAAGCTATTTTCTTACATTTTGCAATAGCAGTACCACTAATCACTTTAGATCAGCTCCCCAAAAATGCAGATCAGCCCTGAAGAACCTGGGAAGAGCAAATAATTATTTCACTGTGGCACAGGATGATTTTGGTAAATTTTATGATGAGAACAGGAATTAGGGAAGAGGGTGTGCCAGGACACATCACATCACTGCCTCTAAGATGGGCTTGCTGGTGACATTCACATGGCAGAGCTGAATTGATTTGGTTCACTTGGACCTCAGCTACTTTCATTTAATTGCACAGAAAATGTTTGCCCTGGGTCTCTTCCCACTCCAAGTGTTCTGTGATTCCATGAACCATGGCAGATGCAATCTGGAGAGGGCTGTAAAACACCTGTTTTCCATGTTGCTATAAAACTCTGTCTAATAAATGTGGGCACACACAGGAGGCTTCCCAGTTAAATCGTGCTGGGCCATGGGATAAAATTGCTGAGAGCAAGGCTGATAACTCACAGGTAGGAACAGACTGAAAGGAATTCCTGATCAGCATTCCCTATCCATAAATCTTACACATATTAACAAGTGGCTTTTTATTTTTATTTATTTTTCCTTTGCTGGCTGTTTTTCTCTCAAAGTGTCCCCATCTCTCCATGCTCACCAGAACCACCTGAGCAGTGTCTGAGACAATGTGCAGTTGTCAATGAAGTGATGGAAAAATATATTGATTTTAATTTTTGTTGCCAGCTCTCTCAAAGGTACTCAGGGCTCACTACAGTGTGAGGTTTAGTTCCTGCAGCTTCTCTTTCTCTCCTTTTCAGTGTCCCATGGCTGGTGTCCCACTCTAATGGATGGAAAGGATCACAAGGATGTCCCAGCCTATTGTTGTCCAGTGTCCTGCACAGAGTTTTTGGAGTTTTGGAGCCAGAGATTAGAAGCTCAGGGTTAAGGAGGACATTCCCAAAGAGAGGAGAGCTCCAAAACTCAAACCACTGCTTAGAAAAAGGCTCCAGTGCCTTTGCTCTTGGATATGAAGGAAAGGGAATGTGGCTACTGCTCCTGGCTCCACTCAATGCTGTTATCTCTGAATGTGATATGATCACACCCATGGGGCAGCATGGAAAGAAAGAGCTGCTCTCTGAATCCCAGGATTATTTAGCCTTTGAATAGTTTTGTGAAGATCCTCAATCACATCTCTAGCTATTTAATTTAAATTTAAATTCTTGTAGGTTTCCTGAGCAGAAAAAGAAATAATAAAGCCTTTAGTGGCCTCTTAATTGCCTAAAAAGGCAAAGGCAAAATTTAGCCACATACCTTTGGGAGCCAGGAGCTTTGTCCTTGGTTTCTATAGTGTTGCAAGGATAAATGACATTTGAGTACTGGCCATGCCCATCATTAGGAGGACCCTGTCAGTGCCAAGGATGGGTGAATGGATGTTGAAGCAGGCCCTGGGAACATGAAAGAACAGCTTGCACGGAGCATGTCCTCTGTTAAGTTTCTATTTTCACAAGCTCTTCATTTTGGGAAGGTATAAGGACACCAATTAAATTTCTTACCTTGAGAAAAGCCATGAAATGCTTGAACACTGAAAGGTTTTAAATCTTGGTATTTTCAGTCTCCAAAGTTCATCTTTCTCATTTTTTTGGGAAAAAAAAAAAGAAAAAGCTGCAGACAATATACCAAGTTCTGAGCCATTGATTGCAATCCATAATGAAAATGCCTGAAACTGGAGAATAAGAAAAAAGCCAAATTGATGAAATCAGAGCTCCTGTCCCATCACATCCTTGCCTGTCTGCTTGTGCCTCACTTACCATACAAATTCATTCTACATCAAAGGGCATTTCCACCTTTTCTTGTGGGAGTTTCATGATGGGACAGGGCCAGGCAGATCCATTAAGTGAACTGAGACTGTCAGCAAAGACAGTTTTGCATGCAAGTAGCATGAGAACTCTTTTTTCATGTCTTATGACTGCCCTGTGAGCTTTCAAAAAATATGTAGAAATCCTCATTCTGGGGTTGAAAAAAGCAGCTGATTTTATCACTTCCAACAAATAATAAGGAGAGCAATGAGCTTGCAAAAGTGCAAAAATTACTGTGTGGAGTTCTTTTAATTTTTTTAGTTAATAAACGTTTTTCTAATGCCTTTACTCATCACCCACACTGAAGCTACTTATTTAGAGCAGGGAGCCTCCTAAGCAGATTTAAGGGACTCAAGTTTGGGGATGAAGTTATAACCAGTCACCAGGTGAGGGTTGGTCTTTTCTCTCAGGTAAGAAGGGATGGAACAAGAGGGCACAAACTCAAGGAGGATTAGATTGGATATTAGGGGAAATTTTTTCACAGGCAGGACTGTCAAATATGGGATCAGACTGCCCAGGGCAGTGGTGGAGTCACCACCCCTGGAAGTGTTCAAAACACAGGTAAATGTGGCACTTGGGGACAGGGTTTAGTGGTGGCTTTGGCAGTGCTGAGGGAGTGGTTGGACTTGATATTCTTGGAGGCCTTTTCCAATCATTGTATGATTTTATAACATGCAAAGAACAAGGTCTCATAGGGCATTTGTTAAGGAGGTTTCTCTGCCCAAGAGAGGCAGTTGCTCCCATCTTTAAACTCTCTTTTATTTTCCCTCCTTTTTTCCTTCCTAAATATGTCACTCCATTCCCACATTCACCCTGTGCTTGTTAGCCAAAAAGCATCACTTCCCAGACACATTCAGTCATCCCACCTTACAAACCTTGACATTGCTGGCATTCCAAAGGTCATGCCATAGGTACCAGGAGTCAGCTCTCCAAACCCCACCAGACCTCTCCAACCTGCTTTTTTGGTAGAAGGGATGTGACTGTTGCTCTCTTTGGGGTGGATGTCTTTGGGGAAGTGTATTCACAGACCTGGTAGAGCACAAGGGAAGGAGGGTTGTTACTGTCCCCTGTCCAGCCTGGCTGTGGCTCTTTCCAGCCCACATGTCCATGCAGAAGTTTTTAATAATTATCTTTACTGTGCTGCTTTTTTTTAGTGCCATCATGAAAACCATGATCATTAATGGCATTACCCAAAGCGTGTTCTCCTGCAGCTTCTGCACCCCCATGCAATAGTTTGGAGTCCCTCCAGGAGGACTTCCTCTGGGAGCTGGCTCTGCAGCCCAGCAGCTTCCAGAGCTATGAAACGTTTCCTGATATCCTGTGAGTTTGTTCCCTCGGGGACACCCTCACCATTTCCTTTCCTGCCCGTGTCCAAGCCCTTCACACACTTTGGATGGGTCCCCTGGCACCCTCAGCACGGACATTTGGTGACATTCTTAAGCTATGGCAGTTTGGGAGGAGCACCTCCCAAATTCATATTTAGGCCATTAAACAAAAACCTTGCTCTTAATGTTGGTGCTGTGATGAATGCCCTGCTGAGGGGTGAAAACATGTGCCCAGACACCAAAATCTGTCTCTGAGATGTGTATTTGTCTCCTCACAGAAACACGAGAGTCCCATTGCTGTAGTTTTCCTTCTGATGGAACAGAGAAGGGAGGCAGAGAGGTTATCAAAAACATCAGGGGTCATGAAACAAACTTCCTCATGTGTTCCCCACATCTCTGTGCTGATGCCTTAAGATTTTTTATATATTTGTAGGTTTTAATATAGCTGTGTGGTTCCTTACACTTCAGGTAGCATTTTCTAAACCACTTCCTCACAGTTTGGGCCACGTTCTTGAAATTCTGTTTAATGCTCTTTTCAAGGAAGAGATTTTAGCAAGGACGTCTTGTTTGGGACTCATGCACCTGAGAGATCTATTGTAGTCAAAGCAAGATAGAAGGTCCAAAACCCTTGGAGAAGCTCCAAAGGGGCAGGCCCAGGGAGAGGCACAATTCTCATGTTGGGTGTATCCATTAGATATGATAATTAATTAGTGTAATAAATTTGTAAGAACCCAATACTGGGTGTGTACTGGTGTATTTACTGCACCTGAAAGCTCTTTTATTAAAGGCCTGCCCTCTATTTTAGCTATACTAATACTGTCTGGAAAGTTCTTTTTTCCCATTTTAGGCAACAGTGCAGTCTGGATTTGGCTGAATTTGGTTTTGATAATGACTAGGGGATGAAGTGTGAAAGGGTGGAATTGTGGGATAACATTTAAGCAGAAAGCTTAGTATGGTCAGAACATGAAAAACCAGAGCAGTGATTGCCTGCCCTGACTGAGGAGCTGAAATGCATTTCTGGGTGGCAATGAGGCATTTCTTCTGCTTTCCATCAGTGAGACATGAAAGGTAGAGTAATTAAGTCCAGTTCCTGGCCCTGCACAGGACTACCCCAGAAATCCCATCATGTGCCTGAGAACATTGTCCTAAAGCTTTTTGAACTCTGGCAGGCTTGGTTGTCTGTGCACAAGTGCCACTCCACAGCACAACACACTCTGTTGCCCAGCACAGGGAGTTCACTGAGCTCTTCCCCTGCACTAGGATAAGCAGGCTTTTATGTTTTGCTAGGTTGTTAGGGATTTTTTGTCCTCGTACTCTGTATTGTAGCAAAAGAACATTAGAAAATTATAAAAGAATGCAATATCATTTAGGCTAAGAACTTTTCACTGTGTGGCTTAATTCCTTTGAAAAGATGGGGGAAGGGATAAGCATCCCTGAGACAATGTCAGTTCCTGAAGAAGAACATATTTCAAGAAATAACCAAAGCAAAACAAAAAATGTGAGAAAGACCTGTTGCCATGGGAACATGTGTATCAAACTGATGTCAAACATTGTGCCAAATAATCCCGGGGAGTTGTAAGATGCAGTGATGAAGGAGGCTACAAAAAGAGGCTGTCAGTGTTTTACTTGTACTATTTTTCATATACCTGTTTGCCTGTGTGGTGTGCATATATCACACCCACACTCCCACCCACAGCACTCATCTGTCTCTCTGAACTTTCTTACCTCTACTCCAGAAATTCAGGTTATGATGGGGGAGGAAGGACAAGGAGAAGAAAAGAAAATAGCATTCAGATTTTGGAAAATAAAAAATGACACTACATCTTTTTACCAAGTAGACATTAATCAAATGGGCCAGATTCTGTTCTCCCCTCTGTTTTTTGTTGCAGTTTTCAGTAATGCAATTCCAGGTTTGTGCCAGTGGAATTGAGACTGGAACCACTGGGAAGAGCCTGGCTCCATCCTCTCTGCACCCTCCCTGCAGGTTTTCATGGACATCAAAGAGACCTCCAGAGCCTTCTCTCCTCCAGGCTGAGCAGTCCCAGCTCCCTCAGCCTCTCCTCAGAGCTGAGATGCTCCAGTCCATTCATCAGCTTTGTGGCTCTTCACTGGACTACAGCCCATGTCTTTCTTGTACTGGGAGTCAGAACTGGACACAGAACTCCAGGAGGGATCACCTCCCTTGTGCTGCTGGGAATGCTTTGTCTAAAGCAGACCAGGACACTATTGGCCTTTTTGGTCACAAGGGCATGTTGCTGGATCATGGTCAACTTGATGTCAACAATATCCCCAGGTCCTTTCCTGACAAGCTGCTTCCCAGCTGGGTGGCCCCCAATACAAAGTGCTGTGGTGGGTGCATGAGGTTGACCCTCCCCAGGTGCAGAAGTTCACTGAGGTGACAGAAAAGGAGACTTGTCTTCATCCCCCCATGTTGCAAAAGGAGAAGCACAAGCTGGTGATGCACTTCTGTGCTTGTAGATACGATGGGCCCCGTGAGCTGCTCAGAGGATGGAGCTGAGGTTTGTTAATTACTAATATTGGTATTTCTGGGTCCCCCAGTGGGATCTTGCAAAACCAAGAAGAGATACCCTGATTTGCAGAAGAGAAAGAGCATCATCCCTTAGGGCTAGAGTGGATTTGGAAGCAGCAGCAGCTTTAGGAGCCAGCAGTTATTTTTTCTGTACAAAACAAGGATTTTTTTTCCCATTTGGCCCACACCAACCTCTATGTACCTTGCACTTTTTGACCTTCTGTTTCTGTCCTAACCAGGTACAGAGATGCAAGCACAGACATCCATCTCTACACAGTCTTTCTGAGTTCCTCTGATATTCCCTTTCCAATTTT
Organism: Campylorhamphus procurvoides; assembly: GCA_013396655.1. Classification (NCBI taxonomy): domain Eukaryota; kingdom Metazoa; phylum Chordata; class Aves; order Passeriformes; family Dendrocolaptidae; genus Campylorhamphus; species Campylorhamphus procurvoides. The sequence goes on along the minus strand of WBMV01001850.1, from coordinate 162,302 downwards.
CTCAGAGCACTTCTAGGGTTTATTAATGCAAACCTTCAGCTCCAATGAGCAGTGGCCTTACTATCCTGTTATCCTAATCCTGTCTCACCTTTGCTGTGTTCCCAGACATGTTCCTCCTTGTCCATACACCCCCTCTGCTGCCTTGTTCCCCTTCCCTCAGTTCTCATCCTGTGGAGCGTGGTAAACCTGACCAACTTAGAATCAGAGAACCACAGAACAACCAAGCTTGGAAAAGACCTCTAAGATCATCAAGTCCAAGTGTCAGCCCAGCACCACCACTACATCCACCACTAAACCATGTCCCCAAGTGCCAAAGCCACATGTTTTTTGAAGCCTTACAGGGATGGTGACTCCACCACTTCCCTGGGCACTTCCTCAGGCTCTTTGTGGTTCAGCTTGTTCCATCCACATCCTTATGTGGACTATTCCTCTTCCACAAGCTGTGCCAGCCTCCATCCCACAGACTACTCCCTGGCTGGCAAAAGATCCCAGTTCACCTCAAACACAGTGTAATAAGAGGCCTCTGCAAAGGCCAGACACTGAAATTACACCACAAAGCCATGTAAGAAAATAGAGATGAGTCATGTTGTAAATCTATGAAGATAAGAACAGAAAAATTAGAGTTGCTGTAAATATGAGGAGCCTCCTTATTCCAGTGACTCTTTGGTTCCTGTTGTGCCTGCAGGGACAGCACTGTGCTCCTTCCACATGTGCAACACCTCCTTGATGACCTCAACTAACTACCAATCTTAGGGCATAAACCTGAACTACAACCCTGTACAAAATTATTCAGATTGGTCATTTATTGCTGAAACAGGATGTTGTTCTACAAAAAACTGAATGTCTTTTTTTTTTCTAATCCTTTTTTTAATCCTTGTTACAGTTGATCAAACTTAGCCAAAGACAACAACACCACTGGGTAAAACAAGCTTATTTTAGATTTCTATTCAGGAGTACACCAATTTTGTGCAATCAAAACTGTTTACAGGAAGTACCTGATTTCAGTGAATTGCCTGTTTTTAAACCAGAAAATTTGTCAGAAAACATGAGGAAAACTGTGTGATGTTACATATTCTACCTTTGACACTTGCACAAGGAAAGCTGATGTTCTCTCCTTTGAAGCAAACTTTCATGATAAAAGAGCTGCTGCTTCATACAAGTATCTACTTTTAAGGGTTGAAAAAAAAGAATAAGCAGAACCATCTCTCCTTCTTTTTTGCAGCTGGCCTGTGATTTGTGAAGTCAATTTACAGCTTTGAACTCTATGCAGAGTTGCACCAGTAAATCCCTGGCAGACCCAGTCAACATCCACCTCTGCTAGCAATCCTTCTCTGAAATGAAAATAAAACTCACTCCACTGTGTGATGCTTTGTTCTTCCAGCTAGATTTTAGGATTTCACTGCATTGAGGGGTTTTTTTTGTTGTTTTCTTCTCTGGAATTCCTAACCCTGGAGTGGCTGCACCGTTTACAGCTTGAAAAATACATTGGGGTCATACAAGGTAGTACATGGTGGGCTTGTGTGGCAAGCACCCTATCCCAGCTGAGGGTTGGGAATTCTGCAAGGTCCAGGGAAATGGGGACCAATGCCCTCCAGTGAGGTGGTTCAAGTGGTCTCATTCCCTTCCAGGCATCTTCTGGGAAACACCAGTTTTATGAGCTGCAAATGAACACTTTCCCAAAGCTGAGCTTTATGTCTTGTTTTTATTATCCACCTACTGAACTCCACATGAGGCCAAAAGAAGACAGAGCCCATTACACCTTCTAATCTTCAAAACAAAGTTACTGGGAAACAGGGAAGAGCAAAGAGCATCAGTGCCCCCTCTTCTTGCATCTGCTGCGTTCTTGTATCTGCTGGAAATTCTGGAGAAGCCAGCCCTGAATATTTCAATGCCTGGAACTACACAAAGGATGGGTGGAGCTTTCTTGTTTTGTTTGTTTATGTTTGAGTTGTTTTGGTTTTTTTTCTCTTTGGAAACAAGCTGAAATGATGAGCTATTATTTAGTGCTGGCCCTTTGCCAGGCTGTGATTTCAGGACTCCAAACAGCCTGGAGGTTAAACACAGGAGAGAGTAAATCTTGTGCTTTCACTCAAACAAAACCGGTGTTGTTGTCTTGTTTTCTGACTTCCAAGTTTAAATTAAAAAAAGAAGAGTGTGTGTGTGGGGGAGGTGGTTTAATCTGGATTTCTCCACAGTTGCAGTGGAGTCAGAAAGGTCATGTTGAAGTGAAGTCTTTCCCTTCCTCCCCTGCCACTGTTCATATGCCACTGCTTTAGGAGCAGCACAGTCTCAAGGAATGAGATGGGTCTTCATGATTTGGAGTTTTAAAAACTAATTTTCAAGTGATTCCAAAAGGAAACTGGGGGACTTTAAAACTCCGGTGGTGTCATGGGCTAGTTTTGGATATTAAAGCCCCAAGCCAGTTTGGTGAAAAATGGCAGTAAGAATTGGAATAGATGAATAGAAATAGAAGAAATAGGGGAAATTAAAGCCCTTTGAACATAGTCCTCTTGTTTCATGCAGTGTTTCTCTCCAAGCTTGGACCTGGCACCAGCAGTGGTACTGAAATATGGGCAGCTCTGGTGCCCATCAGGGGTGTTCTTCCCTTCATTCTGGAATTTGATAAGTCAGAACACAGGGAAACTCCCTATGTGTCTGACATAGCTCTTGCCACATCTGATCCAATGAATTTTCAAGGAAGAATATGTTCAATTAATTGTGTGGATGGAGAAACCCCACTTTGGCATGGGGGGGCTCTATAAGTTCTACCACAGGCATCACCTGTGGTTGTGGTGTTTCACATGGTGTTTGCCCTTCAGCTCTTTATAAATATTTAGGGTGGATTTACTGCAGAAGATTAAGCTGATTTCAGGCCACTGGCCAGCTGCTTTTCCTAATGTTCTTCCAGGCATTCCTGCTTGGTTTCCATGCATTCCCTTTGCCTCAGACCCAGGCAGATATTTATCCTCCCTCTTGCTTAACAGGCCTGTGAGATTTGAGGGGCATCATGAAACACACTCACCTCTGTACCCTACAGAGCATCACTTCAGCAAACTGGTCAAGTCTGAAGAACAGATGAACTGCATTTGGGGTTGAAACACAGTCTGGAAAGCACCAAGTGGCCTGACAAACACCTCTTGCATCATAAATGCATCCTGAAAGTACAGGATTTTTCTTCTAAGCAGGTATTGTGTCTCCTTCCTCTAATTCTGCACATTTCACTGTTATTCACAGATGGGAAGAGTAGTAGTGACCAGGGATGGGAAGACTTTTGGTTACAGAACTGAGAGGAGGATGTGATTATTCTTTTGTAAATTATTGAACTCTGATAGTAAAATAAGATAGTAAAACCAAGCCTGAGTGACTTGTAAAATTGGGCCTGCAAGGAGATGACATGCTGGACAGAGTAATGCTTGGAATCTTTATTTTGATGAATGTATTTAATTAAATGTTCTGGATATATAAAAAGATCATCAACTGGACTAAAAATACTCTGTGAACAAAGAGCCATAGAAAATAATGGGATTTGGTGTTTCCCTTTGTTTACTCTGAGAGAAACTGGAAGGCATCCATGTGTTTGGATTAGTACTAGTGTCAGTGAAAGTAGAGAACCACTAGTCTTTGCTTACCAGTGGTTTCCAGCTGCGGTCCATGGACCTCTCTGCTGGGTGTGGGAAAGATCCTTGCCCATTGTTAGTCAGCTGAAATTCATAACACAGATGCCTCCAACTCCTCTAATGCAATTTTACAGCTGCCAAGATGAAGAGGGTTGGAAATCTCAAGGTCCAGATGCTCAGCTGGTGCAGGCTGATAGTGCTCCACATCTACGTCAGCAGACTTGGCCGTGTCTCCTTGGCTGTATCAGGAAAGATCTCATCATTTGCCTTCTTGTAGTTCTTTGTGCTCAGGGCTGTTCAACACAACATGTTTAATCAAGGAGCCACATCTGCCAGGCAGACAGGGGTCTGCTGCACAGCTATGGAGCATCTGAGGTCAGTGTTACCTGAGCAATGGGCCATAAGTCAGGGGATCGAGTTGCCAGTCCTTATTCTTATAATACCAATGAAGTCCATAGCTTTGTGCATATTTCAGTGCTCATAGATCCAAAGGGTTGAAAAGGGTGGCACAAAGCCAGATGCTCTGCCTTGTTTTTTTTTTTTTTTTTGAACAAAATATCTGTTGGAGAGAGAAGCTGGAGAGTGTTTGAGGATTTCTCCCTTAGGCTACCCTGAAACACAAGCTAAACAAATGAACGACCTTGTTCTGAACCAGCCAGACAGCAGTGCCTCTGGCAAACTGCACCATTCCTTCTGCCACAGGAGCTTCCACAATGGAAAAAAAATGGATTTTAGTGAAATTATTTTTTGGGAGAACTTTATTTTTCCCCCAGAAAATTTCTTTCTGGTAAAGAAAATCCCTTCTTGGAGATATTCAACCGAGCCCTTTATAGGCAAGTAACAAATGCAAGGAGTGGATTCCATGTTGTTTGTGGAAGAAAATTATTTCTCAGAATGGGGAGTTTGGGCAGATCATGGTCTGATTCATCTGCTGTGAATCAACATGTGCAGCCCTTTGATCCCCTTCCACTGGGTAAAGGAAATTGGTCTCATAACTATGAATTTAGTAAGAAACAACCCACAGGTATTGGAGTGGCACAAAATAAAAGAGGATCTCCAGCCCCAGGCATGAGTGGTCTCATCCTCTGAAATATGAAGCAGTAGAAAAGAAAAATGGCCAAAGCACAAATTTCTGAGGAGAGACAAATTTTCAGCCCTCCTGGGCTGTGAATTGACTGAGCAATATTCACCTTTGGGACCTAATTGAACCAAAAGCTGCCCGGGGCAGTGGTGGAGTCCCCATCCCTGGAAGGATTTCAAAGCCATGTGGATGTGGCACTTGGGGACATGGGTCAGTGGTGGCCTTGGCAGTGCTGGGTTAATTGTTGGGGTTTGGTCTGTAGGGATTTTCCAGCCTAAATGATTCCATGATTCTCTGTGTCTATCAAAAGACCCATGAAGGCTGATCCACTCAGAAACATCCCTGACTCACCAACTCACAAAGGAAATGGGTCCCAGGCATCAGAGACTCCATCCCACCTCACAGGCAGGCCTCTCAGCAGACTCACTGGAGCTCAACTTTTAAGGCAACTTCTCATCAACCATTTGTCTGTCTGTGGGAAATGCTATTTGATGAGAATGGTGTCTCTGGCTCATTTCTACGTTACTTGTAGGTGAAGGTGCTGGTTTTTTCTCACAGTGCAAACTGGGACTGCTCATCAATTTTACAGCTTGTCATTGTCATCACACTGTTCATTTGTGCATCAGAGAAATCATCCATACCATAAAATCTGGATCTGAGCGAGCACCCGGTGCCGGTCCCTCAGAAAGGGAATTGTCATATTTATATCCAGACAGAGCAGAAAATGCCACGATGTCAAGAAAACAATTCCTTTTGCATACAAAGCTTTGGTGCACGCTAAACAAAAATTACAACTTGTGGGTAGGAAAAGATGGTTGGAGTTGATTCTGGGTTGGTTTTGGCTTAAAGAAAAGAATATAAAGAAGTGCCAGGAGCAAAGAGAGAGAGGAGGAAAAGGGGCTACTGGGATCATTTTGTGGGAGCAGGAACAGGAAAGGTCCCTGTCTCCACCTTTTTGCCACCAACCTCCATGTCACCTAACACAAAACCAGCACAGTGAGGAGTTCTGTTCTGCTTTAGGGGGATGTCAAGAGAAAAGGTGGGAGGAAGCAAATGTCTCTCTTCCAGTTCTGAGAAGGTCTTCACTATCACATACTCAGGCTCCAGCTTTTTATGGTGCTTTTGGTTCTTCCCTGAAGCCACACCAATGGCACAGCTCTACTAGAAAATGACCCAAACTGTTTCCAGGCCTCATCTTGTGAGCCTGTAGAAAAATTTGGCAGGAAGGACCATGTTCTGAAGATCTTGCCGAAGAAAGCAAGTCAGCAGAACAACCATGATGATTTCCACCCTGATTGATGCTCCTTGCCCTATGGAGCTCAATTCATCAAGCTGAGCTTCTCTTGTCAGGGTGGGCAACTCATGCCCAGCTGATGGGAACAGGTGCACCATCCAGATACAGCAGGAATAGTCTCGGCCTTTGATTTTCATTCCAAGCTGGTGTTGGCGTATAAATAACGCAATCTGAGCTCAGATTTAATTACTACTAATCAAGTGAGACTGTGCAATAAGAATACCTTGCCAGATCCTTAAGTAAGAGAAGGGTTTGCATGCCCTGATGTTGGCCAGATGTTTTTTGCCGTGCATTAAAGAAAATAAATAGTAAAATACTTCTCCACCTACTGAAAGTGCATGTTTTGTCCACATCTGTTGAAAAGATTAATGAGTCTTCTTGAACTTCCTTTGCAGCAACTCGGACTTGTAAATGACAAAAATTTCTTTTTTCTCCCCCAAATATGTAACAAACTAAAAAAAAAAATAAACTGTTGAGTTTTCAGTAGTGGTAAGATTAATCAGCATAAAAGAGGAAGCCTGGCTGAAAGTGAAATTTAACCTCAAAAGGGAACTAATAACAATGAAATGTTTCATTCTAAAGTTTTCCAGGTTAATCTGTAATTTGGTAATTTCACCATTGCCATTTGAAAAATGCAGAAGGAGGGCAGGGCTATAAAACCCTTCTCCAACTGGGAAGATGGTGGGAAAATGTGTCTATTGCTTTGCTTTGCCAGACACACTGCTCCACCACTCAGCCAGGACATCAGTCACCCACACTTGGATTTCAGCACTTCTTTCACTTCAACCCTTTGTCACTGAACACTTCCCAGCAAATAAAAATGTGACTGCTGGGCTTGCTGGTGTCCCAGACCTGACCCACCCTCCAGGGGCATTGCCCTGTGCTGTTTAATTGTCCTTGAGTTCCTCTCGGCTCTGACTCCCAGTAGACCTCAGTCACATGAAGATGGAGCAAGAGGGAACCATTGAGGAGGAGCAGCTGTTACTTATTTAAATTTTCACATGATCTGTCATTTTTGGCCTATGCAATTATTGCCCATTTAGCTGTGTGGTCTCTGAGTCTTCTTTCACTCTCTTGAACTGTTCTAAATGGAAAGAGGGTTCAAGGAGCTCATTAAAAGAATTAAATTCTCTTCTTTTTTTTTTTTCCCCAGATAGTCCAGGGCTAATTAGGTTATCTTTAAGGTCTCTTTGAAACCTCTCTATAATTCTTTGAGTCTATGATAGTAGCAAAGGCAGGCACAGCAATACATACATCTCTCATCCCTGTGTTTGGACATGGAGGGAAGCAAAGTCTCCTGGAGTGAAGTCCAAGCTAGTGGGGAAGGATCTGGTGAGAATCAACAATACCTTCAGGAAGACAGACCAGAAGCTGGAGGCAGTTTGTAAATGTGAGGCTAAATTAGGAACTACCTGTTATTCTATGACCAAATCAAACAGAATCTGTCTCTCATTTTGCTACATCTGCCTGGCTGCATCTTTTGGGGGGGCTTTTTCATGTTCTTTTAAGAAGGCACACCTGAGGCCATGGGGGGATGTAGCCAACCAGGGGATCCTGGCAGAGGTACAACTCCATTTTATACTGGGGGGAGGAGAAAACCTCTGGTCCTCATCTGTCAGACGAACACATCCCACCAAACAGAGAGCAGACAATATTGAAAGGGAAATCTGTTCCCTGTTTCCCCTTCCCCAGTGAGTAAATCCATGCTTTTCTGCAGTGAGTATTTTATCAAAGCCAACAATTCCTGGGTTTTAATTTGACATTGAAGGCTGTATCAGAATAACCCCAGTGAGGAAACCAGCACCAAAGCAGTGATGCACTGACAGGCAGCAGAGCTGCTCAGCCGTGGAATAGCAGGTGCTCTCTGTTGGAATAGGTTGCTTGTAGCAGTTTGACACAACACTGGAGACCACACAAATCCTTGTTCTCTGTATTTCCAGTCTTGTGTTGAGTTCGGTTTTTCTTTTAACCAGATAAAAGACAGCCATGGACCTGAGTCAGCTGGGAGCAGAGCCTAAATGCCTGTCTCAAATCCTCAATGAGCTGCTGAGAGCTGAGATGAAGCTGAGTAATCCTGGGAAATAAGGATGTGGAATTGGGGGTATTTAGGTCTGACCCAGATTGGATTAGTGAGTGTGGGCAAGCATCATCCATTTGCATGGTACAAGTTAGTCACCCTCAGACTGCTTTAGCATCCATGACAAGCTATATAGACATCACAGAGGGTGATGGATCTCCTCCTAAGCTGGGTTCTCATCAGTCTGTCAGGAGAATTTTCCCTTGGAGGCACCAGTTTCTTGTTTTTCACTCTAATGGAAGGTCACAGTAACTGGCTTGAAGTGAGACATCTCATCTCACATTTCTTCAGGTTAAGGGAGATGAATCCCCCCATGGAAACTCTTCTGGTGCCATATCTGTAAAACAAGAATAATGTAAAATGAGAATAATGGCTCTGTGCACCTCAGGGAACCTTCAGCAGTGAGTGGTTGAAGGCACTAAGAAAGCTTCATGGGAGAACATGAAATTCTTGGTAATGAAGATGTCACCCCATCTTTCATTAAGGCAGATAAATCTTTGCTCGTGAGATTGGATCTCATCCACAGCTTTGCAAAGAAAGATACCCAGGACTGCAGTGAGCAGGAGTCTTCAAGTCTTCCTCTAATTATGGCCTTGATTTAGGAGATCACTCAGTTTGTCCTTGTTGCGACATCATCCCTCCAACACTGAACTGATGGAGAACAACTCCAGCAGCCCATCTGCCCCTTCAGCAATCTGCTCACCCACTCCCATTGCTGCCAGAGGTTTCTGCCTCTCAGATGGAGAGCAGTGCTTTTGGTGGATTATCTGGTGAATTTTGACTGGGGAGGGGAATGGACAGTGCATCTGGCAGGACCTGCTGAGGTTGGGCTGACTTGCAGTGGGATGGGGAGGCAGCAGCCCTGCTCTTGGTCACACATGGCTTGCCTCAGCTGCCCTCAAGCTGAGTGTAGGCTTAGATAGGATATTAGGAAGAGAGTCTTCCCTGTGAGGGTGGGCAGGCCCCGGCCCAGGTTGGGCAGAGAAGCTGTGGCTGCCCCTGGACCCCTGGGAGTGTCCAAGGGCAGGTTGGACGGGGCTTGGAGCAACCTGGGCTGGTGGAAAGTGTCCCTGCCCATGGCAGGGCGTTGGAACAAGATGGTCATTAATGTCCCTTCCAATCCAAACCATTCTATGGTTCTATGAATTTATGACTCTCTGCCCAAAACGCCCTGCAAGGTGACTTCCCTGACATGTTCCCTTGGAGGATGCAGCTGCAAGTTTTCTGACTTCAGAGCGGTCGTTGTTTACACTGTTGTCAATACAGAGAGGCAGGGACGATGTGGATGAAGCCCAAGGGAAACCCTCTGCTAACATCCTACCCTGAAATGACGGGAAGGTCAGAGCTAGTTCCCTGCATCTGCCAGAGTCAGCCCCCCTTTCCCATCCCTCCCCCTGCTCTGGGGACAGACACACCACCAATGCCAGAGTCAAGCTCATCCCAGGGTTCATCAGAATGCTTCTGAAGAACTAATTTTCTGCTGCAAGAAGCCAGATTGCACAAACAGGCAGATGTTTGCAAAGCGAATGTCCCAAGGAAGAGTGAAATCCCCAGACACATTTTTTTTTCATAGCTTACATCTCAAACTGCTCTCAGGATGCTCAGATCACTCACTGGAGACAAAATAGAGAGAAACAACCAGAAGAGACAATAAGAGGTGGAAATTTCCAAGCAATGCCTTCCTTCATGATGAAAGATGAGCTTTGTTTACAGGGTGCAGTGGTGCTCTGAAATCCCACCTGAGATTTGGGCCTCGAGAGAGACAAGGAAAGTCTGCTTCTAATCTGAGAACAGACAGATAAAATATTGTTATCTGGAAGAGAAAAGGATCTTGCTGCACTCCTGCAGCTGATTTGGGTCAGATGGTGGGATAACCCACCTCTGCCATCCAAGGTGGCTACAGCCAGTGGTGTCCCTTTTGGATAACCCTCTTTTACTCCTACAGTGCATCCTCGTACAACCACCAACAACCCAGCTTTTCTTTGCTCAAAGGGAGTTCTAGGAAACATCTCAAAGCATTTATACTGCACCATCTCTTCCATGTAACCTCCCACCCAAAGATTCATCTGTCAATACATCTCTGTAATAACCCAGCAGGCTGAAATACTTTTCAAGTCTCCAAGGTTTACCTGCAGACTGGGCTTTGCAGCATTTCCTGACATCCAGCAAACCAAGGCTGGATTAAGTGGCTAAGGGCTTCTTCTAAAGACCTGTGAGATCTTTGTAAAGGCACGTCTCTCCTCTCTCATCATCCACAGCACTGGGATGAGTTATGTAGCTCCTACAGACAGGTCAGATGTAGGGATACAGATGTACTGGGGTGATACATTCACACCTCACCTTCTGGGAAACTGCTCAGGTTTGCGTATACAATTTATATACAATCACAAAATTACCATTTTGGTTGTTTGCACATACATTTGCAGTCCAGTTACATGAATTCCTCAGTCTAATGAGTCAAACAGGGTTGATTTTCCCACCACCTGCATGGAATGTCTGCAAGAAAAGTGCAATTGTGTCACAAAGGTGTAGGCCCATGGACCTCTCATAGCAAAGGATTTTCTTTTCCAGCATGAGCCAGACAATACAACTGTGTAGTCCCCTTTCAGCCCTCCTTTGCCCTAAGTGCATTTAGGACACAGCTCCTTATTTAGGGGTGGTTTTGCACTTTGGAGCTCCTCGGCTCTATGTAGTGCCACTTTAGCACCTCTCATGCTGATGGATGTGAGTACTGAGAACTCATGAACCTGTCACAGTGGATTTTGCTTCTTCTGTTCTGTGACAATCTCAGTCTATCCCTAAAGGAAAAGGGTCACAGGTGCTGAAGTTAGCAATAATCCTGTCCATATTTGCCAGTGCTACAAATCTTTCTTACATTGTAGTGCCCAAAACTACCCACAGTACTGTGTCAGGGGAGCTTTAGGCGGATATTAGGACAAAGTTCTTTACCCTGGGCACTGGAATAGGCTCCCCAGGGAAGTGGTCTCAGCCCCAAGCCTGCCAGAGCTCAGGAAGGGTTTGGACAATTCTCTCAGACACAAGGTGATATCCTTGTGCAGGGCCAGCAGTTGGATTTTGATGATGTTTGTGGGTCCCTTCAAACCCCAGACAATCTACAATTCTATGATTTTTGTTCTGCAGAAGTTCTCCACTTCTCTCCTCTCCACAGGTTCATAGTTCTCTACCTCCTGTGCATTTCTTTTTTGTACCTCGTGCTCCCACCCCTCCAGAAAAACCTTTCCCATGGCTTCAGGCAGCAGGAATTGCAAAAATATTCTATTCGGCCTCTGAGGGGACTGGTAAAAATGGTGTCTGACAAAGATGTCTCCATAAACAGGGTCAGGGCCCAGCTGTAGACACAGAGCTGGCCCTGGAGCAGGTTAATTCCAGCAGATGTGAGCTGCCACCCCAGCTATGTGAGCCTTACGCAAAGGGCTGCGTGAGACCTTGATGAGTCACGCTTGGTATATTCAGTCACCCACGATCTAATCCCTTGAAACCATTGCCTAAACAAAACTAGTTTTCATTTTGCTTCGTGTAACACAATTCATTAGTGTCACCAGACCATGCTTTGGCTGGGGAATCAGCTCCCTCAGCCTTGGAATGGACCCTGGACTGCAGTCCTGTCTACCTGTTGTCTTTTCAAACAAGCCAGGGAGAGGCAGCCCAGCCAAGCAACCCAGTGCCCAGTCAGTGGGGCGAGACTGCCTGGAGCCTTACATGAAATATGTTTGGGAGGAGTCCGAAGCTCGAAGCCAAGGCTGGTTAGGGAATAAAAAGGTCCTATTTTGGGTGTTCTTGCTGAACATTCCACTTGAAGGCATTTCCTCCTTGCAAGAAGGAACGTGAAATGGTCAGACACCATTAAAGTGACAATTTTCTATTTTGATTCTGTCTATCATCTATATATAACCAGAAATCTGCAGGGCAGGGCAGGTGGTGAGCAATGACCTAAGGATGGCTCTCAACCACACCATCCTTGTGCATTTTCTTGCTTAACAAAAACAGGGTTTGCATCCTTGACAGGCAGGGATGGAGATTTCTGTTCTTGTTTTACGTACCTGTTGTCAGAAGTTACTTAGAGGTTTTAAAATATAATCTCTAAACAAAAGAGATAGAAAAGGAGAGGAAAAAAAGAGGGAGGGAAGGTAGGAAGGCAGAAAGGAAAGAAAGAAGAGAAAGAGGAAAGAGGAAGATGAAGAGAAAGAAAGAGAAAGAGAAAGAGAAAGAGAAAGAGAGAAAGAAAGAAAGAGAGAAAGAGAGAAAGAGAGAAAGAGAGAGTCAAGTTTATTCTTTCACCAGCATTAATCTTCCATAGACTGAAGATGTGAAGAAACCTTAAAAATTAGACTGTTGGTCAAGAAAGGCTGTTTCTGGCTCTGTTTAGTTTATTAGCAGAGATGCAGTGCTGGGTTGATGTGAGATTTTCTGGGTTGCTTTATGAAACCTCAAAAAAATCAGCTCTTTTTGTCAATAAACCGACTTGAAAAGTGAAGTTTACGTTACAAATTCAGCCACCAACTGAGCATGGATGGTTTCCTTAATCCTCTGCCTTCCCACTCCCCACCAACAAAGTGAAGGCAATGGAATGGCAATGGAATTTCTCTTCTTTCCTTCACCTCTGGATGTCTCAGGCTGATAGTACTGCAGAGCACAGCAGGGTAAGACAAGCAGCACCACAGTCAGAAGTTCCAAGTCCTGCCACATCTCCCCTGTGCTACACAGGTTTGGGTTTATGGTACCTTTCCATTTGCAGTTCTCTGGGGGAGTCCTTCCACATCTCTGGGATGGATATAATTGACTTTTCTTACTTGGTGATCAATAAAACCTCTGAGTTTTGCCTCTTTTTGGACTTTCTCATTCCCTTTGATCAACCTGTTGCCTTCCTGTGTTCATACTGGCCTTTGCTGAAACTTTTAGCCAAGTCATTGCCCAAATGTAGACAACCTTTGTGCAATTAACTATTTTACCTCTCTTGGCTGCCCAGCTGCTCCATGTCCTCATTCCTTCTCTTTGCATGTGGAGGCAAAGAAGCTTTTTCTCCTTGCTCATCATCTCCTGCAGGATCTGATTCCCCTGCTGCTCAACCTGGGATCTTATGTCATTTGCTGGAAGTCCAGATTTCCACAGAAAAGGACCAGAAAAGCACAAAACCTTGCCTTGCATGCCCATGATATAAAAATAAACTCTGTATTAACCATTTGCTGCTCCATGAGGCTGTAAAGAGCTAGACTTGCCCACCTGACCTGCCAAGGAGAACTTTTCCCTACCTTTTTACACCTCCTCTGCAATTCAGTGTCACTGCTTAATGTGTTCAAAGTTGCACCTTATTTCCCTCATCCAAGAAAAGGCTATGTGGTCAGATTCCATTCTGTTCCCCACTTTGAATAGGAGATTGCTCCTTAAGCAGGCTCCTCCATGCAATCAGAGCTGCCAATAAGAGGCACATTCCTTGAGGGTCTATCACCTGGAGAAATGAAACTCCACACAGGAATACCTTTCCTGTCTCACCAGGATTTGGGGAGCAGGTTGATCTCTGGCAACCACACAAGGTTACCAGGGGCTTGCAGAGGTAAAGAAGAGGAGAAACAGGTTCCAGGGGGTGTTTTGCTCTGGGAATCCAGTGCTCATGATTCCCTGATCGATCCAGATGGGTTGGGATCACCCAGACAACTCCACATCCACTGTCATGAGCTGTGTGCAGGTATCCAGGGTTTTGGTGTTGTTCCCATGGATTTTGTGTATCCCTCCTCTAAAGTGCTTGGTATCTTGACAAACACAGATGTGTTGATAAACACGTACTTTGTAAACACCCTTATGGCAGTCCATACCTGCATTCCAGAGCCTGAAAACTCTCCATAAACATGGATATCCTCAATAATGGCTTGAAAAAGACCATCACTTTCTCAGAGTTGTTTCAGGATGCTCAAATCCTTTTTTATTGTAACAAAACTGCTCTTATGACACCCGAAATTAATCCATTGGTGTTAAAACAGTGTCACTCCAACCAAGAGCCCAGTCCAAGTCTGGGCACAGAACCAGTAATCCCATCCCCAGGATTTGGGGTCCTTCCCAACCAAGCACACCCCAAACAGCAATAGGTTTTTAGCCCTGCCTTTCCATGGGTTTTATCCTTGTGAAGATCAAGCATTCTGAAATTCACTGATGACATGACAACAAAAGAAACAGCAAAACAATAGCAAAGTAGCCCATCTGTAAAATGACCAAGAGAACGTGGCACAAACCACACAGAGAAGATTCAACACAAGTCAAACTGGGGGACAGGAAACTAACACAGACAAGATCCACCTGATTCCCCAGTGAATAATGGCCTGTGTACATTTGGAAAATTAGCAGAAAGTGAAGTATTGTGGGATTAAAAGTGATTCCTGAGTATCTCTACATGTATATTCATTCCCAAGTGGCAACACCCCACTTGTAACACACAGCTTTTGCAGACTGGTACCTGAAGGGTCTGGAGCACAAGCCTGATGAGCAGCAGCTGGGGGAGCTGGGGGGGCTCAGCCTGGAGAAAAGGAGGCTCAGGGGGGACCTTCTGGCTCTGCAAGTCCCTGTCAGCAGTGGGGAGCCGGGGGAAGTTTCATCTTTTCTCCCAGTTAACAAGTGACTGGACAAGAGGAAACAGCCTCAAGTTGTGCCAGAGGAGCTTTAGATTGGATATTAGGGGACATGTCTTCATGGAAAGGGTTGTCCCTGCATTCAAAAACGTGTAGATATGGCACTTGGGGACATGTGTCAGTGGTGGCCTTGGCAGAGCTGAGGGAATGGTTGGACTGGATGATCTTAGAGGGCTTTTCCAAGCTGAATGATCCTGTGATTCTGTGTCTCCAGACATGCATTGCATCAGGGGTTGCTCCATGGGCAGAAGGTTTGTAACTTGCAGTCCTTTCCTGAACTGCTGAAACATCCCAGAAATTATCCCATTTTTCCCATCTGAACTGCCATTTTTGAACACTTTCATGCTGTATTTGTTTAGCTACGCTGTCATCTTCTCAGTCTTCAGGTCCTGAAAATCTGAGCTTACAAAAACACCCCAAACTAGTGACAACTCAGTGTATGGGATGTGGGACTGACAATGGTGTGATGCGCTTTGAAGGTTCATTGACTTTGTTGATCTCATTTGTTGAATCCCAGCCACTGTTTGTGAACAAGAAGTGCTCAAGAAACATCCACCAAAGAGGGCAGAATTTGCCACTGAGGTGTAAGAGATTTAACTAACAACATACTTCTCAATACAAGAAGTAAATAAAATAACAATGCAATAAAACTATGCTATGGTCAATGCATACACTATGCTGGCATGAGATGTGTGTGTGTACAAAATGCAAGTGAAAATAAAAGTGATACTTAAAATCAAAAAGAAAAAGAAGTATTGCTAAGGATGTTTGCAGGTACTTCATGAACCAGGGCAGAAAATCCTGCCTTTGGGTTTGGGTTTTTTTACAGTTATTTTTGTCAGAAGCAAAGTATGTTGTGGAGAGTTCATTAGAGAAATACAGAAACATGGAATGGTTTGGGTGGAAGGGACCTTAAAGATCATCCAGTGCCACCCCCTGCCATGGGCAGGGACACCTTCCACTAGGACAAGGTTGTTTCAAATTCCATCCAACCTGCCCTTGGACACTCCCAGGGATCCAGGGGCAGCCACAGCTTCTCTGCCCAACCTGTGCCAGGGCCTGCCCACCCTCACAACCAAGAATTTCTTTTAATATCTCATCTGAGCCTACCCACCCTCCTTTAGCTCTCCCAGCTGACACAGCCAAGCAGTGGAAATCTCTGCACACAAGTTTCTCATCCATCATGGGGTGTGTGATGCTCCTGGGGACAGATGGATTGTGGCAGCTTGTGTTCACACCCACCCCCACGTCTCATACAGTTTGACCCAAGGAGAGAGAATATTTAGGCACTAACATGCCTTCAACAGAACCCACGTTGCCTTGTAGAATTGTTACAAATCCCCAAGCTCTGGAGATCTCCAGGAAAGTGCTATGTGTGGTGGAAACACCACCCTGTGCACACTCAGCTGCTCTGCCTTTGTCAGGAATGCAATAATCCCCATTTCTCTCCATGCAACCACCAAAAAAAAAGGGGAAAAACCCATCACCAGACAGCTTTTGCATCATGGATTAAAACTTCACATCGTCTCTTCAGTCTTCCGTGCTCTCTCCAGGAATTGGCACTGATTCATGAGGCTTTGGACCCTTTCTTCTCATTTTTTTTTTTGGGGGGTACCACTCTGTGCAGCCTGGCCATGCTGCTCCGAGCGTTATCTCTGCTAATTCCTCCAACCTGGATCATGGATCATGAGAGTTGTACATGCCAGGGCCAGGTGGGACAGTGAGCACGGCTGGGCAGAGGACTGGCTCTGTGGGAAGGCTATTCTTCACATCCTCTCTCATTTTCCATGTCCCCATGAGTTAGGGTGAGTTTCCAGACTGGCCTGGGAAGGGTGGAGGGGAAATCACAGCTATTCCTTGTCCCCATGGGAGAGCAGTGCAGGTATTGAAGTTAATTTGGTCTTTGCCTTTAAATCCAGATGGCTTTAGGATTTAATTAGTCAGTTGTTCATGCTTTTTTTTTCCCCCCTCCATCTGAAAACCAAATCTGAGCCAATCTTCCATGGAATGCATGCAACATGTCATTTCTAAAGTTCTGGAGTAAAACCAGCGGCACAAATGGAAGTGGTGACCAGGAAAACACTTCAAATAAAAATCAAACAAGCTGTGACAAAGCTGGGTTTGCACAAAGGATGTCAGATGCCTTTATCAGGATTGCCCTTCGATGAACAGGGTTCATTGCAGCCCCAGTTTTAGGAAATGATGGCAACAGGAACCTCTCTTCAGGAAAAGGGAATATGAAAAATGGCTTTCATCAGACAGAAGTGACATGGTTTTGTGAGCAGATGCACTGAGAGGGAAAAGCCAGACTGACTTCAGCTCTTGGTTGAACCAACCCCTAATGATCACACAGAGAACATCCCATGCAGGAAAATCTGACAAGTTTTAGTAGGAAATAACTTTTTGTTTCATGGTGGAATATTTAGCAAATGCAGCCAAGACTTGCATTGGAATACCTCTTATGAATATTTTTCTCTATATCCAAGGATCACTGGTAGCCCTTTGCTTTCCAAAACATCCCTCTGCTCCTTTGCCCTACCCCTTCAAAAAGAGAAGACTCTCTGCCCTTGAACTGGAAGGGCATCACAGGATTTGAAATGTGATTGTGAGGCCAGAAAACATGAAGGAATTGCAATGAGATGTACCTGAATAAAAGTTCCTGGGAGGACCTGGAGAAGCTGTGGGCACAGAAGAGTATTGAAACTACCAAACCAAGATTGTTCACACTGATGTTAACCAAAGTGTTTTGATACAGAATAGTTCAAAGACTGTATTATCCCAGAAACAAGCAACCTCAGGATGATCCTCAGCTCCTCATTTCTATTTGGCATCAGCAAAGAAAACATCGTGATGGCAAAGCCAGGAAAACCACAACAATTTTAGCCCGTGCATAAGCACTTCCCTTTGAAAAATAAAAGCTGCCTTGAAGTTTAATGCTCAGAGTTCAAAGGATCCAGGTCAAATTCAGATCCCTGAGGATAATTAAGGATTCCTCTGAAAATTGGAAACACCAGTCTGTTATCATTCTTATGTGTATTCAAGACTAGCAGACATAAGGAGGAAGGTTACCCTTGGTGATATTTCATCCCAGGTACACAGAAAGAATGACCCCAGAAAACATCACCCTGCCCTTATTCTGGGAATTGCTACATATTTCTTGAAAAAATATACAAGAAACTGTGCATTTGCCTCTCAGCTTGGGGCAGGACACAGTGTGTGGACAAAGCAGTTTTGAAGTGTTTCACTGTGTCTGCCTGTAATTGCAGGAAGGTTTGGGGCTTGATGGTTTGTTGGCTTTGCTTTTTTTTTTAACCATTGGTGATGCTATTGTGTGTTTTGGGACCTGTTAACTGTAAACAGATGTGGGGTTATCAATGCTCCAGTAATGTTTTCTATTTCAACTCCCTTGAAAACCAAGGCCTGGTGCTCCTGCTTTGTGAGTAATAGACTGCTTTTCCTTTGCAGTCGGAAAACTTACAAGGAGAAATTTATTCTGAGGTGACAGAGAATGGTCATAGAGCCCCCAGGACTCCTACACAATCAGAAAAGCAGGCTGAGATTTGTTCATCCTGAATGAAACCTACAGCTCTCCCAAAAACATGCATGGATGTGGTAAATACTGGAGGAAAATGAGAGGGATGATGGAATAGAAATACTGCCACTCCAGCTGCAGGGAAGTGGCTGAGGCACCTCATTGAAAACCATCCCTGCACATTTGATGATGGTTTACACCCCAAAATTTGCCCACTCTGGCTTACAGAAGACTCTTCAGCTGGCCTTGCCTCCCCTCCAGCACTATTGCTGGTTTGCAAAGGGGTTGGCTTAGAAGTGGGGAGGCAAAGAGGAGTATTTTCTGAAATTTGTTCCAGAGTCCAAATAGCAGCTGAACTCTCCTGAAAACCTGGCTCTGATGATAGGTGACGAGCAGGTGAGCATTTGCCTGAGAGCTTTAGAAAAATCAAGCCCTGTGATGCTGAATAATAGAATATGTAGCCAGGAAAGAGCTGATCTCTTACTGACATTCTCCTTCAGCGCTGCAAAATTGCTCTCGGCAACACATTTTCCAGAATCCATTTCCGTGTGAGACAAAGGCTTGTGCTTTCAGTCTGCACGGGGGGAAAGATGAGGGCAGGGACAGCCCCCTGCTTCTTGGGCAAAAGGCTTCAAAACTCGCCTAACACAAGGACAGGTAGTTGTTTTCCTTCACCCATCTGCTTGCACAAGTCCAAGCTGTGAGATTCACACCGCTTGGGGGTCCACCATAGGATGG
The DNA here is from genome assembly GCA_013396655.1 of Campylorhamphus procurvoides. Lineage (NCBI taxonomy): Eukaryota > Metazoa > Chordata > Aves > Passeriformes > Dendrocolaptidae > Campylorhamphus > Campylorhamphus procurvoides. Next base: position 143,325 of record WBMV01001850.1, on the reverse strand, counting down.
GGGTGGTGGTATATTTGGCCAAGTGATGGTAGGAGTGCAGGCAGTGGCCACAGGGCATAGAAAAGGCAAGGTCTGTACTGCTTTTATTAGGTCAACCAGTGCAGCTAAAAAAGAAACACACCAAACTCCCGCATGTTTATGGCAAATAGTCCTTTTTCCAGGTCCTGAAAGCTTCTTTCTCATTAAAGCTTCCAGTAATAGCTGAGGCTGAGGGAAGATGTTATCTCTTCTAGGAGACGCAGCCTACGGAAATAAGATTCTTTGTTTAGGACTTGCTAATCTGACCTCCTTTCAACCACAGTCCCTGTACCCTTCATTTATTAAATTCTGTTATCAAACTTATTGGGGCAGAAATCCCAAGTACATTTATTTTATTTTATTTATTTATTTATTTTGCAATTACTCTCTGTTGGCTGAAGATCTTCCCAAAAGAGGCACTGATGCTGAAATCTTCAGAGCCAGACTCCCCATGCTCTGTTTCTTAATGTACCTGCCGTAGCTGCTTTTATTTCTGCCAAAGAAACAGGGAATGCTGCTACATTCCTTGCTGGACCAGCAAGGTAAAAGGGCAGAGTAATACCAGCCCCACAAATACGACTGCTTTTCAGTGGTGTAAATAGGATTGGGAGGCACTAGAAACTCTGACACAGGGAACAGAGCCAGGGACATCCATTCCCTTTTGTCCTCCAAGTGTGTTGCTCGTTGCTTTGACCCCCCTGAGGTTGGTGCTGGTTTGTGCCATAAGGCATGAAAAGTGGAGGATAAAAAGCCAGGATCACGTGCTCCTGAGAGAACAGAGTTCCTTTGCAATAAAGCAAATTATCTTTTCACTGCAGGGAGTGAGCAATTCACCCCCTGGATCCAAAAGTACTTCTTAATCTAAATGGAGATCAAAACCAGAGTGCTGAACGTGCTCGTATATTAGCAGAGAGAAGACATTGACCCTACTCATTAACTCTCTGAAGGTGCATAATTTAGGTCTGGAGTTAGAGCTTTTGGATGAGAACTAAGGCAGGAGTTAAATACAAGTTTTGAAGGGCTGTGGCAAACACCCTCTTCATCCCTTGCTATCCTGCCTCGGTGACGTGGCTGGAAGTTCTTCCTCAAGAAAACAAACGGCTGGACTGGGTTCAAGAGCCAGCAGAGGAAGCCCTTTCTCTGCTATTAGCTAGAGGTTAAGCTAGATGTGATGTTGCCCCTCCTGATTAAATGCTGTTAAAATTACCCCTGTGTGTTTGGGGTAAACAGTCACACACTTCCCCTGCCACTGGCTGAGGGGTGGTGTCCCTCCCAAAAGTGTTCAGCCATACCACGAGGTGATGCTCATGCTGCAGTGCCCCATCCACCCTCCACAGGGACAGGAGCAGCACCAGAGTCCCACCAGCTCTCTCCAGGAGTAGATGATGGGGAAGGGCAATTTCCTCCCCCTAAGCACATGCGCAGTATCATTAGGCTATTAATAGGGACTCCAGGGCTTCAAAGTCACAGCAGATTCATTAATAAACTTATCAGTTGCCTTCAGGCTGTTGTCTACAAATCCCTGAGGGAAACGTGGTCTCTGGACTGCCTCACAGCCCGTGAAAAGTAATTAAGAAATCAGAACTATTGTCAGCAAGCTGAAGTTTGCTATTCGACGATCTACTACTCAGCAGAAAGCACTAAGGTGGCTGCAAACCAAGAAAAACCTTGAGAACTTACAAAAAATTGAACTTACAGAAAATTGAACTTACAAAAATTACAACTTAACAAAAAAAGAATTAGCTAAATCAGCATAGCCCTTTGTTGAACCTTTAATTCTAACACCTTCACTTAACCAGAATATTGCAGAGAATATGCATTTCTTCCTGCTAAAGCATCACAACCCCCATGGGACAGATGAATTCCTGCTTCTCCTGCCACGGATGGGCAAGCTGTGGTTTTTACCCTCTGTGACCTTCTGTGAAAAACACCAAGCACTTTGTTTTTCCCTGGGTGGTGTGAAAAATGCCCAGCAGAAATGATAGGTCTGGGATTCAGATGTCTGTTGCTGTTGAGTGGTTTTCAATGTCCTTTACAGCCTGATTTCCACTGGCTGCCTGCTATTGGATGTTTATTTGCTTCTTGCTCTCTCTGTGACTGCTTCATCTTTGCCTTGTAACCAAAATGTCATCCCCTTCCATGCAGAAGTGCTTTTCTTGCTCCCTGTGCATCAGGCATTTTGCTGCTGGCACAGTGCATTTCCCTCCAGCAGCACCTGCCATAAGTTCCCTTCGCTCATATAGACTTGAGGTGCCTGTAAGGTATTAAAATAATCCCCTTTCATAAAAGGCAGATAGAAATCACTTTTATTTGAGCTGCAGAGGAGGGATCACCCCAAGAGAGTCAGAGAGCTCAGGTGGTAAATAAATTCTGCCAAGGAGTGGGTTTTAGACTTGTTCCCAACTGACCACACGACAAAGTCATTACTTTGATCCCTGGATGGTTTGGATTACTCCAGTTCTCTCCACAGCAAAGCCTGGTTTGCTGAGAAGTTCCCTGCAAGGACCTCTCCCAGCAGACAACGTGAGTGAGAATAGATTTGGGCTTCATCTTCCTCCCTCTGTACAGGTTTCCAACACTTCTCCTTGTCTTTGCATCCTGAATATCCCTGGGGACACTCTGATGTCAACAACCCAGGTATGAAATGTTAACTCCTTGCTCAGAATTATTGAAAACCACCCCCAGGAGCTTTGTGGAGTGGACAGGGTCTGTTCCAGATGGGACTAACACCAAGTGCAGACACAGGATGGTGCATCACTTCAACTCAAGGTTTAGGAATGCTCCTTGGACCTCTCTGTTTTACCAGCACAGACATATCCTGCAATCTCCTTCTTTCTCCACATGAACCCTAGTGAGAAGAGAATCAAATCCCTACATGCTCAGCCTGAACATGTCTTTTCGATCAGATGGACCTGCTTGTTTTCTCAGAACAAAAATAGGGAAATAAGAGAAAATAGCCCCAAATCTGCTTTATTTTTTTTTCTCTCAGCAATTTCAATACAAAATTCTTAAGTATGTGTGCCTATGTGTCCTTTTCACTTGCATTGTGCATCCTCATGGATTTTTGGGTTGTTTTTTGGGGGTTTTTTACAAGGAAAAAGAAGGGTTTATTGTCTTTCTTTTTCCTAAGGAAGAGCATAAGATAAAAACATCTTTCACCAGTTCTGAAGAAAAGAAGATATTTGAAAAAGGAAAAAAAGCACGGGTTGTTTTTTCCCCACTTAATTTATCTGGGGAAGAGGATCAAGGTGCAATGTCAGGTTTTGTGTTTAAAACACCAGGGTTTCAGCAGCACAGGTTTAAAATCCTGCTGCCTTGGTGGGTGAGTGATGCTGGGTCTGTGCTGGGCACACTGGTCTCCAGGCTCTGCTCCCATTTCAGCCATGCGTCTCCAAATCCAACCCAACACACCCCTGTCCCAGGTGACTCTTTCCAGGCAGTTTTCCTCCCATCTGACCCTTGCTGCCCCAGGAACCAGCTCTGTGATCTATTAATCTCTTCAAAAACACACCTTTTTCTCCTTCCCTTGTTGCATCTTCTTGGGATAGAATAAGAGGACAAACCTCTGCTTGGACTTGTGATCCTTTGCCCAGCACAGTGGAGGATTTAAAACTACATTAAAGCACTTTGGCATGGACTGCTGTGGGCTCCCCTTTGAGTGAGAGGAGGAGTTCCCCAACAGCTCCAGAGTGACAGTGACCCCCATCCCACTGTTGCATGGCCACCAATCCAATTCATTGATATGCAATGCCATGGGATACCTTGGAAAACATTTTAGGATGGTAACTGTCACACTTGCCTCATTTGGGCTGGGATTAGGTCATCCCTCTCCTCTTTTATTTCATTTTCTTGGATCAAGCAGTCAGACAGGACAGCTAGAGCCCAAGCTATGACCCAGACACGCCAAAGGGAGCCAGCTGGCCCAGTGGGCAGCATTCATCATCCTTTGTTTGAGCAGATTTTGCCTGTCTGCAGGCAGAGATGTGCAGGTTGGCATCTTCCCAGGGCTGAGTTCAGTGCCTTCCCTATAGCTGGATCAATGGTATAAAACACTATCTTCTGTCTCTCTCTCTTTTCTAAAGGCCAAATCCTTCCCTCTTCCCAGCCCGGCTTTCTGGTCCATCATCCAGCTCTGAACATGATGGAGGATTTCTCTCCCCACTCAAGTAAAAAGGGTTTTACCATCACAAAGGCAATTTGCTCATCTAAGAGTTATATTTCTCAGGTTACCTCTATTACAACCTCCAGAAAGACTGTTACTCACCCTTGTGTGAGGCTCTAATTTTGGGAACTTCTTGGAGAGTGTGTGCAGCTTCACTCCATGGCATTTAACCTCATTGAAACACAATGTTTGATGTGCTTTCAGCTCATCTCCAAACTGTTGCTCCTCAGACCCAGCACAGGAACATGCTCTGTGCCTGCTGGCAGCACCAATGCAGCCAGGAGGTCGTTTCATCTGAGAATCATGGAATGGTTTGGATTTGGAGGGACCTTAAAGCCCATCCAGTGCCACCCCCTGCCATGGGCAGGGACACCTTCCACCAGCCAAGGGTGCTCCAAGCCCCATCCAACCTGGCCTTGGACCCTTCCAGGGATCCAGGGGCAGCCACAGCTTCTCTGCCCAACCTGTGCCAGGGCCTCCCCCCCTCACAGCCAGTAATTTCTTCCTAAAATCTAATCCAACCCTTCCCTGTGTCAGTGGGAAGCCATTCCCCTTTGTTCTGTCACTACATCACACTGTATGTGTTTTACACCATTTACAGAGCAACACCAATAGTGATGAATTTTCCATATTCAGAGGGAATTGAAGCTTCCCACGTGGCTGACAGCATGGAATGAGTAAGGGATTTTCTGTAGAGGAAAGGGAAAGAAGGACACAAGTAGATCTCAGCTACTGAGGGAACAGAGCTCATCACACCAGTGATCCATTCACTTGCTGTGAGGACTCCACAAATGGTAAGGACCAGAGCCTTCAAATAAATGCTGACAAGACCTGAAGGTTAAAGTTTGAAGTGATTGTTGCTTGAAGTGCTTTCTTGGAGCCTCAGACACTGTGACAAAAGCTTTGCAGGGCTCTGTGAAGTCCCCAGACCTATGGAAGGCCAGATGTTCAGTAATTATAACATCTTGCAGACACATGAATCAGAATAGCTCCAGTGAGGATACCACTCAGCTGCTAAATGAACAAATAAAATTAAGTCTATTTTAATGGTATTGATTTGCAGTAGCCAGGGAGCTTCTGTTCACTGCTCTAGAAAATAATAAGAAACTTTCAGCATCCCTGTAGAGCAGGGAAACTGAGGAACACGGCACTGTGAACAGCTCTCGTCCTTTTAAGCCTCTTTTCCTCAGGAAATAAGGCAGTGCAGTCACACTGTGTATTTTATCTGCCTTCCTGTGTCAGCCCTGAAGAAATTTTAGCTCTTTTTAGAGTGTTAAACAAATTTGACAGAAAATGTAAAGCCTGAAAGCTACCATGGCATATTAAAGATAAAATTTACATAAAAATACTATGTGGGAATGATTCCCAGTGCCTCTGTGACATGACTAAGGGAGTCTGCAGCTTGTTTCACTTCAGATATTCTCCACTCAAAAGAGCTGGACAATATCTGGGCTCCCTCTTTGTATCCCTCTTCCCTCTGAGCAAGATGCTCTCCAACCACATGACCAGTATTGCTCTTTAATGAAAAAAAGAGCTTTTATTTTCTGCTGATCCTTTTCAGCCCCAAATGGCAAAATGCTACAGACACCGTAGTGTGAGCTAAAGGCTTAGTAAAATTAAAGCAAAAGCAAGGGAAGAGTGTGGCTTTTATCTTTGCCTGGTTATTCATGCTGCTGTCTGTCTCACCACTTCTCTCCCACTTGTCTGGCAAATTAAAAACATAAGGAGATAAAATAAAAGGTTTCATTTCCAAAAGTTGCCTTTTATTTTTTTTATTTTTTTTTTAAATATTGTGAATGGTTTTAAAGCCCTTTCTGTTCTGCTGTGGATGGGGACTCCTGCAGTCACGCTTTCTTCCAAGCATGAAAGGACTTGAGACACTCAAGAGCTGCGCTAAACATTTGCCAAACGATGCAGAAAATCAATAATGCCGTTTTGGAGAATCCCCAAAGCAGAACAATTCTGGTCAGCACGCACAGTCCTCGCACCCTGGGATCGTCTCTGCTTTGCTTCTGAGTAAACTGAGGTGCAGAAACAGCCTGTGAATTAATCACGGGATAAGCCAGGACTCTTAAAATAGTAAGTGCAGCTATAACTGCCCTAATGGATGGTGTAACCTTTATCAGAGCTGAGACGTAAGGCTTCCTTCCCCTTCCTGCTTGGAGATGCCATGGAATGAACTGTGAGGCATCTGACAGTGAGCCACGAAGTCCAAGAAACTTCCAGCCAGTGCTGAGCCCTCACTTGCCCACAGGTGCCATTCACTGCCTCAGTAGGAAAGAAGGAACAAATGAAGATTTCACCCATTATTTCCACCTATACAGGGGAGAATTAAAAGACTCAGAGCCTGGGTTTTGTCTGCATTGAGTTCACAGGGTTTTTCCTCCCCAAACAGGATTACCTTGCCTGTCCTGTTTTTTGGGGATGACCCTGGGCAGATGGCAGCCCCTGGAATGGTGCTGTCCAGGAAAGCACCAGCACCAGGGTACAATCACACCAAGGTGTACAGGATGGGGAGCCAGGGCTGGAGGCTGTGCCTGGGACTGTTTGGGGACATCAGAGATGTGTCATCCACTGGTGCATGGTGGCACTGCTGAAACAGACCTTTGCACAGTGCAGGGATGCACAGATATGGATGAGCCATGTCCAGGGGGATGGAACAAATCCTGGCTGTCCACAGTGATGCATGGAAGTCTTCAGCCTGTGCTGGTGCTGGGCTCTTCAACAAGGAGGTTTTTATTAATTCCAGCTTTGGCCCCAAGACCTCTGTTGCAAAAACATGGTCAGCCCAAAATCACAAAGGCAGGATTTGCCATTTAGGGTTGATGTTATGCTGGCAGAGAGTAGAATTTGTCCTGGGAATGTTATACATCTCATTTCTGCCTCTGGAGACTACTTAAGTAAGAGAGGAAAAAGCAAAGCAAAACCGCACATTGTCTTTATTTTCTCATGGTGCACAATAGAGGAGGAATAACACAAACACCACTAAACCCAATGTCTCTTCTGGGAGAAAATCCTGTGGTGTTTGCAAGAGGCTGTTGACAGATAACTGGAAGCGCTGAAAGTGTCATTTAGTTCGAGCTGCCTCTTGCTATTTATAATCATTGACAGTGTTAGGGCTGGAGGCAGATTGAAAGGGAGGCACAGAAGTGACAACCAGAGTTTTAAAGCAAACCAAGTTGTGTTGAGGATGGAGATCGGTGGTTCCCCATGCTTTGCTTTAAAGGCCCCTGAGACCTTCTCTGAAGCAAAGCAAAGGGACTTTTAGGGCCAGATTTTGGGTTGATTCTCTTCCCTGCATCCTGCCTGGCCAGCGGAGTTGGACAAGCATTATCAAGTGTGAAATGAGCAGCAAAGCCCCCCTCAGATATCTGTCAGCAGGAGGCTAAAAATACAACAAACTGGGCCACTGTACTGCTGTACCATCCAGCCAAAAATCATCCAAATGCCAAAAATCATTCTTTGCCCTCTGCAGCAGAGGGGCTCGTGGGAGAAATGTGCAATGATCCCTCCCAATCTTCATGGTCCATGAAACGTTCACTGTGACCACTTTGGGCGAGCCGTCGTCTCCCCCATGACCTTTATTTGTGCATATGTGCAAAAATAAACTCATTTTCAATCTACTTTGCCCAGATTCTGCTGCCACTTCCAGGGCTGCAGCTCTGCTTGATGAGTCCCTGCTCGTGGCAGAGCCTGGCAGGACGTGGAGATTGTTTCACCATGGGGCACTGATGACACGAGGGATTTTTGGACATGATTGTGACCCTGCTAATCACCCAGTGCCAGAAGGGCCTTGCCAGCTTGGCAAATGACCATTTTGATGCCAATGTATTATGGAACATTTATTTATAAAGTTTTCGGGGGGATTAAAGGATATTTTTGTCATTTCTCAGAGAGTGGAGCAGAGTGGGCAGAGCACTGCATGAGAGGCTTAGTTCTATTTCCAGCTCTGACAATGGTATAAAATACCTAAGAGGGGCAATTCTCTTCACCTACTCTTAAATGAGTATAAAATATTGTTTTATTTACTTACAAAAACATTTTGAGATCCACTAATTAAAAAACCCACAAAAATCAACATAAAACCCCAAAAGCATTGTGAAAGCAAGTTGCTTTAAAGAATTCTGAGGATGAGTGTTCCTCAGAGACAGCAAAAAAGAGCAAAAGAGTCAGTGATGGCTTAAAACAACACCTAAATGCCATCTCCAACTTTTCTCCTGCTTTCTTTACTCAGACCTTCCCTGAATTTCTGCTTTTCCCACAGAAAACTCCCAAGGCGTGACTTCAGCCTCAAGAAGACAAATTTATTTGAAACTAGGGACTAGAGTGATTCTGACTTTCACAAAAGCAAACACAAGACTTTTGCGAAGAATCAAACGAAAAAATAAGTGAAAAGCAATGTCTCTCCACTTTCCTCCTGAAGGAGAGAGGTGCTGGAGGCAGAAGGTGAGGTAAAGCTTTGGAAGAGCCTTGGTGGATCCCATTTCTGCGTGTTCAGGTGACAGCAAACCCGGGATGGGATGAATTTTGCGCAATTCTGCTGGTACAGGTGATGGAGGCAGGAGATGGTGCTGGAGAAAGGGGAGGCGGAGGTCAGGATGTTCTCATAGGAACTCCAGGCAGGAAGAGACCTAAGTCTTGCCTCAGGTCTAACATTCCACCACATCTTCCAGATCCTGCCAACCCAGCAAGCCCCACCTCATCCTCAGCTTCCTCAGCCCAGGTATGACAATGCCCACACTGGAAGTGATGTGCTGTGACAGAGCCACTTTCCTGCAGAACAGTGGATATGGAAGAGCTGAAGCCATTAAGGTCATTAACCAGTTTGGGGGGTTTATTTTTTTTTCCCTCTTCTTATTTTTCTCCTTTAGAAATCCCCTCCAGAAGGTTCTGCCTTAACCAACAGCAGGAGAGGCTGAACTTGAACTTGCATGCGAGCACTGAAACCTGAAAGTGCAATTCCCATCATGTGCCAGCATGGACTTGCATTACCTGCTTGCTCTGGAATGGTGAAATGCATAATAAGGGGTTTGTCCTTTATTTATCTGTTTCTGAGTTTACCCAAATGCATAATAAAAGTGTGTCGTGGCTTTGCTTAAATAAAATTTAACATAATGATTTTCCGAGTCCATGTGTAGCTCAGGGACTGCTTTGGGGGCATTTTTGTTGCCTGGCCATTTCCCCATTTTGTTGTGAAAGGTTAAGCTGCTGAAGGGACAGTTGTGATGGCTGTGCTGGGTGGCTGATGGAAGGGACAAAGAGCTTTGGATTCGTGTCAAAGCTTACACAGGACTGGTGGATCAACACTATTTCAGGGGTATTCATTACCAGCCTATCTGAATAATTAGCCTCATTTTCCAGAGGAAACAGCTGCTAACTGCAGCTCAGGGCTTTGTGGCACATATTTTCCCAGCTTTTTAATGCAACCAGTCATTGACCCTTCAGGGGTCTGCTCAGAGCTGCTGCAGCCCAGGCAATTGGATCCAATCTCACAGCTTTGGACTCTTCTGGAAGTGCTACATGGGTGAACTTCTCCAAAACGGATTCCAGTGTGAATAACATGCCCTGGGGCTCAGCTGCTCCATGATATTAGTTCCAATATTTACTCTTGAGCTCCTCGGGGACTGAATCTGATTTATTCAAAACCAATCTTCGCAATTGCTGATGAAAATGGTTGCCAAGCTCATCAGCACCAAGACCACTTGAAAACAGAGGAAAGCAAGCCTTAGTCATGGCACTCTCTTCCACAGGTCCCACCTCATGGAGAATGTGGGACATCTGTTTCTCTTCCAGCTGAAAGCCCAGCAGGAGCCCTGCCTTTCCCCATCCCCTCTGCAATGAGTACAAAGATTCTCACTTTCAGCTGAGGTCTGTCTTTACTATAAGAGCTCATGAGAGATCCTGCAGCTCCTGCCTGTATTTTAAATGGATTCACATGAAAGAGGGCAGGGTTAAGAAACTGAGGAGAAATTGTTCCCTGGGAGGGTGGGCAGGCCCTGGCACAGGTTGAGCAGAGAAGCTGTGGCTGCCCCTGGATCCCTGGAAGTGTCCAAGGCCAGGTTGGATGGGGCTTGGAGCAACCTGGGCTGGTGGAAGGTGTCCCTGCCCATAGGGGTTTGGAACCAGATGGTATTTAGGTTCCCTTCCAACCCAAACCATTCTGTGACTCTGTGATTCTGTAAACACGTCACTACACGCTCCACTGATTTCCTTCTGGTGTGTGCCCTTTAAAGAGCTGCTTGAAGGATTGGCTGACACAGAGGAAGTTAAAAGTCAACAACCCACCTTCCAGACATGTGGCTTTTGCCACAAGCCCTTTAGAGATCTTTTCAACCCTTGTAGTCTTTTAAGTCTTTGAGCAAAAGCCTCATTAGAATGTGTAACTACTATGCTGGCTGGCAGCTTGATGTGGCTCTGCATTGCTCACGTGCCCTTTCTCTTACTGTGTCTCTGTCTCAACCTAATTAATAGATTTTGCTTTTTTGAAGGCATCTCAGCCTTGACATTGGGCCCTCTGTGATCTAACACCTTTCACATCCTCAGCCTCATCTGCTGTGTGCTGAGACTCTCCATATTATATACAAGGTGGGGTTTTTTCCTGCAAATTGCTCCCATGTATTTGGCTATTTAATAGTTACTGATTAGCATTGAAGTGTTCAGATAAGACCTCAATTGTTCTCTGCTGGACTGTGACACTCTCTGACCCCTGTCTCATCAGCCTCTGTGAAATGGCACTATTTCAGCTTCTGTTAACAGCCATAATTGTATAGTTCAGTATCACCAATGCTCCAAATTTCAGAGCTGGCTCAGTCTATTAGATTATTAGTAAAAGGCACAGACAGCTTTGCAAAGGATTAGACACAGCTCTCTCCTTGGAGAGCAGAGCCACGAGGGTCATCTCCAATCTGCTCAGGAAAGGATGCTCAGATAAGAAACAGGGTTACATCCCTTTGGACTAAGCTAAGCACGCTGCCACAAGATTCCTAAAATACTTAGGATTATATCCTTATCTTATTTGTCTTAGGGGGAACTTTGCATAACTTGAAGTCAGCAAATATATAGTTTACTTTGCTTAATTGCTTATTAACGCAACAAACCTGTTTTCTGTACTAGTAGAGTCATTGCCTTGATGTCACACTGAAATCTGAGAAATGCTGCAATTTTGGACAAGTTGAACATAACTGGAAAATTTTGCAAGGCTGTGGTTCACTCACTTGCTTAAGTACACTCTGCTAAAGCAGTCATTGATTCTAATTCCTTCCCCTCCCAGCATTGTAACCTCAGATACTCTGTCACCTCGACACCTTTGATAAATAGATATAAATGACAAATGCTAATAAATTCCTGTGCCATTCACACAGGTCAAGAAAACAAGCAAACATAAGATTAATACAACTGAATCAGATACTGTTTGCACAATAATTAAAGTCTTGAAACACAACCACTCTTTGTTTTTAATAATGAATGTTTGTAAATCACTGCTGCCACAGGAGATCATTCAGCTTTATAACTTTCAGTCTAATTTTAATAATGAGTGCTTTTTCAGGCTAACAATGTTCTTTAGATTTAAAGGTAGCAAATTATTATGCACATAAAAAATAAGTACATCACCTCTAACATCTCCCTGGTGGCCAGGTTTTACTTTGCATGCCTGAATCATTATGGCTAATTAATATTGGCATGATTACAGTTTGCCAAATTAAACTATAGGCCCATGGAGGAATAAAAGTTCCACAGAACTTCTTTGCAAAGAAGAGATATGTATTATATATATATATATATAAAATCTTGGTGATTTGCTTCTAAGTGCCACAGCCTGTCTCCCTCTGGATCATATAATTTTGGTGAGGTTTAATATATGAGTGGTGTTGAAATCCCTCATGTTGGTCCATGCCAAAGCCACCACAGCAGCACAGGAATTAATTCCTTTCTGGCAAGCTGCAGGCTGCCAGCAGTGCCCTCAGGGTGCCAGATGTTGGGTGATCCAGATGTCCCCTGCAGTGGTATTATTCTAAAAAAACACCCAAGATAATAAATGTAATGTGTAATTTTCAATACTTAATGTTTCTCCATAATAACTCTGTTCTAGCCTATTACTTAGAGGAACTGACAACAAAGTGTAGTGGCAATATAAGAAATAGTGAGAGATTTGGTGGAGTCACCATCCCTGGAATTGCTCAAAAAGTGTGGATATGCCACTCGAGGACATGGCTTGGTGGTGAACGTGGTGGGGGGACCAGGCTGATGGTTGGACTGGATGACCTCAAAGCCTTTTACAACCTTAATAATCTTTTGATTGTATGATTCCATGATTTGATTCTGAGCCAAAGCCTTTGCAACCACCTGTGCCTCAGTTTCCACTGTGATGTTACTGCCCCAGTTTATGAATCAAATGGAACCAGTGAACATAATCCAGTGTGTTGACACTCCATGGATATTTCTGCCATGGACAGCCCTGCACTTTCTGCTGGTCACCTTCACAAATCACAGCTCCAGCACTCCAGACCATCTGTCCTGGCCATCACAGGTCCCATTCCTGGTGCTGTCAGGGATAATTCAAATTATGGGTATTTTTTACCATCTCTCTTGGTTTTCAGTTACACATAATGATCCCTACAAAGATGTGCAGTTTATTTATAGCTTCTAAGGGACCCAACAATGCAAGGCAGACTGTACTAAAAGAAGCAGCCTGTTCTCACTTTTTATTCTCCATCCTTTTGTTTGCTGCACAATCAAATATGTTTCTGGAGCTCTTTTGAATTTTACAGACTGTTAACTGCCCACTATTGTGTTTTCAGAGTGAGTCTTGTAACTCCTTTATAAAAATCTCTGCTGTGACTCCTTTTACATGTACATTTTTTCCCCTCACAGAAAACATCCTAAATTATACAAAATTGGGAGGTCAAGTGTAAGAGAGATACAGTGAATGTCTTCACCTTGTTCTTCACCAGCAAAGTGCAGTTGGTCTCATCTTCCCCCTCCTCCATCTCTTTAGCTGTCCCACTGCAAGCACAGAATTAAGTTTTGTGTTTGGTTTTCCTACTCTCTGCCTTTCCCTGTCTCTCTAACCAGACTACAAGCTGAGATGCTGAGATTTCTGGATGCTTTCAGAGCGCTTTTTTTAAACTTCTCATATTCTTAAAAGCCTTGTTGCCACTACAGAAACCCAGACCATCATCTTTTATTCTTCCCTGCCTTCCCTTTCTCCACCACCACCCTGCTCTGCTTTCAGCAGGCTACAAATACATCTCCTGCCATCAGCACTAAAAATGCTCCCCGTGGCCAGCTCTGGGGTAAAGCTTAAAGCCCTCCAGGGAATGTGCTTCACTTTTGTGTGTGTTTTGACTTACTGCTGGAAAACCTTTCAGCCTGACCTGTGTCTGGGGGTTGTTTCACCAACAGAAGTGTTTTGCTGCAGTAACTCGCTCAGCTGCTTGTTCCTGGTGCTGCAGCAGGTTCTATCAGTGTCAACACAGCAGGGCTGGTGTTGGGTGATTATGTAAATAAAATCCAGAATTACCAAACTGTAATTGCAGTTCGAGTGCTATTAGCACCTGATTCATCAATCACTACCTTATTAACCACTCTGGTTAGCGTGAGCTGGAGAAAACCCTCTGGGTGCTAATACAGTGATCTATATCTAAACACAGCCATCATTTTGGTGGCTCTATGTTGGAACCACATGGTTCGAGCAATTACTTTGTAAATAAAAGGAAAAGGCAGCATGTCACCTCCAGCATCACTGGCCAGCTTAGAGATATATCATAAAATAAATGGCCTAAGAAACCTTGTTTTATCACTGGCATGCTTGGAAGCTTTCCTCTACTGTTAGATATCATAGAGTCACAGAACCATGGAATGGTTTGGGTTGGAAGGGACCTTAAAGACCATTCAGTGCCACCCCCTGCCACAGGCAGGGACCCCTTCCACCAGACCAGGTGGCTCCAACCTGGTCTTGGACATTCCAGGGATCCAGGGGCAGCCACAGCTTCTCTGCCCAACCTGTGCCAGGGCCTGCCCACCCTCCCAGCCACCAAGTCCTTCCCAATATCCCATCTAAGCCACTCTCTGTCAGTTTGAATCCATTCCCCTTGTCCCGTCGCTCCATGGTCTTGTAAAAAGTCCCTCTCCATATATATAGAGATGCATCTGCTGCAACTGTAAACTGGGTGTCACATCCCAGAAATGAGCTGCAATTAGTCTTGGGAATATTTAGTGTTTCCAAAGGTGATGTGGATGCCAAAGTTCTCGGTCTCAGTGAATTCCTCTTCTGCCTTTCCCTAGTTTCACAGAAAATTACCTTGCTTGATGCAATCTATTGGAAATCAATCAATCCAAAGCAATTTTTTTTGTTTTGTAATGCATACATATAAAAATATAGATGTGTACAGAAATCCTCCTTACATGCTTTGCTGGAATTTTCAGCACGGTGATGGGGAGCAGGAATGATTCTTATTGAATTCAGGTTCTCCCAAGTTGTTGTGATATTTTCTGGATTCCTGGGTTGAAGTGAATATATGCATGAAGTTCTTGACAGACTCTCACATATCCCAGACATAAAATTTCCAATGACCATGGAGAAACATGTACAAAAAAATAATTATTTCAAACTTTAAAAAAATCTTCTGAGGATCAAAAAAGATTTCAGGCAGCTCAGGTTACTTCATCCCCTTAAAAATCCAGAGAGTTTTTATTCCTTTAGCCATTGCATTCCTTTTTGCCTGCTAGACAGCTGATGTATAAGATTTGTGTATCTGGGTTAAGTTGGTTTATCTGAGAGTTTCAGAGGGAATCAAAGGGCAAAATGTGTTCTGACGCTTAATTTTACAAGCACATTTGTTCTGCCAAACAATTAATTCTTTAAATTCTTCCAAATGGGAAATCATGCTTTCTGGCTCATGAGCAGACTTGTTATTTCTGACCACAGAGTATGAAAAATGACAGCCTTTTTTGCAGATATGAGTCCATATATGACACCTATAATTTACAGCACTGGTAAATACAAATGGAATTAATGCCAGGTAAGGTTTCCAAAGGGCCTGGGAATTTGATGTGCTCTGGAAAGCCTCCTGACCAAGGATCTGTTTAAGGGACACGCCTGGCACACTGTCCTGAAAACTTGTCCTCATCAAAGCAGTGGTGTTGGACTCAGCAGTTCAACATGCCTGGGTAACCACTGGCAGGATTCACCCCTCCTTAAACTCCTGCATTTTACAGGGCTGTCTGGACATTAGGAACAAGCTCTAATCCTAGCTGACTTTATTTATATTCATATACTCATGCCAATCAAAATAGTAAAGAATTTGGGACATTAGCACCCTGTTATCTCTTTGTCTGTGCATATTGCAATCCATGCAGAAGAGGAATTAACTCTTCTCCCCTTTTTTCCCATCATTTTTCTTCATATTCTTAGATTATTTTGCACTTGCAATTCATTCTTTTCAGCATCTTTAGCTTGTATCATTTGAATTTTGGCTTTTGGGATTATCGTAGGATTGAAATTACCTTCATTTCGCCCCTTCAGCCTCTCAAAAATCACTGAAAAGCCAGAGGTACAGGTGATAAAAACTATAATCTCTTCATGGAGGTGTTCCAGAGTCATCTGCGTATGGCCATGAGCAACCTGATCTGGTGAAACCTGGTCTGAGCAGAGTATTAGACTAGACAGCCCCTCCAACCTAAAATTTGGTGCTATGGGTCTATGAAATTCCAGATGAACTGTGTTTCCCACGATGGCCAATATCAGCATATTCCCAGCAGAGTAACTGGGACCTAAGAAATGTAGTCATGTGAGAGGGGCACATATTTTAAATTCTTGTTCACCTTGAGCCATTTGTGGTCCCTTCATAGAGAGGTGGCACTATCCAGAATTTAGGAGACCAGCTGCCCAGCCAACATCAGCTGAGAATTACCTGTGTGTCACCCATCACCATCAACAGCCCTGGGTCATCTCCTCTCTGAATTAACAGCCCATCACACCCCAAAAATTTTGTGCAGACCAAAGTTACCAGGATTTCTGTGCCAAAACCAGTCTCAGCCATGACCACACCATTAGGAGGCCTTCCCAGTGTCTCCCTTGGCCCCTTGTTTGGCTGCAATCCAAATTAAAAGTGCAATAAGACAAAATAAGAATATCCCGAACCCTGACAAATCACAGAACATGGAAATGGTAGATTAATTTCCAGTAGCTTCACAGCAATATGATTACACACACTTTAAGAGTGTTATGTCATATTAGAATGATTTAAGTGAGAAAAAACTGTTGCTCTGAACGTGAATGATTTTTATTTACAGCCTGGTGCATTCCCATCTCTGCAGGGCACTTTTCTTTTCCAGAGCAGCCTGAATTCCTGACAAATGTTCCTTGTGTGCTGCTATCACTCATCCACTCTCCTCTATCACCCAGCTGATTTTTCCTTCTGAGGGACAGAATTTTACTGAACTGGACTTTATTTTTTTCCAGATAATTTTTTTTCAATCTGTCAAGACAATTTGGGATTTCGGTCTTGTCCTTCTGCATGTTCACATGGACTGCAAATGTGATCAGTCTGCAGAATTTCAAAGTCATTAATAAAAATTGTTGACTGGTACCTGTCCCGTGGAGATTTATACTTTTGTTCCTTAATACATAATTGTAGCCTGATACTTCTCAGACCACAGTTATTAATGCTTTGTTGTTTTCCAGTCAAGTGCCAGTACAATAAATAGTAGCATTATCTAATCCTTAATTCTCAAAATTGCTCAGGACACTATTTAGTAAAATGATGTCCAGACCTTAGGTCACAACATTTAACATCAATGGGTTTGGGTTTTTTTCCTATCCTCCAGGCCTACTGCTTTGTTAAAAAAATGAAATTAAAATTCTTCAACACAGGTTGTCCTTAAAAGAAATCAAAAAGTTTTGGCAGTGATTCATCCCTCTGTTGTCCTTTTCATGCCTGCAGACCGAGGTTTTATTTCAGCATTATTCTGAAAACTGAAATGATGCCAACTCACTGTATCACCCATCCTTCTTTCCAAAGACTGGCACCCTGTTAGTCTTTTTCCACCTACCCTTATTCCATGTTCTCAAAGGTCATTTCCATGTCTCTGTGGGGTTTTCCAGCTGCCTCCCAGAACATACACAGGTAATGTTGTCAAGTCCAGATCCTTTGAAACACCTTCCTGCTGCATCTTTTCTTTTTCTCCCATTATAGCCTGACTTCTTGTTTCTTTTCAGCAATGTTATTTCTGAAAAGCAAGTTTCTTACCATGTTCTTAAGACATTTTCCACATTTGAATAGTCTCTATGTCTTTCTTTAATGGGAATTTCCTAAGGCATTGCCATTTCTCCACAATATTTCCCCTTTAAAAAGTTTTCTCCTGGGTCTTAACTACTTCCATTTGAGGAAATGCATTTTTCTGAAGACCATCATCAATATCCTGCCTTCTTTTCCTAAGAGGCATCCATACTGTTTGAGTCTCATCCAGGCTGTCTTCCACCTTCATGGTCTCAGTCTGTTTATCCATTCCATTTAAAAAGTCACAACATCTCATTTTCTCTTTGTTTAGGGTGGGGGGGTTGGGGTTTTTTTTAGTTGCTACCAGTAGTTATCACTGTGGCTCATTCAGCTCATTCTGCAGAAATGGATTCAAACTTATAAAGTGAATCTTTCCCACAGAGAATTGGAAGGTTGTTGTGGCACTTGATGAAGATATCACAGAATCACATGGTTTGGGTTGGGAGGGACCTCAAAGACCATCCAGTTCTATCCCCTGCCATGGGCAGGGACACCTTCCACCTGCCCAGGTTGCTCCAAGCCCCATCCAACCTGGCCTTGGACACTCCCAGGGATCCAGGGGCAGCCACAGCTTCTCTGCCCAACCTGTGCCAGGGTCTCACCACCAGTTTCTGTTTGCCAAAGTGTCACCCACCGGTGAATTTTGATAAAATCTTGCAACTTTATGAGTTTGCTGGTGAGCCATGCTCCTCTCTTCTCCTTGATCTGAATGCATCTAGCTAAAAAAGGTACTTTAAGTGGAGCATCTGTAATGATTCACGGTGATTGCCAAGAGTCAGAGTCAATAATACAATATAAATACACAATTTAAATGAGCAAGCATTGGGCTGGTCAGCTTGTTTAACATCATTTGGGTAAACATCACGGAAATCTGAATATGCATCACACCCTGGCACATCATGCTTTGGCTGGACATTTCAATTCAGTGCCCATCACCAGGATTTGCCACTGCAGAGCCAACCTTGTTTCTGGAGAGAAGCTCCAATTAAGCAAATCTCTCAGCTGTGTAGCCTCTCCTAATAGGAACGTGCTGCTTTGAGCACATTGTTTGGAAGGATATAGCACTGCTTTGGGAAAGTCAGCCCTGCAAGGAATCCACCCGAGCAGATACTTAGGAATTAAGTGTGTCATATGAGAAGGAAACAACACATTTTCTAATCTTTGCCAACCACACAAGGATCCATCTCTCTTAGGTTTCATGTCCTGAGATCATGACCACGATAAGAACTGACTTAAATCCCACAGACCTTGTTTTTGCTTGCAAATTGGCTTAAGCTCATCTCCTAATCAGGTAGTTGAACCATTTGTGTTTCTTGGCTGAATTCCAGCCTGGGTTATATCTCTTATGAAATTATTCCAGGTCACTAAACAGCCCAGTGATCCCAAACCAGTCATTATGGGAAAGTACAACACATAGAGCCAGAAAGGGGAAGAGGACTAAGGCAGATTCCAGGTAGGAGCCTTGGGCCCTTAGTCTTGTTATGGAACTTGAGGTCGATTCCCAGAAGACTGTCCCAGATCCTTCCCATCTGCTCCAGCTTGGCACAGAGAGCTGAGCACCCACTGAACCTGTCCCAGGTCATGAGTGGTACCAGAATGAGGTCCACCCCCACTCCTGCCAGTGCTGGAGCACTGAGCCCATCAGTCTTGTCCTAGACTATTATTTGGGGTGGATCAGGGGATGGATGGGGCAGCACAAGTCAGAGAGGCACATCAGTCCTAACAGGACACTGCTGAGGGCAACAACATGCTTCTCCACCATCACAGAAAGACACCAAAATTGCCTTTTGTTAAAAAAGACTCTCTGTTGATGTTCCTGGAGCTGGCCCTAAAATGGTCAACCTTGAATCAGGGGGAGTCAGAACACAGCACAAAGACATGACACACCCTCCAGTGCATTCCCTCCGTCCATCATTACTTTCAGCTCAGAATTTCCTGATTTATGGAGTGCTGTGATGTTCTGTGTTTACTTTTCCACTGATAACTTTTGTGGTGCTTGTTGCTTTTTTCCCCCTATTGAGCTTTGAGTTGTTTTAAAGAAACCCATCGTAACACCAAGAGCTCATTTTTAGGTGTCTTGTGTGAAAGGATGTAATTTCTGCAGTCCCTGAACTGGTACCTGAAGGCATTTCTTCACCTGGATATATTATACTGCTCTCAGCTCATTCAGCTTCAGGTTTTGCAATGTGCTACAAAAAAACCCCAAAATTAGTTTTGCCTCCATTAGCTCAAGGGGATTTTAGCAATCTGAATCCAGTGAGTTATTTTTACTTAATTACATAATGCCTATGGAAGTATTAAAAAAACAAGTACACGGACTATGAACATGAAGGGATTTTTACATTAAATGGTGCCATCAGCTCCCTGCTCTATCAGTTTCACATTTTTTTCAGTTTCATTGCATCAATACAAGGAAAATAAGATGAATTCAGGATGAATTTCTCCCCTGAAAGGGTGGTTAAGCATTGAAATGAACTGCTCAGGGATGTGGTGGGGTCAACATCCCTGGAAGTGTTCAAGAAATGACTGGATGTGGCACTTTTAGTGATACAGTGGACTTGACAAGGTGGTGATGGGTCAAAGGTTGGGCTCAATGACCTTGAAGCTCAAAACCACAAAATCACAGAATGGCTTGGGTTGGAAGGGACCTTAAAGATCATCCAGTTCCTCACCAACCTTCCACCAGCCCAGGTTGCTCCAAGCCCCATCCAACCTGGCCTTGGACACTTCCAGGGATGGGGCACGGTTTCTTTTGCTATATATCTCTGTCTTTTCTGTCCTTAACAGCACTTTTCCTCTCCTTTAGTGCCTTTCTTGGCAATTTTGGCTGCACTTTGCTTTAACAGCTAATCTGCAGCCAAGAGAATATTTAACCTCAGATATTCAGATATTCATAATTTGGCAGCTGTGCCACAGCCATCACTGTCAAGATGTGCAGGAAAATTGTGCACTAATACATTACTGCACCCAATTGTTTCATAAAATAAGAATTAATCAGAGGTGGATCGCTGTTATACAAAGGGATTTTCATACGCTGTCGTGCTGAAAATACACAATTGGGTGCTGAGAGCTCTCCTAAACAAATTATTTTCCACTCAACAAGCTATTAATGTTCATGCTAATTTTCTCACATTCACCCTTTCTCCTGATCCTTCATAGATTGCTCTGTTAAGGTATTCCTGTTACATGGAATTATTTGGGATAAGAAGGCAGCCCTGGATGGTGAGGACCTGAATTCTGATCTTTGCTGGCTCTAGGAATTGGCCATGGTATTCTTCATAAACAAATATAACCTAAGGCAAACATTTGCTTCTCACACTTTCCCCAGCAAACACGGCTTCAAACATGGGGAGGGAAAAACAAACTCCATGACCGCCCTCTCAGCTTTCTATAACTTCTCTGTTCATTTTTCAAGCTTTATTTTCCCTCGTCCTGGAAGGAAAGCAGAGCAGGAGAAAGCATTAATCTCTAACCACAGTAATTTCCTGAATGCCAGAGAACTGCTGTCAAAACCAAGGATTCACTCACTGCTGGAACATCTGTATCAGATTACTGCACTTCCCTTTTCGCTCCTGCATCGTGGCCTGCAATCAGCCACTGCTCCAGCCCAGAAGCTGGAAAAAATATCTCTGTTGGGTTCCTACTGGTTTTTAACATGGTCTTACTCCTTTGCCTCCCTTTCCAGGTTGCTGCCTCTGTACCATTTTCTCCCACTCACTGTCAAATTGTTGATAACACCCATTTTCCTAGAAATGTATTTTTCTTCTTTTCCTATCTATATTTTTTCCTAGTTCCTACGAAAAGTGATGGTGATAGTTTTAATAATGACTGATTCCTTGACCTGATTTAGCTCTCTACGTAGCTGATACAAGCAGATTACTCAATGTCTTCATTCATTTTCATGAATCTTTGGGAGTTGTGTCTCTTGTTTGATTGGCTCCTTAGATTTCACGATCCCTCATAGCCAAGATCAGAAAGGTTGATTTGGATAATATCTTCTGGGAGTTTGCTCCTGGTCTACATGTCAGACCTGGATTTCCCTTGAGAAGGACTAATACTGACCCCATGGATTAATCACCAGAAGAAATCACGACCCTCCCAAGTGCCCTGAGATATTTATGTGGACACCTGGCATGTTATGTGACCACCACCTTCTGACAGTGGCCCCACAACAAGGCTCGATAAGGTTTGGAATAACCTGGGCTAGTGGAAGGTGTCCCTGCCCATGGCAGAGGGTTGAAACTGGATGGTCTTTAAGGTTCCTCCCAACCCAAACCATTCCAAGATTTTATGGCTCTGTGACTTCTGAGGAAATGCTTGAAAAGGAAAAAAGGAGGGAGGAACATGGGATAGCCCCAAGTAGCGACAGTTTTTGTCAAATGATGGCTCTTTGCAGCTGGGTCTTGCCATAATATCCTCAGACCACAGTTCAACTCTGCCAGCCTTTGCAACCTACAGCCCTGTGGGGCAGCTGAGCCCAACTCACCATGGCTCATGGTGATCCAGGGAATCTAACAGTGGAGACAGAAAATCCTTTCCCTGAAGGATCTTGGTTAATACCTCTGTTTCTTTGCCTTTAACTGCACGATATTATGTAAAATATTTCTGAAATTTCTCTCTAACCCCTTTCTTCCAGCTGGGATGTGCAATTTGAAAGGCACACTCAGCAAATGAGGATATCTCTTCACCAGAGGGAATGGAGATCTGATCCCCTTTTGGGCTTTGGATCTACCACCTTCCTCCCTGGGAGATCAGGAAATAAGGTATATGCTACAATTACCGGGTGGTTGCTTGAAAAGTCCCAGCTTCAGAAATACTGTGGTTAGAAATTCACCCAACAGTGTTGTCTGAAGCCCCCTGGGGCAGCACAGAAGAAGAGGGGGTGACTATATCCCCTTCACCTCAGCAGCCAGGTGTCTCAGCCATTGGTAAGGCTGCTGAACTTGCACAGGACTTGGGAACCACATGGAACACTTCCAAACCCCACCAGAGTTCACTTGCAGAAACAGGGTTTATACCAAAGCACAAAGTGAAGAAATCCAGGAGCTGCAGCTCCATAACATTCCCCATCTGAAGATACACCCTTACAGTGGAGATCTGGGAAGTCTGATTAAAGGTATCCCATTTAAGCTTTGCAAGGACTTTTGTTGCATCCTTGGATGGGCATTCACCTGGGAAATACACCTGCATATGGCCCGTGGCTCCTGAAATAGCTCTTTCAAGTTCTGGAGCCCCAGGAATGATTTTATCTCTCACGCACCCATTTCTCCTCCCTGGCTCTGCTTGCCAACAGAAATCCCTGCCCTGAAAGGCCACATTCACTGTCTGCAATGAGAAAGTAGCAGAGAATCACTCAGGAACTGATGCTGCCATCCAAATGATGGAGCCACTGCAGGGAGGTCATTCCCTTAGCAAAGTGTATCTTAATGGGGCTCCTCTGACCCAGTTCACCTCAAAACTAGAGCACTATCAGCAATGTTATTTTGCTTTTACTACCCAAGGCAAACCTGTTGTGCCCTTCTGGCTCAAAATCAGAATGCAGCCATGCAGTCACCTCAGGGTCAGGGGGAAGAGAACAAGTCTCACCTACACGTGTCCTGCTAAAAGCAAACATCTGGCTAATGCCTTCACACGGTCATTGCTACACCTGTTGTTAAATTCATTATCTTTTTATCTCTCTAGGTTGCATCAGATTCAATATTGGGACCAGCAGCTAGAGCCATTATTCATATGCATCTAAAATTTGGATATTTACACAGGTGCAACCTCTTTATTGGAAATAATATTCCCAGACTAGGAAGCTGTTAACGTCACTCATGGGGACACACAGAGGGGAATTTGCAGAAGCCAAGCTGAACTATAAGATGGTTCAAGTGAAAGGACCCAAAAAATGTATTTCTGACTTTCCTGGGGATGTCAGAGAAGGTTGAGCTGATCAACAAGGTGCTGAAACAGGAATAAGGAGACATCCTCCTCCTGCTGTCAGTGCTGAGAGAGGATCCCACTTTGCAAGAGTTTACATTTGAACAGAAGAGAAAAGGGGGGCTTTCTGGAAGAGATGTAACTTTCTCAGACCCTAATGACCCATGTTATAGACCCAAATAAGTCTTGAAGATTTTGAAGCAAAGATATCACAGATCACAGAATTGTTAGGGTTGGAAGGGACCTCTGGAGGTCATCTAGTCCAACTTCCCTGCCGAGGCAGGGTCACCTAGAGCAGGTTACATGTCCAAAAGGTGCATCCACACAAAAAAAATCCCCGTGTGAACACTCAACATTTTCATGCCATAAAGAAAAAGACGCAGCCTGAGGTACAAAAGGCACTTTTACAGCAAAGGGTCCTTCCAAGCATCACATCCTCCCCCAGGGCACTTGATCCCAGGCAGGGTCATATTCTGCTGCTCTCCCTGTGCCAGAGTTCAAGAAGCATCTGGTCAATGTGGGATTGTTGAGGTGTCCTGTGCAGCCCCAAGAGTTGGACTCAATGATCCTTGTGGGTCCCTTCCAACTTTGGACATTCTGTCATTCCATGAAGTCCTAGTTCAGCATCCTTTTTGCAAAAACAGCTTCTCAGGCTTTTACTTATGAGCAAAAGAGGCAGCCCCTCACAAACCAGAGGGGCTTTGGTTGAGGGCTCCGACCACACCTGCCAGCTGGTGGTCTGGGTTTCTCACTGGTAGGAAAAAATACAGCAATGGCAAACAAACACTGACATTTGGGTGAAGAGAAAGTTCGCAAAGAAACCAAACTGCCAACAGCAATATTTTTCTGTGATAACAGAGCAATTCTTTGTTGCAATTTTGACCTTTTGTAGCATTTTTATTTATATATTTAGTTGTGCTGTGACTTATCTTTTATGCTGTTATTTATCTTCTCCTATACATCAGGGACTGCTCTTTTTACATCATCATTAGCAATTGTTTTGCTAATTGCTAATTCTGTTAAGTGATTTCTGAAGTAATTTGCCTTATGTTTTGCTCATTCCTCCCTGGAAAAAAAAAATGTTTGGAAATGCTGATCTAAAATGTTCTGCTTGGTACTGGCGTGTTTTATTATATGGCTTTTAAGAGAGCAAAAGGCAAAAAAAGAACATCCCTGCGGAATGCTTCATTTTGAAGACATCAACATTCCCACTGAAATAACAAACATGTCCCCCCAGCCCTGTAAACCACATTTATCTGTTTGTTCTATCTGCCCACCCCACCTGCCTGGGCCTCCCAGAAAGCAGCATGGCACACAAAAGAATCTGGCCTCTCTCCTGGGCTCTTGTCCACTGGATTAGGCTTGTCTGAGATGTTGGGGGAAGGTTTGTTCCTCCAGAAACTTCCATAGTCCATGTGTGTCAATGATTGCTGATGGCCAAAAGATGCCACCTTGCTTTAATGCCCCTTTTTGGTTTGAGTTTGGAGGCATCCCAGAGGGCTTTGGGATGTTCTGCCCATGACAAGGCAAACTCACCTCTACAAACACCTAAATATTACCATTTTGCCACTGTTCTGCACTCTGATGGTGAGCAGGATCCATTTCTCCCACCTCTGGACCTGGGAAATGCCACAGGCAGGTGAAGCATAACCCATCTTCCTTTGCAGAGCAAGGGTAGAATCACAGAATCATGGAATGGTTTGGGTTGGAAGGGACCTCAAAGAGCATTTAGTTCCAGCCCCACCTGCCATGGGTAGAGGCACCTCCCACCCAGGGCACCACTCTCGTTTTAGAACCTGCAGTGCATGCAAATGTTGATCAAAGCCTCTAAGTTGTGTGTTTTGAACCAAAAAACTGCCTTTCCTTTCCAAGACTCGGGTGTACCATGTAATTACAGCATGACAAACACTGTTCACCAGGTGTGTGTGTGTTTTTACTTATTTAAAGAGCCCTGCCCACATCACTAAATCACTAAGTCCTAGCAGAAGCTCTGCCCCCAAATGGTAAAAAGGTGTAAAAAAAAAGAGGGAGGAGATGTAAAACATCAAGAGGGAAGGAGCTGTACCTTCTTCCAGCTCAAACCCAGCAGATTGCCAAGGTCCCAGGCACTCACAGATCTGTGTGTTTACTTCAAGCCCCTCAATTCCTCCACACCCACCTACCCCAGCACTTTTATTTGGGTTTAAGTGCATTAGTATAAACCTGCTCTTCATTAGTTTAAATTAACCATAATGGCCCTGATTTAAACACAAGTAAGGAGATAGATGAAAAGCAACGAGGCAACAGCATGGTAATGAAGCTGACGATTTTCTTTGGCTAATTTGGGGTGATGGCACAGAATGTGATCTCTTCCTGCCCTGGCTGGGAGGGGAAAGGCATCAGTGAAACCTCAAGGGTTTTATGCGTGGTTGGGGCAGGTCCATCCATCCTGGAGTCATTAGGAGAGGAGAGCTCAGTCAGGGAGGGCAAAATGCAGGGTAGATGCAACCTCATGGCATTCCTAGCACATCACTTGGGAGAAACCTCTCTTTGCTTCCTAGGTGGTTAAAATCCTGCTGTACGTGAGAAGCTTCAGTCCAGCCTTAGCTTTGGAGAAAGGCACATATTTTCTTTATCTCTGGATGTCACTGGATAGATTAGATGAGATATATTTATCTAGACAGCAATCTGTGTTGTTGTAGAGATATGGCTACAGAATTCCATGGGCTGAGATCATCCCATGCTGAGTTTAGCATCCCAGTAAGAAACAATCCTTCATTTTGGTGGTTGACACATTTTCAGTGAGTAATTTGGACCCAAGTGTTGGGTATTTGAACTTCTTTCTTTTTTCCTTTTCTTTTTTTTTTTTTAATTCACATTAAAAAAGCCAAGAAGAGTTTGTTGGGTGGGTTATTTTAAGCAAAACCATCCTCATGTACATTTTCCTGGTGCACTATTTGTTCCTGTTTTCTTGTATTTTCCAGTTTGCTTGTTCCCAGCAGGGTCAAAAACCCAACTCAAGGAAAGAGGGTGAAATCTTAAGGAAGAAGAGAGTGCATGACAGAAATAAGGAAGATCAAAAATGTGCATTTCCTTCAATGATTGTCAAGGAAAATAAATATGCTATAATATTTTTGTCCACTCTCATACACGGTGTATCCACAGATCTCCCAAGCTCTGACAGCAACAGTTAAATCACCCCACTGTCCACTTGCACTGCCCTTTAAAATAACCTTTTTTTTTTAAGAAAGAAAAGTTGAAAAGTCGTGGATAAACACACTCCAAGGAAATATTTCCTGTGTACAGTAGAAAGAAGCTGAGGGAGAGCCCCTGCTCCACACTGGGGTCAGTCCCCATTGCAATGTATGGAGGCAGGTCACTGAGAGGAAACCAGTGTAAACAGGATCTGCTTTTATCAGAAGGGAAAAAAAAACCATTCCCGTTTAAATTAGCCAGAAATATGTGCCTATATGTTATAGTCACAGGCTGCTGTGTCCAAGTCCTGCTGCAGGGTTAAGTCAGAGGCGTGGAGCTGCCGATCACACGCTGTCCCCTCTGCTTGGGGAAGGAGCCAGGGAGTGGCAGCACATGCCTGCACCCTAAGCAGGATGCTTGGACTGGGGTGTCAGGACCAGGGTTTAGCACGGGAAGGGTGCTTGCTGGAAGTTCTGGATGTGGGGCAACAAAGGGAACCTGGCAGCCTGGCAGGACACCCTTCTGGTGGGATGCTGGGGTGGAGTGACACATGAGAGCCTGGCAGGACACCCTTCTGGTGGGATGCTGAGGGGGCTGAGGGGGACCTGCCAGCCATGCAAGGCACCCTCTTAGTAGAATGCTGTCTTGGAGGGGGACCTGCCAGAGTGGTAATGCATTCTGGTGGGCTTCTATGGTTGGGGGGACATGCAAGTCTGTCTGGGCATCCTCCTGGTAGGATGCTGGGGATGGCAGGGACATGCCAGCTTTGCAGAGAGTTCTCCTGGTGGGATTCTCTGTCTGGGGAGTGCATGCCAGTCTGTCCGGGCATCCTCCTGGTGGGATTCTAAAGCGGGGAGGGGACACAGTAGATAGGAAGGGCATCTCTCTTGGTGGGATGCTGGGGGGACACGCCAGCCTGGCAGGGCATCCTTCTCGTGGGATGCTCTTCCCGGGGGTCCTGCCAACCATGCGGAGCATCCTCCCGGCGGGACGCTGGGACCGAGCGGGGCACGCCCGACTGTCAGCGCATCCTCCCGCTGGGATACCTGTGCCGGGGGTCCAGGGCACGCGAAAGGGCCCATCTCGGTGGGACCCCCGTGCCGGGGATGGGGGGACCGGGCAAACCCTTTGCTCTGCTGCCGCCCGGCGGCGAAGGGGGGCACGGCGGGGTGCGGGGACCCCCACCCCGGGGGCTGCACCCACCGCTCTGCCACCACCCCTCGGGTGGCCGCCCGACCCTCCGTGCGTGGCTGAAACCCGCAA
>WBMV01001850.1:0-115412 GCA_013396655.1 Campylorhamphus procurvoides | reverse complement strand
CCATGCGGAGCATCCTCCCGGCGGGACGCTGGGACCGAGCGGGGCACGCCCGACTGTCAGCGCATCCTCCCGCTGGGATACCTGTGCCGGGGGTCCAGGGCACGCGAAAGGGCCCATCTCGGTGGGACCCCCGTGCCGGGGATGGGGGGACCGGGCAAACCCTTTGCTCTGCTGCCGCCCGGCGGCGAAGGGGGGCACGGCGGGGTGCGGGGACCCCCACCCCGGGGGCTGCACCCACCGCTCTGCCACCACCCCTCGGGTGGCCGCCCGACCCTCCGTGCGTGGCTGAAACCCGCAACCCCCCCCGTCCACCACCTCCCCTCTGCCCGCCGCCACTCGCCCCGTCCTGCAAAGCAGCGCTGCTGNATCCCTCCCTCCATCCCCCCATCCCGTCCCGGGGAGCGAGGTGCGGAGCGGGTCCTGCCCGGGGCTGCCAGCCGGGGATCATGCCGGGGGAGCTGCGCCTCGGCACCGCTTTCTCCTCGCCCTCCATGGAGCCCGGACTTTCTCTACAATGACTTTCCCTGAGCTGAGCAATGGCAGCTTGAGTGGGAACCGGACGGGACAGGGCAGCCAGAGCGGTGCCAACCGGTCCTGGGGGCTGCAGGGTGAGGAGAGCCCCGAGGGCAACAGCACCACGCTGACTTTCGCCTTGGACGTGCAGGCGGTGGGCGTCGGGGTCTTCCTGGCCGTCTTCATCCTCTCGGCCATCGTGGGGAACATCCTGGTCATCCTCTCGGTGGCGTGCAACCGGCACCTGCAGACGGTCACCAACTACTTCATCGTCAACCTGGCCATCGCCGACCTGCTGCTCAGCACCACCGTGCTGCCCTTCTCGGCCACCCTGGAGGTGCTGGGCTTCTGGGTGTTCGGCCGCATCTTCTGCAACATCTGGGCAGCGGTGGACGTGCTGTGCTGCTCTGCCTCCATCATGAGCCTGTGCATCATCTCCGTGGACAGGTACATTGGTGTCAAGTACTCCCTCAAGTACCCCACGATCATGACCGAGAGGAAGGCGGGGGTCATCCTCGTGGTGGTCTGGCTCTCCTCCATGGTCATCTCCATCGGGCCCCTGCTGGGATGGAAGGAGCCGCCGCCACAAGACGAGAGCATCTGCAGCATCACGGAGGAGCCAGGCTATGCCCTGTTCTCCTCCCTCTTCTCCTTC
Organism: Campylorhamphus procurvoides; assembly: GCA_013396655.1. NCBI lineage: Eukaryota > Metazoa > Chordata > Aves > Passeriformes > Dendrocolaptidae > Campylorhamphus > Campylorhamphus procurvoides. Next base: position 114,244 of record WBMV01001850.1, on the reverse strand, counting down.
TACTTGCCCCTCATGGTCATCCTGGTGATGTACTTCAGGATCTACGTGGTGGCCAGGCGGACCACCCGGAGCTTGGAGGCAGGGGTCAAGAAGGAGAGGAACAAATCCATGGAGGTGGTACTGCGCATCCACTGCCGCAGCGTGCTGGAGGAGCCTCTCTCCAGCACCCGGAGCAAGGGGCACAACTTCAGGAGCTCCCTCTCCGTGCGGCTCCTCAAGTTCTCCCGTGAGAAAAAAGCAGCCAAGACTCTCGCCATCGTCGTGGGGGTTTTCATCCTCTGCTGGTTCCCCTTCTTCTTCATCCTGCCTTTTGGTAAGTGACCCTGTCCTGCTTCCCCCAGCCCTGCTCCCTCTGACTGCTCCTTGGGGCAAACTTTCAGGATACAACTCATGCATGGAGGTGAGGGATAGGTAACTGAATAAACCAGCAATGGATTAGTTCAATTAATTAGCACTCAATATTTATTAACCAAAGTCATATAATCAGTCAAAGTAAATAGCAAATTAATAAAATAGCAGCATAGTAACTGCTTTAATTAATTCATTCTGCATTCAGCATTTTAAAAAATGAAGTTGAGGGTAAAAGCAGCTCTGTTTCAAACAGACTGTAATTGCAGCAACGTGGTCTCCAAACAGTTTTCCTGTTCTCTCCTCCTCCCAGTTTGGGAAGGGCACCTGGAAGTGCCTCCGTGGGTTCAGGGCTCCCACCTCTGTTGGAGATGAGTGAGATTATCTGATCCCTCCAAGGATTGTGTCAGTCTAAGTCTCACTGACTTCCCAGGATGATGTTGTGCAGGGACTTGGAAAAGGACCAGGTATATTCACAGGGGTGGTGATCCTAAGTGATTTCCCAGGACTGATCCACCTCCCCTGGGCGTTGAGCCCTCAGCTCCTGGCCCTGCCGTGGTACCTCTGTCACTGAGTGCGTATTTTGGGGCTGTCTGACAAGTTGTGCTCTAAAGTTTGGGCGAGTTGTCTGTGAAAAGGATGCACTCCCTGCGTGCAGAGGAGGCTGAGCAGGCACAGAGCCCTCCGGTGATATCAAGTGCCCAAAGCAATGTCCCTTCCAGCAGCAGTGGCTCATGACATGCAGGGAAGCCAGAACTCTTCCCCATCACCTCTCTGAACAAGCACCCAGCCCAGAGGACCTGCTGAACCCTCTGGAGTGCTGTAGCTAAACCTGGAGGGAGGGGAAATGGAAATTAAAATAACTCCTGAATGTCAGCGGCAGCCTTTGCACAGAGCTCAGCAAAGCAGAGAGGGCTGTCACTGCATCTGCCAGCTGGGACCTACGTGTCCCACAGCCCACCAGGGACTCTGTCCCACCAGCCCTGCAGCCAGGGAAGCATTACAGCTCCTTCTGCACATTTTCTCAGGGTTTTTCAAATCTTCTTGCTCGAGGCTGCCCCTCAACTCAGTGGAAACAGCATCGTGACCACAGGACAGTTTTTGACTTGCTGAGGTTTTGAGCTCCCTCCAGCACTGGGGCTGTCCCCTTGGGACAGCTGGAGCCCAGGGCTGTGAGACACCCTCCAGTGGGATAATTCGCCTGGATTTGTGGTGCCTTGGGAGCTGAGGTGTCCCTGGAGTGCTGGAAAAGGGCTGTGCTTGTCTGTTCTCACCATGCTGATGCCTTATAGCTTTTTGCTCCAGTTTCTCTCTCTGAGTGAGGGTGTTTTTTGAGGAGTTTATCTCAGCTCTGGTGAAACTGATGCTGTGGAGTTTTCACCCTGTGTGAGCTTTGCAGTTCATGGCACAACTCGAGCCAGGAGCAGCAAGGCTGGACTGAGCTTTTCTCTCTGCAAGACCTAAGATGAATTATCCTGTCTAACCATGCCTCACTTCCCCTTTCACTGAGCAGGTGCCTTGGAAGGGTTTGTAGCCTGCAAATAAATAGTTTGGGAATTGTGGGGTTCAGGGAGGTGTCAATACCCAAAGGCTGAGCATTCTGGGCAGCCCCGGTCTGATCCTCCCCTCCTCAGCCAACCAAGCAGGGCAAGAACCAGCTCCAAACCTCATCCACACCTTTACACCTTAAAATCACAGAATCTCAGAATAGTTTGGGTTGGAAGGGACCTTAAAGATCATCTTGTTCTAAACCCCTGCCAACCTCAAAGCTAATGAAGCTGGGAATCAGATCCTGTTCCTCCGAGTTACTGCCAGTACTTGGAAATAGAGAAAAAACATCAGGCAAATACTTTCCAGTAGAAAAAAAAATAATTTCAGTTTGTTTTACCGTTTCTGTTCTCCCTTGAAACCCTCGAGCTGGCTTCTCTGGTGATGTAAATCACAACCCTTGTGCAGAAGTCAAAGGAGACACGGTGACTTCCCCCAGCTAAAAATCCAAATTTCATTCTCTAAGTACCTCCAGTGAACCCTCCAAGCACACAACTTGCCAAGTCCTTTGTAAACACAGCTTTGATCTTCACTTTCTGCCGTATTATATGTGTAATATAAACACAGCTAAACTTCATTTATTTTGTGACTACCGAACATGGTGCCTCTCATTTCCCCACCCTTTATTAATTGCAATTTCCTATTCAAATCGCTTAGTGCTATGTGGGAGGAGAACAGAAGCTTCTAATCTTGGATTTTACAGCTCAGGAGATGGGTTTGAAACTCATAAAATCAGCAAAGTTCACTGTAAAGCCACAAACTGAAACGTGCCAGGGCCAGTTCTCCTTGAAAAGAAGGTTGTAAATGGTTAAGTAGAATGGGGTTTATTTATTTGTTAGACAAAAATAGTGAAGTAATTTGGGACCAACTGGAAATTATATTTATACACATTTTAAGTGAAAATTAAATTCTCATGAGAAACTTAGTAACTTTCAACTGAAGTGAAATGTATTGTTTCAATTTAAGCGAAAATGGGAGTTTATTAAAATATGAGCACTCGGAGGCATTTCAAAATGAGCTCTTGCATTAAAATGAAACAAATCTATTTTCTTCTGAAAACATCCAAATGTTTTGACTATTTTTTTTTCTCTTTGACATGAATCCGCAAGAAACCATCCCTGGCTCACGCTGTTCGCTGTCATCTGATTATACTTTTTAGGGATAAGAAAATTTGTGAAGTGAAAAAAGCCTCCCAGCTCTGCTTAGCATTCCCTGAGCACTGGGAAACTTCCTCCCTGGCTCTGTCGGGGTGTCTGTGAGTCTGCACGGAGCTCTGCAACTCTCTGCAGAATACTTTCCACATTAGTTGCACAGGAGTAATGTTTATCACATCAGGCTTAAAAAGCTGAAAGAAGCAGTAATTTTAAATAACACAGTCTGTGCATGTGTTAAATGCTGCCAGCTCGTGCTCTGTGCTTGAATAATCCATAGTGAACTTTCTTTAAACCAGCTCAAACCCCCCGGTGCCTCCACAGTCTATTTATCAGCTGAATAATTCAGCTCACTCTTGGCTGTGTGGTACCCGTCCCTCAGCACGGGATGCCATCACCAGGAGTTCAGACATAATTAACAGTGTCTGTGGCTAATGAGGCTCTTCGAGCAGGGGGTTGTTCTGCCAGAGATGAAATCCTAATTCCCCGTGTCACTCGTGTGAGGGTGGTGACTTTGCTGAGTGTGCAGTGGAGTTCTACCAAACTCACTGCTCTGTCTGGGGATCCTGGGTGGTGGTGGGGGGGTTTGGGACAGGATTCCTCTTCTCTTAGCAGCCACCTGTCAAGAGAACATAACTGGAGGCTTTTCAGAGTGTGGGCAAGGAGTTTAAGGTTGGTTTGTAGGGCAGGATTCATCTCCCTTTGGTTGTGTCAGCCCACAAAGATGATCCGAGGGTTGGAGCCCCTCTCCTCTGGAGCCAGGCTGGGAGAGCTGGGGGGCTCACCTGGAGAAGAGAAGGATCCAGGGACACCTGAGAGCCCCTTGCAGTGCCCAAAGGGGGCTCATAAAAAGAGGGGCAACTTTTTATATGGGTAGATAGTGACAGGCAAAAGGGCAATGTTTTTAAACTGACAGAGAGCAAGGTTGGATGGTAGGAAGAAATTATTCCCAGTGAGGGTGGGCAGGCCGACACAGGTTGGGCAGAGAAGCTGTGGCTGCCCCTGGATCCCTGGAAGTGTCCAAGGCCAGGTTGGACGGGGCTTGGAGCACCCTGGGCTGGTGTAAGGTGTCCCTGCCCATGGCAGGAGGTGGCACTAGATGGGCTTTGAGGTCCCTTCCAAACCATTACATGACTACAAAAACATCCAGGCACAGCTAATGAACTGATGGTGTCTGCACTGCAAGTATTTGCAGAAAGGTGGAATGTATCCTAATGTGGCTTTTGTTAAGTATGATGGAAACAAGATGCGCAGGTGAGAGAAAACTCAATGTTGTGTCAGCTCAAGCTGTTGTTGTTATAGACAGACAATGGACAGAGAAACTGTCTTAAGTCACAGAACCATCCAAACCTGGGGAAGGGGCTGGAGCAGCAGGAGGGGCTGAGGGAACTGGGGGGGCTCAGCCTGGAGAAAAGGAGGCTCAGGGGGGACCTTCTGGCTCTGCAAGTCCCTGCCAGGAGGGGGGAGCCGGGGGAGGTCAGGCTCTGCTCCGAGGGAACAGGGGCAGGAGGATATTGGGAACGGCCTCAGGCTGGGACAGGGCAGGTTTACGTTGCATATTGGAGAAATTCCTTCACTTAAAAAATTGTCCAGCCTTGGCAGTGGCGGAGTGCCCATCCCTGGAGGGATTTCAAAGCCATGTGGATGTGGCACTTGGGGACATGGTTTAATGGTGGCTTTGACAGTGATGGATTAATTGTTGGACTTGATTTCAGAGGGCTTTTCCATTCTCAAGAATTCTGTGATTCTATAGAAGCTTCACTGGCTTTTCTGCTAATTGAAAACCCTGCTAAATTATGTACTGGGTTTGTCCTTGCAGTGGGGCACCTATGCAAGGTGGCCAAGGATTCCTAAATCAAGAAACCAGAACCCCCTACACAATACCTATAGATAGGTAGTCACCTGCTTTCTCAAATCTGATCAGGGGGAAGTAAAAGCAGGAGGAGGGATGAAGGCTTGATCCCCATCCCCTCTTCAGCTGAGGAACATGCAAAGTGAGCAATGCAATGTGGGTGCCCAGATGCGATCATCTCAGGAGGGGAGTAAAAGATCTTCTCCATCACCATCCCAGAAGCATTTATGAGGAAACAAGCATCCCTTGAGATCAAGGAGGCTCTAGCTGTTACCCAGGATAGTGATTTACACACCACAATGACCCTTCTTTCTGAAGAAGCATGAAGGGTGAAGGGCTCCCATGTTTGTTATTCTTTGGATTTGGTGGCAAATCAAGACTGCTGTGAGAAAGGTACAGCAGCACCATAGTTAGTGCCACACAAGGGTGGAGAGCACAGCCCAAGGCTCCCTTCACTCCATTCCTCCACAAGCAGTAGGTTACGCAGACAAGGACTGACTCCATATTCCTGGTCTCACGTTTGCCTTGGGTTGGTGACTTGCTGTGTTTGCAGTGGAAGCTGCTGCTCTTTTCCAGGTATGATTCATATAAACACTGTACTGGCTGTTCTACCTGCACCCTGAGGGAAAGGCAATTTCTGCACCAGGCTCAGAAAGGTCTTCCTCAAGCCAAAACATAAATATATTTGTAGATGCTGTTTTTCACAGGGCAGGAGTCCTTTCTCAAAGCATTTTGCAGAAGGTGTGCTCACGGAGGCATGGCAGTGCTCAACTTCAGGAGCTGTCACAGTGATGGGGAAAACAATGTAGGTAGAAGCACATTTCAGATGAGACCAAGTCTGTTCTGGTAGAAATGGAGAGTCTAATTCTACTTTAGAGCATTTAACATGGTTTCCTAATAAAAAAAGGGATTATGTCATGGGTTTGTGCCTATGTGCATGGAAGTCTGATAAACTCTTTCATGATAGAATCATAGAATAGTTTGAGTTGGTAGGGACCTTAAAAACCATCTCATTCCACCCCTACCATGGGCAGAGACACCTTCCACCAGCCCAGGGTGCTCCAAGCCCCTTGGACACTTCCAGGGATCCAGGGGCAGCCACAGCTGCTCTGCCCAACCTGGGCCAGGTGCTCACCACCCTCAAAAGGAAGAATTTCTTCCTGATATCTAATTTAAGCCTGCCTTCTGTCAGTTTAGAAACATTCCCCCTTGTTCTGTTACTCCATGTCCTTGTCCAAGGCCCCTCTCCAGCTCTCTTGAAGTCCCTTTAGGTACTGGAAGGTGCTCAAAGGTCTCCCCAGAGCTTTCAACACCTCCAGCTGCCCTAGCCTGGCTCCAGACCAGGGGATCTCCAGCCACAGAGCATCTTTGTGGTCTCCTCTGGACTCACTTCAACAGGTCTGTGTATTTCTTGTGCTGGGACCTCAGGACTGGAGGCAGCTCTGCAGGTGGGGTCTCACCTGAGGGGGCAGAGGGGAAGATTCCCCTCTCTTGACTTTCTGGTCAGGCTGGTTTTGATGCAGCCCATCATCAACCACATTTGAAAAAGTGCTAAAAGTCCTCAGTATACCAAGTTCCTATAAAAATGGACAGATGACTAAAGGAGTGGAAACTTTTATACTCTCCCGCTCCAGTGAGCTCACCCTCTGGTTAGACATCAGAAAATACTCACTAAAAATCTACCACAAAACACAATCCCAGAAAAAAAAAAAACTTGTTTAGAGTTTAGAGTTCACACAGGTGATTGGAAAGTAGGAGGATGAAAGATCGAGCATTTAATTATATTGATTGTCAGAGCAATTCTTTGTATCTCCTAAAATTTTCTGAGTTTTGATGGAAGTGGCAGAATTGACATGGAAAAAGGAATGTCAGTTGCTTTGGGATAAGTATTTATGGCCCAGAGCACCAGAAAGAACTGGAACAAGAGCAATTGGGATGAACTATTCCATCTGCCACATGTCCCCAACGATCCTGGTTCACAGAGTCATACACTGATTAAAAACACCAGCAAAGACACGGAGTCTCAAAAGGTCTGGTTGGATTTATTGGGCATCATCCAGGCAAGAAGCAGCACAGGATGTTTCCATCAAATAGGCTCATGCCAAATTAGCAGAGATTCATGAAATTGCAGGGGATGGATGGATGGGTGGGTGGGTGGATGGATGGATGGATGGATGGATGGATGGATGGATGGATGGATGGATGGATGGATGGATGGATGGATGGATGGATGCTCCACCCATCTCCCTTTCTCAGGAAAAGACCACTTGGCCCCAAACCATTCCTGAACCATTTCAAGGCTATTTTTAAAGTATCGGGGTGAGGGGAAATCCACTGCTTTTCCCAGACAAATTTCACTGTTGCTCCAGCAGCCCAAAAAATGTGATTTCTGCTCCTCTTTTTCCCACTCAGGGTGCCTGCAATAACACCAGGGCTGTGCTGCAGCCTGTCAGAGTGTTGTTCCTAGGGCATGACAGCAGGGATGTGTGTGGTGGGCATGGCACAGGGGACATGTGGGGGGTACAGCCCACCAGGATAGTGCTGGAGGAACAGTCCATGCACAGGGAGTCACCTGCAGTGATTCTGTCTGTCCAGAGAAACATTATGGAAAAGCAACCTGGGAGCTGGGTTTATCCACAGGGAAAACACGTTCACATCCCACAGGAGGGCACAGAAGAGGGTTATGAGTAGGCACACGGATAACAATTGTGCCTGTGGGTAAAATATGCAGCTAAAGCATCAGACAGTGCTGATTCCCTACATGTGCCCCGGTGCAGAGGCCACCAGAGTGCAGAGCAACAGGGACACTGTTTGTTTGGAAATAATCAGGCAAAACCAATTATTTGGAGCCCAAATGTGGCGTGGGATTCCTTTCCTACCCATTACTTGGGTGGAAGGCTGGAGACAGACAGGGGAAGCCTCATTCTGCACCTCAAATAATGATTTTGGCACCCACATTTGACCATCTGCTTTGCCTCTGCCTGGCCAAAGTAAGGCAGTTTTGGGAATAGGACCCAGATCTTCAATGACCTGTGTGTGGGATTGCTCTGGTTCCAAAGGCACGACCAAATAAAACTATTTAAAGCCGAATATCTTTTTATATGGCAGAGCCTTGACGCATCTGGAGGCAGTTACTATAAGGGATGTATCAGAAACAGGAAAAAAATAGATCTTGAGAAACTTCAAGCTACTGGGATTCAGTGGGCAAAATGTTATAAAACCTCTCAACAGGAGTTTTGAAACCAAACCAAAAATACACCACATAACCTTCAATTCATCTATATTAAAACTGGGCCTGGTGGTTTTCTTATATTTGACAAAACTTTGTCCTGAATATTCTGGGAAGAAGCTTTTAATTAGCCTGGTCTATCTTTGTCAATTTATATTTGGGTAAATATTTGCTCTTCAATGCTGATAATTTGATTAAATTGATGTACCAAAAAATGAGTGTAAGGGTGGGCTCCTCTTTGGTATGGTCTTGCAAGGTGGTTGGTCGATCTCTTACTGTCAGTTCGGGTTTAATTGGTTTTGCCAAAAAAAAAGCCCCCAGCAGGAATTACTTATTTCATGTTAGCAAGTAACAATGTCAAGGTTTCACGTTCCCTGTAGGGTTTTAATTAGAAGTGCTCATTTAGTGATTACATACAGCATTTTTGCTCAAGGCACTCCAGAAAACGAGTGTGTTTCCTTGGGAGAGCAACCTGAATTATCTTCTGATTGATCAATCAGGAGTTTTGCTTGCTGTGATCACTGTGCTGTGTTCTAGGTAGGGCTGATAGTACCTTTTAATATTATGGGACTCTTCTGGAGTAAAGTTTCAGTTTTTTGTTCCAAATGTTAACTATTAGGTAAAGTTTTCCGTTCTGTGTCTTTTTGTTCTGCTGAATGTGAGACAGCATGAGATGGCCCTGTCTGATAAGGAGGACAGGAAAAACACAAGGTGTGGTTCCTGTCATGAGCATTGTGGGGACAGGCTGGAGTGTAAAAAGCTCTGGCAGGACCTTGTGCCAGAGCAAACACTTGACATTTCACTCCAATGGGGTTGGGGGATCTTTATGTCCGGGCAGGGCAGAAATCAGACAGAGCTGGTCCAATATGGCCAAATTCTGCAAAGAAAGAACAGTTCTGAGGTATTGTCAAGGGTGGGATGTTTAGCAAGACTGGAGTTTGCTTAAGAAAGGCTTTTAGGAGCAATATCCTGGTGGTGTCTGATGGACATTTCTGCTGCACTGCTCTTTTCATAGAACCATCACAGGATGGTTTGGGTTGGAAGGGACCTCAAAGACCATGAGTGCCACCCCCTGCCATGGGCAGGGACACCTTCCACCAGCCCAGGGTGCTCCAAGCCCACTCCAACCTGGCCTTGGACACTTCCAGGGATCCAGGGGCAGCCACAGCTTCTCTGCCCAACCTGTGCCAGGGCCTGCCCACCCTCAACAGAGAAGAATTTCCTCTTAATATCTAATTCAAGCTGTCCTCTTTCAGATGTTGTCTCACGGATCATCCTCCAGACAAGTAGGAACAGGAAAGCAACTGAACTGCACCTCTCAGAAGAATGTCATTGTCATTGACAATAGATAGTATTTTAGGGTTTGTGTGGTTGGGCAAAAGAAGGCTGTAAAGAGTTTTCTGTTATGAAATGTGTGTAGTAAAAAATTCAACTAGTGGATGTTTGGACTTTTTTCCAGTGGAAGTTGTTCCATTTCTCTATCCTTTTTGCACACAAAATTTCCAATTCCGCTGAAGGTGTCTGGCCCTGCAGGTACTAAGCAGGAGGTTTGTTGCCATCATTCATTATGGGATAACTAGATCCTTGTTGAGTTGAGTTGGTTCAATGATTCTAGTGGATCAGCTTTGTTCTCTGATTAGGAGGATGTTTAGGAAACAATTCTTCACTGAAAGGGTTGTCAAGCACTGAAACAGTTTTTCCCATGGAGTCACTATCCCTGGAAGGATTTAAAAGCCATGTGGATATGGCACTTGGGGACATGGTTTGGTGGTGGCCTTGGCAGTGCTGGGGAGATGGTTGGACTTGAAGATCTTAGAGGTCTTTTCCACCCTTAATGATTCCTTGATTTTGTGATTCCCTGACTCTATTTCTGCCTGCCCTGTTTTCTCTGATTTGGTGCAGTATGAAACTGTCACGTGGAAACAGAAGACTGTACTTGTCCCTGCACCAAAATTTCTTGGTGAGATTAGCCCAGGGATGGATTTACTCGAGTGGCTGGAACAGGATATGGTTTTTGAGCTGCTCCTAATGAATAGCCTTTCTCTGAGAGGGCTCGTAGCTGATGCATTTGGAGCCCAGCCCAAGAACCACCAGGTCTGGTGGCAGAAAACCAGCTGCCAGCTCCATCAAGAGAGGGCATTTCCTCCTCCTGGGAGGTTTCCAACCTGAGGCAATTCACAACTCGGTCATTAAAGCCCCTGAAATGCAACTTTTATTTTTAGCCCCTCCAGTAGCTGGGGAAAAAAAGAATTAAAAAAGCCATTTACAAGGGATTCCTGCTGGGAGAAATCCCTGCCCCAGACAAGTCCAAGCCTCCTTTCCTGTTGCTCACAGTGGGTACATTGATGGCATTCAGTGAAGGGAGATCGGCAGGATATGGGGAATACAGGACTGGCTCCAGCCAGCTCTCTCCAATACAAATCTGCCTGAGAAGTTTGCCTGGAGCTGTAGGAACATGAGGTTTTTGGGGCCACGTGGGTTCAGGACCTGGAATCAGACCTTCCCCTCTTGTGTTCAGGACTTTGTATATCTATGACATTTAATGGGATCTGTATTTCCCTCAGTGAGTCAAAGGCTGGAGCAACTCACAGGGGTTATCCTGCCTGATCTCCTGAATTAAAGAACTCCTGGCTGCATTCCCCTGCAAGGCTGTTGCAAGTGTTGAGAAGCCCAAGGGCCAGGCTGCAAACCTTCCAAAAGAGGTCCATGATGGGGAAAAAGCCCCAAACTCTAAGGAAGCTGAAGAGATCCCCAATTAAAGGATCAATTATGCAGACACTGAGCAGGGAACAGCCCCCCACTGCAAAAGAATCCTGCCCCAGACTTTGCTGGAAGGGATGTGCCAGGGTTGAGTCCTGGAGATATGGACAAGGCATTTGTGAAAGCATTTAGGTGGGGAAAAGATAAAAAAGAAACTTGTTGAGAGGGAGATTCATATCCTAAGCCTAAAACTGATGATTTGTAGCGTAGAGACGGGGAGGAATGGGAATATCTTCATGGCTTGATGTTCTTTTCTTATGGCACTGAGGCAATAGGAGGTCAGGGCAACTTGATCCGGAAAGGACCAGGAGCTTCAGTCTCATCCCTGGCTGTTTTCCAGCTGCAAATTTCCTCAGACCAGCTCCACAAATTGCTGAGAAGCAGCCCGTGGGTAATCACAGGGATCATGGAGGGCACTGACCCCAAAATCCAGGGACTCAGATCCAACTTTGAGCCCCTAGGCCACCAGATGAAGGTGGCAACGATGCGATTTCTTGCCCTCTCACCTGAGTGCCAGGCAGGGGACCTGACGCCTGTGTTCCCACACCAGATGTGTCCTCAGAAATGCACTTTGGAAGGGCATAGGAAACACACACACAGCACAACAGGGATGACACCACCAGCTGCTCAGTGTCCTGGTTTGGGTGCAGAGGGGTTGGGTTCACAGCAGCTTCCAGCTCTTGAGCTTCAGCTTTTGAAGCCAAGTTCTCACACAGACACTTGTCAAAATGCACCAGGAAAGCTTTTCAGCCATGGGCTATTTCAGTTCCCAGGGTCCCTTCTGTAGGAATTATCCAGAAAGCTGTGAGGATGCAGTGTGAAGTCTGTCTGGTATCCAGGCAGGGACTTGTGGGGATTTGGGGAAACAAAACAGAGTGACTTCACATCACAGGGTTTGCTTTCTGTGTATTCCTCACTCAGAGAAGGGCAGAGAATCAGACTCATGGAATCATGGAATGGTTTGGGTGGGGAGGGATCTTAAAGAACATCTCATTCCACCCCCTGCCATGGGCAGGGACACCTTCCACCAGCCCAGGGTGCTCCAAGCCCCGTCCAACCTGGCTTTGGACATTTCCAGGGATCCAGGGGCAGCCACAGCTTCTCTGCCCAACCTGTGCCAGGGCATCACCACCCTCACAGTAATGAGAAAGAGGAAGAAAGAGCAAAGCACAGTTTCCCAAATATTCCATCTCTCCCTTTCTTCTGCCTTGCAAAAGCTGAGCTATTTGGGATTAAATCATGTTGTTCTTCCCTTCCAGTGGCACCACACCATCACAGCCCTTCAGGGCTCTCTGCAGATGGACCTACCCAAGATCCTTAATGATGCACGAGCCCATTAGTCATGTGCTTCAGCCTCTCTTGTGTCGGGGGCTGTACAAACAGGGGTGTTATTTCTGGCCCTTGGGAGCTCAAATTAGTGGATCCAGATGGATGTGGGAGGCAGGAGAGCACCCAGTGGTATCTGTGTGCAGGCAGAACTGCAGTTTTGCCAGCATTCAGGCAAAAGGAATGGGGAATAGTGGTGCAGGTCTTGGCAAGCAGCTTCTGGGAATGCCCCTAAGGAGAAAGGACCAATTTTCATTACACCTGCTCACCTGCTTGGCCACCACCCTCCCTCCCCGGGTCCCCTTTCCTGAATATCTCCTTACCAGCGCTTCCTTTCTCATCCATGGCTCTGATAAGCAAGGAGTGTAATTATTTCTGGTGTGCAGGAAAACAAAAAAATTAGGACCAGACTCACAGGTGAAGATTTCTGTGTGTAGCTGTGTGTGGGCAGGTGGATGTCTCAGCTCCCCTTACTGTCCATGCCTACAGAGCTTGATTGCTATCCAGGTTTGGATTGCAATTTACTTCCCTAAAATATGCCCAGTGCTATCCAAGATTCCCTAAGGCAGATGAAGCAACCACGTGGGTTTTTTGGCTGCCAAACAGGACCTAGAGAAGCTCTGTGCTCTTCTAGAGGGACTTCCAGAGACAAGGAAAGACATCCCAGGGCTTTTTTCTCCAGGGGTACAAGGCATGTGGAAAACCACAGTCTTCTTTAAGATGACCTGGATTGCATCCTGGATTGCTTTCCCAAGGTATTAAAAAGAAAACCAGACACCCTCGTGTAAGATACATCTGGTAACCTGCCCACACAAACATTTCTTTATCTGTCCCATAAACTGGAGTGTAGGATGTGCCCTAAAGCTTGGTATCTTGGCATGTCGACACCTTTCCCTCATATGCACCTTTCCACAGGCTGATTCCAAAGCTGTGTCCTGAAAGGGAAAATAAAGAGGTCACTACTGCCTTCTCAGATGGCCTGTGAGGAATCAGTCTGGCTTCCTTCACATCACTGCCAAGCATTAAAGAGCACACATGATGCCTCAGGCAGGAATAGTAAGAAATATATGTAAGTCTTTGAAGGAAGGGCTTAATTTTTGCTGATGGGCAGAGATAGAGAAGAAAAGTCATCTGAGTGACTTTATTGGTCTGACCTGTCTGTTTCTTCTGTAGTCTCCATCCCTTGGCCTGTTTATCTGGACAACTGGGACTCCACTGGCTTTCAAAATAGATGTAAAACATGGAATCTCAGTGGTGGGTTTGGCCTCTCCATTTAGGACACGTAGTGACAGGAAAGTGTTGGACTGGGTGGTGGTGAGCACAAAGCTTCTCCCATCACAGCTTTAGGTCTTGGCTCACCTTCTGATGCTGAAACATCAGAACCAGCTCAGAAACACACAGCGTGACATTCAAGGCCAGCTTGGACAGGGCTGGGAGCAACGTGGTCCAGTGGAAGGTGTCCCTTTCCATGGCAGGGGGTGGAACGAGATGATCTTTAATGTTCTTTTCCACCCAAACCATTCTGTGATTCTGTAGTTCTGACACTCATGGTGGACAGACTCCTCCTGGGATTCATTAGCATCCCTTAAAGACCCCAGCAGGCAGTGTGGCTCCTGCTCTCCTACAGAAGGGATCCATGAACTTGCCCCAGAGGTCAGGGGAATGAGGATGTGGGCGGTTTCATTTTCCTGCTGCGACGACAGGGCAAGGGAAAGTATTTACATTCAAAACAGAACTTTCCCAGTGTCTGTGGATGTTGGAGTCAAAGGGAAGGGGGCTCAGTGGAGGGTGTTTACATTGAATGGGGCCATCAGCCTGTCAGGATGGATTCCACACGTTCTGGGAAAGGTCTGTTCCTTCTCCCTGGATACTCTCACTGCACACCCATCAACCTGCACTTAGAGAAACCACAGGTGAAGGAATTAACAGCCTAATGTATGGAACAAAAGTAGTTTGCTCCAAACCCAAACATTTACTGCTCAAAGCAGAACCAGGTGACTCACAGCAGAATTCAGGTAATGGAGAGCAATGTTGCAGAAACGTGATCACATCACATGTGGTGGCAGAAATGTGATCACATCATATGCAATGGCAATCCCTCAGTGCCTTCTTCCTTCATAGCTCTTCATCTTCTTCTTCCTCTTCCCACTTCAACTCCTATTTGTACCCCTCTGTGTCTCTGGTGTGAAAATACCACAGGCAGATGTCACTGTCTTGAGACAGGATTGACTTCCACTGCAGATCCCCATGGATCACCCATGATCTCCTTGGACTTCATGTTTGTCCCAGTCCTTGAATCTCTTCTGCTGTACCTTTGGAGAGACCATTCTGGATCTTACTGCATCCAGTTCCTGGAAATTTTATTTTTTGCAGTGGGAGCATATCAGTGTCTCATTGCAAATTATTTAGTTTTGTGTCCATGTGATGTTCCTTAAGGAGTTATATTCTTTCCTTGGTGCTCACCCTTCTGGCAAACAGCTGCTCAGAAGTCTTCTTCCCCTGCAGCCTCTTTTTGCTGCATTGAGCAAGCTAAAGTTCATCCCACCTAATGAATTCCCTTTTGCCTTTATCATCTGATCCATCTGGATTTGCTCTCCCTTAGATGGTTTGGGTGCTTTGGGAGACCAATCTTGTGCTTTGTACTCAGACTCTTGAAGATACACCAGAAAAAGGTGTGTGTGGGCAAGTATTCCTTTGTGGTAATAACCCTGATGTCCCTGTTAGTAACAGTCCTGACAGATCACACTTCCCACCTGGAGAAGAGATGAAGACAATCACCTGGAGTGTGTTGGTGGAGATCCCCTGTGCAGCTTGGTGCTCTGGCTGTTCAGTTGGCACTGGGTTTGGACTCTTCTAGGTCATGCCACAGAGATTTCCAAGGAAAAGTGCCTGAAAAATAAATGGTTGCTACCTGCCATGCCCAAATTCATGCTTAGGATTTCACCAGGGGTTTATTCTGTAAGCTTGTCTTCTTTACTGCTGTTCTGTTGTGACTCTCCAAAGGACTCTCCTTCCAAAATCAGCTGGAAACATCTCCCCAGATCACTGGAGAGGTCCCACATCGAAGCCTTGAGGTCCAATCAGCCAGTGCTAAAATGTGGATTAAGAAATGCTGCTCCACTGCCAGATGTGAGTCATCTGCCTCTCAAACTTGTGGCCACCATGGTGACCGGGTCAAGCACCTCAGAAAAATGGTCTGAGAAAGTCCATTTTTCTTTCTTGCTATTTATTTCTTGACACTTTCAAACGACTTCCTCTCACCCTTCTCCTTCTCTACCCCAGGAGTGACTGCATTTCAAGTTCACAGGGGGCCACAGAGACTTTATTTTATCCCAAACTGCATCATCTCTCAGGCACATGCTGGGATTCTTGGGGTGTGCTGTGCAGGGCCAGGAGCTGGACTTGATGATCCTGATGTGTCCCTTCCAACTCAGCATATTCTATGATTTTTTATGATTCTGTGATCTACCACATGAATTTGAAAAAGGTCTCACAGTCCATGAGAAATCACTTTGCTTGTGAAGAGAAAGACAGAGGGACTGAGCCAGCCATAGATGGCACCAGGACCTGGTTTCCTCACCCTTTCCCCATCAAACAGCCCATCAATAAGGATCTCAGGTGGAGAGGCATTGGAGTGTAGCCTGAGTTGCACCCCTTCCATACAGGTGATCATGGATCATGGATCATACCTGCACTCAGCACCCAAGAAAGAGAAAACACCTTTGCACCAGTCACAGCAGCAAAGAATCTCAAGGTTAGAAGGTCTGTTTGGATGAAAAATTCAGGAACTTCTTTTCTTAGCAAGCCCTTAGTTTATGCTTAGCCTTGCTGTCCCATCCTTTCCCATCTCCAGTGCCAAAAATGTCCTCTGGCACCTACCTGTCTTTGCAAGCACCTCTAAGCCCCCTAGACAAGGGGTTCTGCTTTTCTTCCTCCTCCACTTCTCATATCAATGGACATCTCTGTCTTTTGGGGTGAGTAAAAATCCTCCCGAGGGATCTGTCAGGCACCCAGGCAATGGTTTGGGCATTTTTGATGGCTCTGCACAGGAAGACACTGAATTCAGGTGTCTGCTTTGGGGCCACCACTGTTGTCACCCTGATACTTGTACAGATGCTTGTGTTCAGCTTGTTTCCTTCCTTCACGAGGATGAATCCTTCTTTCTTGAGGGGCTGTTGGTCTCCATCCCACTCTGAATGTCTCTTTTAACCAGCTCTGCTGGCGCCAGGCTGGTCACTCAGCAAAGTTTCACCACCAGCAAGTTTCCCCTTGATTTCATCCTCTCTAATGCTGTCCTTATTGCTTGTTGCTTCATTTCATTTCCTACACGAAACAGAAACTCTGTGGCAGGTTTTGACAGGTAAACTGGAGTTTTGGGTCCTGCAGACTTTGTCAGAGCCACCAAGGCTGACATCAGTGCTAATCTGTGCCTTTATTACCCCAAATATTGGTAAGGAGTAAAAAACATCCCACCAGACAGATGTTTCCATTAAATTTGGGAATGTCTGCAAAACCACACAGAAAAGGCCTACAAATGAAAAGCAAACTGAGCTGTTTATTGCCCTTAACAAACAGGGGAAAAAAAAAAACCAAACAAACAGCAAAACAACAGAGAACGCAAGAATGTGATCATTTGGGAACAATTCATTATTTGTTATTCCTACTAATAAAATCAGTTTGGACTGCAGTTCCAACCAGGAGCATGCGTGTAGGAGCTGGAATTCCCATTGCAAAATGGTAATTCCTCACTCTAAAGACTTTATTGCCTTGGGTTTGTGAGTTTGACTGTGCAGATTGTTGACCTCTGGGCACCATTAGGTTGTGGGACTACCACAAATGGTCCACAACAGAGGCACAGAAGAATATCAAGCATCAAAATGTGTATGTTTTTCATTGAAAAGTTGGATAATGATGCTGTTGAATTGCCCAGGGGAGATCCAGAAGGCTGATGATGGTCCTTTATCAGCAGATTTAGGATCTAGTGAGGGAAGAGTTGGGCCAACAAAAGAAAATTAAACTCTCTTTTTCAAAGTGATGCATAGTGCTCAATTTCCTTTTGAGTTGTGATTATATTTGGTTTATAAACTAAAATATAAACAAACTGTAATACAAACTGCATTGGCATGTGTTCCTGCCTACCTCAAAAGAAAAGTTTGGCTTAGAAAAGTTTCAATATTGAAACTTTGTCTATGTTTCCCAAATCCTCTCCTTCTCCCATGTGCTCATTGGCCAAAATAATTTGATGAGTTGGCCCTAAATGAAAAATTGTGGGTTTGTCTCTTCTAATCTGGGAATGAAAGAGGCAACCAATAATTTTTTGCCCTGCTATCATCAGATGTCTTTTTTTCTGGCAGCCTGCATGAGAATGGTGTCAGGAGAGAAAAGCTCTTGGGAGTCTCTGTGTATAAGTAATTAAGAAGGTTGTATAATGAAGCAGACGTTGGTTATTGCTATGAACAGCTATGATATTTCTTAGTTGTACCAGGGTTTTTTTGCAGAGCAAGTCCCAGGTTGAAATGCACCACTGTTGCTTTGCATATCCCAAAAGCCATTTTAAGGGAGCAAGTGGCCTCTTTCAAAGGAAAGACACGGAGTGTTAACAGTGGCAGAGAGCAAGAAAGGATGTCACCCAGCCCTTAAAAACTAATCACCCTTGAGCAGTCCCAAAATCCAGGCAGGAGAGGTCACTTTGACCCTGTTGGTCTGCAGGTTGTCAGTGCACTTGGCCGTGGGAGCATCACTGAGGGTCAGGCACTGGGTCAGGCTCAGCCACAGGGACAAATTCTTCCCAGTGTTACCTCCAAACCCCTCTCTGGGGCTCTGGGATGGGTGGTATCACCCACATGTCCTTGTGTTGGCCACAGCTGGGACACCTGTGCCACAGGAGGGGAGGAACAAGGGCAGGTTCCCAGGCCAAGGACCGAGGGAGTCCTGACAGTCTGCAGGGCCAGCCCATAAACTGGGCTGTTTCCTCTCTCTCCGTGGAAGCATCCTGGGATTTCTCAGTGCCAGGACATCAAAGAGGAGATTATAACCAGCTGTCTCATGGAGCTAATTGATAGCAGACCGCTTGATTCCACAGGGAGGTCTCTGAGGGAACCAAGCCAAGGGAGGTCGAAAGGAATGAACAAAGGATCACGGATGTTCCAGAGTGTGAGCAGGGCACAGACCACCTCCACCCCAGGGTCTCCTCCAGGGACCAATCTCCCAGATGGTCCAGCCCCTCCTCCTTCCCTGAGGACAGAGTCCATCAGTGGGCTCTGCACTGATTTGTCACCCAGCACCCAGGGGAGTATCTTATGTCACCCAACTTCTTCATCTTGTTTAAGTAACCCAGTGCAAGGACAGGGCAGGATGTCATGTACAGGCTGGAGGATGGAGGGAGAGCAGCCCTTGGGGTCCTGGTAGATGAGCATCTGGAGACAACCCAGCAATGCATGTTCACAGCCTGGGAAGCCAACAGCATCCAGGGCTGATCCCACAGTGTGGCTGCAGGTTGAGGCAGGGGATTCTCCCCCTCTGCTCTGCTCCAATGAGACCCCAGTGCTGCCTCCAGCTCTGGGCTCCCAGCACAAGAAGGATGTGGAGCTAGTGGAGCGTGTAAGAAGAGGCCATGAAGATGCTCCAAGGACTGGAGCATCTCTGCTATGGAAACAGGCTGGGAGAGTTGGGGCTGCTCAGCCTGGAGAAGAGAAGGTTCTGGGAGACCTTATTGCAGCCTTCAGTGCCTAAAGGGGACTTCTACAAATGATGGAGGGAGGCTTTTTGCCAGGACCTGTAGTGACAGGACAGGGGGCAACAGTTTTAAACTGAAAGAAGGGAGGTTGAGATTGGACTTAAGAACAAATTTTTTATACAGTTATGATGGTGAGGCCCTGGCACAGGTTGGGCAGAGAAGCTGTGGCTGCCCCCGGATCCCTAGAAGTGTCCAAGGCCAGGTTGGATGGGGCTTGGAGCAACCTGGGCTAGTGGAAGGTGTCACAGGCTTGGAAATTTAAGGTCCCTTCCAACCCAAAGCATGCCATGATTCTGTGGTGCTGTGTCACTCCAGTGACTGGGAATCATCTGAAAACTGGGACTTAGAGAAGCAGTCATGATCCATTAGTGCCTTCTCCACAGGGTCAGTGTAGGATATTCTGCAGCTCAGCAGAATTTCCTCTGCGCTTTGACTCTGCAGAGAAGCAAAAATTACCTTATTAGATCAAATGGGATTTTCCCCCTGGGGACAAGCCGAAATCTGTGTCCATTTGTCAAGGCAGGTTTTAATCTTCAGTAACTGGAAGGACTTTCTCCTAACAGAAGGTGAAACTGCCTGAGTAGAAGCATTTTGCCCTCCATTCTCATCAGAGATCAAAAGAATAAGAGGCTCTATTTCCCATTGCTTGCATCACTTCTGTGCTTCCAAACGAGCAGCTGAACTTGGTACCCCATCCAGCACGGCTGGAGATGGAGGTGCTGGAAGAAATAGAAGTGGAGAGTGTGAGGCTGAAATGCATCCAGGCTGCTGCAAAGCACAAATGTTGTTATGCAGACCTGCCTGTATTTGCATTTTCAGACCTGAAAAATGGCTATTCCAGGTACAAAATTGGCAGTTTGACTGCCTACAGGTGATTGATTGCACCTTTGCATTAAATTGCTGGGAAATGGTGCTTTACACGTGTGAAGAAGTGAGAAAAAGAAAGAAAAGAAGACCAATAGTCAGGGGTTAAATGGGAATGGAGAACAGATCCATCTGTGCAACCTCACCCCTTCTCCTTCATTGGAGCAGTTAGCCCAGAAGGTCCTGTGCTCTCCAGGGTCAATCCAGAGCAGTAAATGCAAATTGGTCACATTTGACCTTCTTATTGGAATATTTGGGGCATGGACTCTGCCTCCTGCACACCAGCAAAGCACTTGCCATTCTCCTGCGTGCCGTGGCCCAAAGTGAGTGAGACATTTAAGCAGACACTGAATTCATGAGGTTCCCAAGTATCTGCTCTGGGTGCTGGCCAGCAAGGGAGGATTTTGGAAAACCAAGCGGAAATGTCCCAGGTTTAGCAGCCTCCACTTCAATCACTGCTCGTGACTCCAGGGCAGCCCAGCCATGCCAAGTTTCCGTGGCTTTCTTGCCATGCAACCTTCAGAGTCAAACCTTGGCAGCTCTCTGCTCTAACCCAGGGTTGACTCCTGGATCCAACACAAGTAACCTGGAAGCCCTGAGCATCCTGGCTCCAGAAAGGATCTTCTCGTGCTTCAAGGCTTCCCACTGCAAGTATGTTAATTTGGGGGACCTTGAGACACTCCAGATTCGCAGATTCATAAATTCCAAGGATTGCTGGGCTTCCATTGCCTGAACTCCTGTCCAGGGGAAGCCCAGGGAATGCAGCTGGCCAAGGGCTTTGCATTTGCTGTACCCTGTGCCTGGGGAAGCTTGAGAAGGGAAGAGGAGAGGCTGCCCCACACTGCAGAACCCATCTAGGGGTGGCTGACTGTTGGCATGGCTGTCTCCATGGATTAACAAGTGTTTCCACATCAGATGGTGATTGTCAGGTTTCCAGGGATACATCCCTTTTAGACAGCACTATGCACCAGAGGTTCTTAAAATTCTTTTTTGTTTTTTTTTTTAAATTTATGGTTCCTGGGAAATTTTCATTAATTTTTATTTTTGGTTTTGTTTGGGATTTTTTTTAAGAAAACAAATATCAAGCACTGAAATTTCCCACAAACAAAGCATGTGGATTTCCAGCTAACTGTTCCTGGGCATGGATTGGCATGTTCTGCAAAACCCAAGTCTTAACAATTTCTTCTCATCACATTAAAATCCTGGGGATTTGTGCCACTGGCTTTGTGGGATTGTAGATGATTGGGGATGGGAATTGTTTTAAGAGATGATCTTGCCCCTCCCTTGACTTCAGGTCAGAGAAAATAGATCTGGATTATAAAATGAGCGTGTAGTGGAATATTTCCATCATGTGGGAGTCTCTGGTTGTTCTGGTGTTATGAAACTAGTTCCAGTGTGCAAATCTGCTTTTGCTGCTTCATGTAATTCAGGCAGAATCTGCAGCACCACAAGTCAGTTCTGTGTGGGTCATCACTAAGGACAAAGCTCTTTCACCCAACAGCAGTGCAAGTATGATATAAATAAATGATGTGTGATATAAATTCACCCTAAATCCAATTCCTGATTAACAGCCTCAGCCTTTTCTGCCTCCTCTTTCCCAACAGCCCCATGGCCCCAGTCTTGTAAATGGTTTCTTAATCCTAGGACTTCCTTACACACATCCTCACCCTTCCCTGAAGTACAACTGATTGTTGTAGGATGGGAATTGGCTGAGACTGTGGTTTTCCAGCAGATGCTTCCAAGCACCATAATTTTCAAAGGAGCACAGACTATCTCTCATGCAGGCTAAATGGCTGAACAAATGGTATATGTTATTCAGAAGTATTTATTTACCTTTAAAATGAAAAGCCTGATTTGGTTGTATTTTATTTTTGGTGCAGCTGAATATTGTCACTTGTCCTTGAGATGCTGGAATTTTGCCACCCTCAACCAGGGCATCTTTTGCTGTGCCTTGCTTGATTTAGTGACTTAAAAAAAGCTCCAAATTTCTGACCAGACACTTGGAACCCAAGGGGAGAAATGGGCACCAACATCATGCACTGCTTTTTGCACAGAAAACCTGCTTGGCCATGTTTTCAGTGTTGGTTGCACCAGGTACCTCCAGAGATCCCCAAACTCACTTTTTCTGTGCCTCTAAAGTAGAAAAAACAAAATACCTGGAAA
Organism: Campylorhamphus procurvoides; assembly: GCA_013396655.1. Taxonomy (NCBI): domain Eukaryota; kingdom Metazoa; phylum Chordata; class Aves; order Passeriformes; family Dendrocolaptidae; genus Campylorhamphus; species Campylorhamphus procurvoides. The sequence goes on along the minus strand of WBMV01001850.1, from coordinate 92,267 downwards.
AGCTCATCCCTAGAAATTAGTCATTGGGCAGCTACAGGGCTGTGTACAGTTTGGAACTAAATAAGCCCTGGTTTCATGGAAAATTTATCTGTGGAGTGGAGTGATTTGGGCCTTCCAGGTGTAACAGGAGGATCAAAAAACACGGGTGTTAGGAAAAGCATCAGCTCCAGATATCCAAGGCTAAAGGCAGAAGTTCTCAGCTTCATTTGGCCCCCCAAACACCTTTTTCCTCACCCCAGCACACACAGAGGTACATCCTGACTTTGAGAGCTTGGTTCACTTAGAAAAGCAATAGTTTCCCAAACAAGAAAATAGTTGCCTGGCTGCAAACAGTAATTACTGTCCCTTTCCCTGCTCCCTTGGGTCATGCACTCTGGAATTCACAGTATCCCAGTGATGCTGTGTGTCCTGGTGCATAATTAGGAGGCAGCATCCATTGGCATATAGGGTTGGAAGGGCTGAGACCAGGGGACTAATCCCCTTTCCTCTGCAGACAAATGCCAGGAGGTCACTCTGTGTGTCACCAGGCTTGTCCCAGCAGAGAGCTCAGCATCCAAGGTACACTGGGAATAAATTACATTTATTAAGACACTCCCCAGCAGTGGTGGCTTGGAGGCAGCTGAGACACATGGCCAGGCCAGGCTCTGCAAAGCCTCTTAAAGCTGCCACTGCCTCCTCAGCCTAAGTCTGTGATTTCTCCCAGCCTCCTGTATCCCCATTCCAGCCATCCAGGATGAATCCAGCACTGCATCTCCAGCTGGAGAGCTGGCAGTGAGGAATACGTGTGTGTTTTTCAAGATATTTGCAGAAAAAGAGCCATCTCTTGAAGTCTTCTGCTGATGTGCACAAGGACATCAGAGTCTCAGGTCTCAGGCACTGCTCTTCCATTCTCACATTCAGGCTTCCAGCCTCTCTTTTTTATGTCCCATGAAGTACCCTGGCCAATTCACCATATTTTTTTTATTTTATTATTTTCTTAATATGGATTTTATTTTGGAAAGCAGACCAGCTCTAGCTCCTCAGTCTGACCGAGGAGAGCAGTCAGTTTTTGAAAGGACCATCCCTCAAGGATCCCTGGCAGGGAGAGCTCCAGGTGACATCCACCCAAATTGAGTCACAGAGGAGAGCAGCTCCATCCCCTCTGGGTCAGCAGGAGGGAAGGGGACCCCTCAAAGGCAGAAACAAGGTGGTGATCACTGAAATCACACCAGGTGGTAGGAGAAAATAATATTCCAGATGCTTCTGTGCTACAGGCATGGGATTTGAGAACTTTTTATGAGATAGCCTGTATCACCCACAAGGTATCTGACACCTGGAATCAAAGGATTGGGATAAAGGGGGGAAAAAACACAGTAACAATGTCCCTTTGCATGGATCTCTGTGTGTAGAGAAGGAAGGGTCAGGTGCTCTCACCCTGAGAGACATTTGAAGACAGTTTCCTTGATTGATGGGGCTGAGATAACCTCCTTGAGGGAAAACATGAAAGCTTAGCAAAAAGCCAAGGAAATAAGGTGGAAACACCCTAGGGAGAGGAATCTTGTGGAGGGAATAGAGGAAAGAGGCAGTGACCTCCCCACCAGCAGGAGAAGCAATGCCAGGTGATGGAAGGCTGGGATGAGAAACCTCCCAGTTCCTGGTGCTGGTACCTGCAGGACTCCAGTGCCACTGAGCAGCCAGCAGAGTTTGCCAAGTGCTTGCAGGCAGGGCAGCCCTGGATTTGATTTTCCTCTTTTGGGCATGGCCAGGGACATGGCCATGTGTCCTTTGGCACCTGTCCCTGCCAGAGTGAGACATCACCACAGGGATGAAAGCGCAGGAAAGAGTCACTGGCAGATGCCATTTGCTTGCCCCGACAGGGAATAGGGAATATTTTGATGGAGATCATTCCAGAGAAAGCATTAGGTGTTAGAAGGAGAAGGGAGATATTTATTTATAATAAGCCATTTTGGTTTTTGCTTCTTTTGATCTTGGTTATGCATATTCTGCTGGACTGACAGGGGAAAGCTCACAGATCAGGAGAAAGGCATGTTATTTGAAAAACTCTTTTTTGTGGAGCCTTACATCGATACATCTGCTCTTCCAGCAGCTTTGGTGGTCCTTAGAACCACTCCCAGGTGGGCTGTGTGCCCCAGAAATACAAGGCACTATTAGCAGTCAGAGAGAACAAGGACACCCCAGACTGCCCCCACCAGCTGTCCCCAGAGATGCAAAGCAGCTTGAGCATGTCATAGAATCATCACAGAATGGTTTGGGTTGGAAGGGACCTTCAAGACCACCCTGTTCCATGCCCTGCCATGGGCAGGGACACCTTCCACCAGCCCAGGGTGCTCCAAGCCCTGTCCAACCTGGCCTTGGATACTTCCAGGGATCCAGGGGCAGCCACAGCTTCTCTGCCCAACCTGGGCCAGGGCCTGACGACCCTCACTGGGAAGAGTTTCTTCCTGATATCTAATCTACCCTCAATGTCACAGCCTGATTTCGTCAGCAACCCCCAAAAAATGCAGCTTTAATGCCCAGCTGGCTCAGGGCTCTGCTGATGGCACCCACAAGGTCCCTGAAGACCTTGGCATCTGTGTCAGCAAGAGGCAAGAGCTTGCCTTGAGAGGAAGGGCCCAGGAAACCTTCTGTGGTGCTTCTTTCTTCGCTGCTTTGTTTGCTGTGGGTAATCATTGATGCACCAAAGGATATTAGCTCTGCATGTGAGAGCGCAGGGAGACCCTCAAATATCAACACTGTAGTTCTCTGTAATTAATTAAGTGTTGACATGATCCCCAACAAGCAAAACCTTCATTATGCTCAAATTAAACCCCTTGACACAGATGCTTGAATCATTGTCAGCCCCTCTAATTGCGTTCAAATGCACAGAAATGTAGGCACGTGTGTCGAACCCGGGGAAAGGACTTACAGCAGGGAATAAAGGTCACTGCCATTCCTAATTAAAGCAGTTTCCGGAGCAGGCCAGCTGATTTTGAAATAGTTCTTGCCCTTCTCATGTCTGAAGACCCAGGATAATTCTTTCAACTCTTCTACATTCAAGACCTACCGCATTTTGGAGAGGAGTTTGCAAGGCTCGGAGGGACTTCTGTGATTTACAGACACCTGCAACCCCAAGCGCCTCATTCAAGAGTTTCTTTGACTCCCCCATTACTCAAAGCCAGTTTTTTCCTTAGAGAGACACTCAGTATTAACTCAGGACTGCAAACAATGAAAAGTTCATGCCTCTAATGATGCTTTTCCCCTTTGTTTTATATCCTTGCTATTACAAATGACTTCTTTTTTCCGGAGTAAATTTATCAACTTGTAACTTCAAGCCATTAAATTTTCCCCCATTCTTGGCTAGATTAAAGGCATGTTTGCTGTCAGAAACTGCTTCTTCTGTATTACACTGCAATGCAGGAGCAAGTTGCTTCAGTTTCTCCTGGATAATGCAAATAGATCAAGACCCTTTAATCTCATGGTCTAAGCTGAGTTTTCCAGACCTTTGTGTTGTCTTGTAGAGCTCCTCAGAGAATTTTTGATCTCCTTGGCTTCTTTTCTGCATGGTGGACACCAAAAAGGGACATGATTTTCCATAGGAGCATCCTCCATATTTCAGTGTTCCTTGATCTGGTTCATCTGTTCCCATTCCCAGCTTTTTTATGATCTGTGCATGAGTTATTACTATTAATTCTCAATGACATGGGGTGGATCATACATATCTTTTTGCCAACAGCCTTGACAGACTTTAATGAGGGTTCCATTTGTAACTACCTTTTAAAATCTGTGAGATGACCTTTATGTCAGGGGTCATCACAAGGTACAAGATATCTGTCTTCAGTTACGAGCAAGCTGATGGTATTGAAGAAGCACATCACTGGTGTTGCCTGAGACAGATGGCTTGAGTTGCCAGTGAAATTGCTCTTTAGGGTGTTTTGACTATCTGGAGGCAATTTGTGGGGGATCTGCATTGAAGGCAAGCTCAGTCCTGCCTCACAGCAAGTGTGGAGTCTCGTGACCCAGCCACAAATTCACTGCACAGTGACAAGACTAAACAACTCTGCTGGAGGACCTGCTGACCAAGACATCCTGGGGACCCCCTGCAAGCCCCACGTTGGACCCCCAGACTCCCCCCCTTTAGATAGCACGGCTGGTGGAAGTGCACAGGCAAACCAAGTTATATATGGCATGGGTTTTTGTCCCCTTGACATGAGAAGCCATCAAAGTGTCCTCAAAGGGAAGTGGCAAGTCAGAAACAACTTGGTGAGGATGGAAGAAGGGAGGATAGTAATTTCCTGGGGTGATTCCTTTCTTGACAGGGGCTGCTCACAAAAGCAGCACTTTCCCAGGGAGGGGTGAAAAGCCCTCTTAAGGTCATTTTCCTAAAACAAGAAGTAAATATGCAAAATTAGCATATCCAGAAGCTAATTAAGAGTTGAGACCGTATCAAGGCAGGGAGTGCACCCCAGATCCCCTGCCTGTTACTTCTGAGCACTGAATGAAGAGCACAGGAGGCAAAGAGACTTGTTTATCTAATGAAAAGGCAAAAGGCAGACAGACATCTCCTGGGAGGTGCTCAAATGGCCATGAAAATTGAATGCAAATCTTCATCTTTTCCCTTCAGGATCAGAGATTAAAAAAGAACTAAAGATAGGGCTGAGATGGAGCAGGAAATATGTCACTGGAGGATGAGCCTCATCAGCATAATGAGGCACTTTGAGGCACTCATCTCTCCTCAGCAGAGATCCCATTGCCCTGTGCAGGCATTTAAACCAGGCAATGCAGCATGTTTTTTGCATTCTCTCTCCTGAAATGTCTCCTTAAAGCTCCATGTGGCTGCAAAGCTTAAACAAAACCACCTTGATGTGATGGTTGATCTGCTGCTACCTTTCATGGTCCTTCCCAGCACTGTCTTTGTGCTTGTCCTGGGCTCAGCTTAATGGATGAGACAATCAGGCAGCCAGTTTTTGCCTTTTGTGTTGTTTTACCTTCTATCCAGCCACAACATCCAGGTGGATTGCTCAGGATTGATAGTCTGGGTTTTCTGGATTTGTCATCCCTTCCCACTCCCAGGTCCTGTCACCACTGCACATGATTAAGTCTGATCACCCCATCATCAATCACAGAATCATTTAGGTTGGAAAAGACCTCCAAGATCATCGAATCCAGCCTTTCACCAAAAGGGATCAGGGTACTTGGGAGCCATAGGGATCCTGCACAGGCAACCAGTGCAGCATTAAGCAGGAGCCTTTATCCCTTCAAGTTAAGGGCTTCAGGAACTGTTGGGAGTGATGAGGATGTTGTTATCTCACCATTCCTGTTATATTTTTGGAGCCCTGCTCCACTGGCCCATTGTTTTCTGAGAGGGGGGAAAATGTCTCTTTTTGAAGTGCAGTGTTTTTAGAGCTTCATATCAGCTGAAAAATGGCTTGGGTGAGACAGACCAACTCTTTGCTATCTCCCCTGAATATTTCCAGGTTGGGGGAGAGGACAGAAATATGATTTTTTTTTTTAAATTTCCCTTCTTGATGAAGGAAAAAAACATCAAGAAAGAGAAGGCGAGCGATGAGAAACTGGATTTTTCCATGCAAGCTACAGCCAAAAGGGCTGTGCCTTGGAGCCGAGTGCGGAAACAGGGCAGGCGTTGGAGGATTTTTCCCCTCTGAGCCTGAAAAGAAACCAGAAGTTGGCTGGCTGGTTGCAAATAACCCCCCCTGAGCCTGCGAAACCAGTCACAATTTTTCATCAGGGATGACAATATCCACCTCCCCCCCATCCTTTCTTCCCCCACCCTTTCCTCCGTGCCTGGTGTTGTGTGGCTCTCTGAGGATGCTGGTCAGGATCCCCCAGAGCCAGCAAGGGTGGGAGAGGGGCACGGGCTGCAGTGCCAGGCTCCGTGGCCACTGACGTGCTGTCTGCCCAGTTCTGAGATAAACAGAACGTTCTGGGGACTGGCACGGTGGAAACGCACTGAGGGAGCTCCCACACTTCCCCCTGATAGTGTTCTTTCCAAAGGCAACTCCTCCAGCCTGGGGGCCACCAGCATTCCCAAACCTTCCAGTGTGGCGTCTTTCCAGCTCTGTGGTGTCACCTGTGTTTGGTGAGGTGAGTTGTGCTCACCCTGAGCTGTAAATTGAAGTCTGGGCTCATGCTCAGGATTTTTTTCCCCTGAGTTGGGTTGGGCCCAATGAAAAATTGCCTTTTTCCTCCGTGCAGCTCCGATCTGGCCTCGCTGTACATAAAATGCCATGTGTTCCCAGCAGGATTCAGCCCTTCCAAGGCCTACCCTGCAGCCAGATCTGATCTACATATTTACGAGCTTGTAAACAGGACGGGGCGGGTGAGTTCACATTCTTAGAAAACCAAGTGCAGAGAAAAGAACTTCTCAGTTGGAAAAACAAAGAGAAGTCTTGGGTCCGACCCAGCAAACACAGTGGCTTTTCCAAGACTTGGATGGCTTGCTTGAGAACCATTCCCCCTCCATTCCTTTTCTACAGGATTTCCCAAGTTCACTCTTTCATTTGGGCGAAATAGACACATTCCCAATGTTTCTGAGCAGAGTGGAAGGGGCAGCTTGATAGAAAAGGGATGTTTGAGCTTGGAGGGAGCTCTTGAGTGGGAGCCAGGCTTCTGTTTGCAGGGGCCACTGAGGAACAGCAGCTCCTTGCAAAGGGAGGTTTAAGGGAGCTGTTAAAGGAGTTGCACAGCAGAAGGAGGACTCACCACAAAGTGCCACTGTCAATAAATGCAAGAAGGAGTCTAGAACAGCAGTTCACACACTGTGATCTCCGGATCTTGATGGTCCATGAAGGCTTGGTAAGTGCTTCATGGAAAACCAGAGTAAGGGAGCCAGGCACCAAAAAATAGAGGATTAACAGTTTTTCATAGAATCATGTCATGGTTTGGGTTGGAAGGAACCTTCAAGACCATCTTTTTCCACCCCCTGGCATGGGCAGGGACACCTTCCACCAGCCCAAGGTGCTCAAGTCCTGTCCAACCTGGCCTTGGACACTTCCAGGGTTGGAGCAGCCACAGCTTCTCTGCTCAATCTGTGCCAGGGCATCACCACCTTCTGAATAAAGACTTTCTTACTAAATAACTCATCTAAATCTCTCCTCTTTTCATTCAAAAACATTTGCCCTTGTACTATCACCGTCTGACCATATGAAATCAATGCCTGTGAATTTTCACTGAGTGAAAATTTTCATTCTACCTGTGTTTTACTCCCACTGAGATGCTGCAACTCAGCTCACCCATAAATGCTTCCCTTCCCTGAGGGCTGACCATCCTGGCTGTGTTAGCCAGGGGTGTGCTGGAGGTGCCACCTTGCTTAGAAGAGATTCCCAGGCTCAGACCAGCACGACCGTCACACTTGGGATGCTCCCATTTGGGGAATAGAGAGCCACGGGAATGCTCCTCTCTGAGCAGCACAACAAGCTTAGCATTGCCCTGGAGGGAACCTAGCAACCCCACAAGGCCACTGTGTCCATCCAGATCCTGAGCCAGATGGAAATTTTCTTTTTAAAGGCTGCCCTGAGCGTGTTTCCTCAGTGGAACCATCCAGGCAGGAATTGCACTGTGGTCTCTGTAACATCAGCACACAAATTCCAGTCCCCTTCCTGCTCAGACAGAGAGACAAGGGCTCTTGACGTGTGAATTGGTTACCCTGACTTTTTCCTTCTCTCAGGAGACCTTTTATTTTTCTTCATTTGCATCTGGTAAATAAGGACCTTCCTGATTATCTCCCTTTGGATTTGTCAGACCGGTCATTCCTTGCTTTTTTATTTATTTATTTTTCCTAAGTTTATTTATGTCCTTTTGCTGAGTCTCATGATTTTGAGATTTGTCTTAAAGTCCCCCTTGGGGCTGCAGTCAGGCTATTGTTTGTGAATCATTAAGGGACAGGCAGTTGGGTACACATCTATCTTTCCCAAGCAGAAGAAACACTGCACAACAATATTACCTTTAAGGGAGTCTGTACTGAAAGTCAGATGTGAAAATCCTACATCTTGGTCTTCTCTTCAATTTTGTGAGTAGTTTCAAAGTCCGTCTTCCTACTGACCCTGCTCTATTCAGCACTGTCTGTGTCCTGAATCTGCTGCCCAGCCCTTCTTGGAGGATGAACCCAAGCAGCTAAAAAGGCTATTCCAGGGCAGGGGAGTGCTGAGGTGAGTTAATGGACAGCGTGGTTTGAGGGCATGGAGAGGGCAATGTCTAACACCAAGCTTGGAGCCACCAGGCCCTCTGTACAGTCCAGGGTGGAATTAGATGGTCTTCAAGATCCCTTCCAACCCAGACCATTCTGTGATTCTCTCATGAAAGCATTGCCTTAGCTCTTTAAATGATTTATTTTAGAGTGAGCTTGGTTTGCAGTATGCAAGCCTATGTCTGGTTTCAAAGTCTCTTTCCCTTTCCCCTGCCTAGCCCTGCCTGAGCACAGTCCCCAGAGCTCCTGTTAAAAATCAAGAAGCAGGAAAAGGTCATAGAATCACAGAATACCAGGTTGGAAGGGAGCTCAAGGATCATCTGGTCCAACCTTTCTTGGCAAAAACACAGTCTAGACAAGATGTTTCTCCTTGCAGACCTTGATATCAACCCCTGTGCAGTAGCAGGCCACTATTCCTTAATTACTCCTCTATTTTAAGCATGACATTCTTCTGCAGAGGTCTTCCATGGAAGATGGATGATATTCCATTCAGGGCAAGGATGTTTTGTCCATGGGAGATCGAGGTCCTCAGAAGGAGAATGAAATTAATGAAATTACCTTCTGGGGATTTTCTGCTGCTGGTTTCAGCTCTGGGTCCCCAAATGAAGGGTCAGTGCCTGCCCAAGAAAGATGGCATGTAACAGAGCTGGGATTGTTCAGCCTGGAGAAGAGAAGGCTTTGGGGTCACCTAATTGTGGCCTTCCAGTACCTGAAGGGAGCTGAAAAGAAAGATGGAGAGGGAGTATTTACCAGAGCCTGGAGGACAGGACAAAAGGGAATGTCTTTAAACTGCAAGAGAGTAGATTTAGATTAGATATTAGTAAGAAAAGTCTTCCCTGTGAGGGTGGGCCGGCCCTGGCACAGGTTGGGCAGAGAAGCTGTGGCTGCCCCTGGATCCCTGGAAGTGTCCAAGGCCAGGTTGGACAGGGCTTGGAGCACCCTGGGCTGGTGGAAGGTGCCCCTGCCCATTGCAGGGATGGCAGCCCTGGATGGGCTTTAAGGTCTTTTCCAACCCAAACCATTCTGTGATTGACCCTTCTTTGGGCTCCCTCACCTGCCCATAACGTTTCACATAAGCACATTCCTGATGCTGTCCAGCAAAGGACAAATTTAGTTTGCTCAGGAATCAAACTAACTAGTAGATGTCAGCTATGCTGTTAAATAAAAAATAAGAAAATAGAAAAAAAGCCATTTTATGGCCACAACCCCCCCACAAACAAGGGGGCTGTAGAGCAGACCAGAGCAGTCTAAGCACTTCATAGGACTTTGCCCAAAGCCTGTCTTGTGCCCCATGCAGTGTCCCCATGGTCTTACCCATAATTACTCTCTTGTGGAGTTGTGCGTCTCTGGAAGAGCAGGGGGTGTTGTGTAGGAGCCCACCAGAGTGGATCTGCAGCCTGAAGCAGATGCTTTGCATTGCATGCCCTGTGATGTGGCATGAGGGCATATGGAGGTTGTTAAGGGTGCAGGGACTGCTGGAACAATGTTGGAGGGCTGTGTGGGCAAGTTCTTACGTTCTTTTGAGGATTGTCTCTGGAGTGAACTGTTCCCTGGACCAAATTTGTCTGGAGGGGTCTGGCTGGACCATGCTAAGCAAATTAGCTCTCAAAATAAGACTCAAAATTACTTGTGAGGTTTCTGTTAAGTAATGGTGTGGATGTATCTGTGTGGCTCTCCACTGTCACCTTTCCCTGGTAAAACTCTTCCAGTGATGAAAGTCCTGTCCTGCACAGTAGAGAAACTCATGCATGGGAAGCTTTGGCAACTCCTCAGAGAGGATCAGACATTAAGGATGAAATCCATTGGGTATTCAGGTATAACCTTGGGCTCCCATGATGTGGTTGCCCATGAACCAGGATCACCTGAAGCCTGGTGTGATGCATCTGCCCAGAACAGGCTTGCATTTAGGATGAGATGGATCCTTCCGTTCTCACCATAAAACCATCTAAACCACTGACTGTAAGAGGTGCCCAAGGATCTGCTCAGATACCTAAATTCAGTTAGGGGCTTCACATAAACGACCCACCATTCTCAGGAAATTTGATGCCCCAGAAGCATCCTCATGGCCATGACTCCCACCAGTGGTCCAGATTCCCGGGATTGGTCTGAGAACAGCTCCAGTGTGAGCTTTGAGGGGAGTGAAGGGCAATTTCTGTCCAAGTCTTCCTGATGTGCTGCAACTTAGGGGAAGGCTTTGAAGACATCACTAGGGCCATACTCCTGGAGTTTGGGGAACAGGTTTGGGGGCCATGAATTAGACCCATAAATGATCAGGACAGGGCTCTGCTGCATTATCCTTTTGGAGGCAGGCAAAGCACACTCAGACCTCAACGTTGAGATCCTGCCTGAGAGTGCTGGTTTTTCAGAGCCCTTGACACCCCCCAGGCTGATCCCTCCTGCCTTTGCAAACACCAAAGTTTCCTTGATCCACACCACAGGCTTACATCCCCACGCACCAGGTATGCACATCCCACCAGGGGTATGTCCAGGGGCTCTCCAGCCATGGCCTGGGACAGCACAGCACTGCCTGGAGGGTCAGCAATGGGCAGGGCAGTGGTGGCTTCTCCCTGCTTTTCTTCTGGGCCAGATCAGGGCTGTGAACACACTGTCCTCCTCCCTATGCCAAGCAGCTCTTGGATCCATCCTGCAAGGGCAGTGAACTCTCTCTTCACTCCAAGACACACCACCAGCTGCAAGGAGGTGTTAACCCTCTGAGGACCCTGATATGCCCAGGGGAGGTGGTAGAGGGTGGAGGAGACACTGGTGGGAGTCTGAGGATCCCAGTCACACATACAGGCAGAAATCCTTGCCGATGTCCATCCTGTTCTCCCATAGGTTGGAAGCCAAATCAGAGGGATTATCCATCATGGGGGCCTGGGAAGGAGCTGGCAAGGAGAGACACAGGCTGGGTAATGAGCAGAAAGGGGCAGTTCATGATTACTTTGGACCAGATTTAGTTAATTTACTTTATGAGAGAAAATTAAAAAAAAAAGTAAGGAAGAAGGAAGAGGCTGAGGGTCAGTTTAGATTAGATAAAAGGATGAAGTTTGTTACAGTGAGGGTGGTAAAACACTGGCAAAGGTGGTAGATGCCCCATTCCTGGAAGTGTCCAAGGCCAGGTTGCATGAGGCTTGGAGCAACTTGGGCTAGTGGAAGGTGTCCCTGCCCATGGCCGGGAGATTGAACTAGATGATCTTTAAGATCTTTTCCAATCCCAAACATTCTGTGATTCTGTGATTTTATGACTCTTTCTTTGGCCAGGAGAGCCCACTGTGAGCTTTGGCAGCTCTAGGACCTCCTGTGTCAGGGCTTTTCCTACTCCAGCTGCAATTCTCTTGACTTACTGCTCTGATACATCCCAAGTGAGTCCTTAATCCCCTCCTGAACCCTTGAGGCCACATTCAGGAGAAGCTCAAGTGATGAGACACCTGTGCCCACCACAGTCCAAATCCTATATATCCCTATATCTAGAGCTTCCTAACTCAAGTAGAGTGGTTTTCAACTTGGAAGATTTCTTTTTTATTATTATTTCCCATGAGTTAGGCCAATCAATTTTTAGCATCCACAGCTGACCCACATGCTGTGAGATGGACCATCTCCTGTAAGGTCCAGCTCTCCACAAGCTATTTCTTTCCAAGCCCATCCCTGATACAAAGCCCGAGCAACAGCAGCACCTTTGTCAGTGTGAACAGTCCTGCTGGTCCTCACATTTCCAAGTTCATGGTGGGACAGCACTGGGGCATGACTTTGTCAATTTGTTCTTCCCACCTGCTCTCACGTCTGCAGCGTTTCTGTGCCATGGACTATTCTGGACATGCTGTAAAGCAGGGACCTTCTAAAACTAAGATGCCCTTGCCAACTGCAGCAGAAAGCAAGCCTGCTCATGGATTCTGGTTGTGGACTGGGAGCTAGGGCCAGGATTTGGATTGGACTGGCTCCATTTTCATTCGTGCATTTGTCTTTTTTCTTGTTTTGTTTTATTTTTTGAGCGCCGAACGCTGGGTCCAGCAATTCTCCAAACAATCCAGTGATATCACCTTCAAATGAGTCATGGGGAGGGCAGGGTGGAGAAGTGCAGGCAAGGAAAGATCATGAGATTGTGCTAACTCAAACAACCTAAAAAAAAGTGGGATATGTGGAAGGGAAATTACATCCACTAGCCACCCATTACACAATATCACAGCACTGGGGAGTGTGCCTGTGGCTCCAGACATCAGTACCTGGCAGCTTTTCTCCCAGATACGAGCAGGGTGACCAGGAATAACTAGGGGGGAAAAAAGTATGATCCATGCTTTATTGGCTCGACTTTGGTACCACCAAAAAAAATGAAGTTTAAACTTCAGTTCATGTTTAGTCTGTGACTTCAATCACTTTGCAAACAGGTTTTCCCTGAGCTCACCTGCAGCTTTCTCAATTTCTTAATGGCCCTCCTGATAATTATTTAGGGTTACAACAGGACCTGGAAACCTTGCTCAGACCCATCTATGGACTTCAAAACTGCCAGCATTCTTATTAGAAGTTTTTCTTTAGTAGAAGAAGACAAAGTCCTCAGCAAGATCTCCACAAGTCAGTGTGGGGCCTTCTCAATAAGGCAATGGAAAATAGAAAGGATGAGGCTCTGCCTCCCATCCTACCTGGGAGCATCCTGCAGTGAGGTATCACCAGGGTCCTCCACCCACCAGGAGAGGGAGGATCACTGGCCAGGCAGCCAGGGTGGAGAAAGGGCACCTCAGAGGGCTGTCCCTCCTCCCTAGGCTGTTTCACGTGTGGATTTGGCTAGATTGGATGGAGACTTCCCTGCTGGGAACACTACCCCTAAAAGCAGCAGTCGTGTTCAAAGACAAGCCAGGTCTCTGTAGTCCCCGCCCTGTGAGGGCTCTGAGATCCCAGATGCTCCAGCAAGGCAGGGGGGTTCTGGATCCCAGCACAAATACTGAGGGTAGTGTCAGTGCCCACCACGACAACGGCACCCCACAGGTGGATGTCCCCAGCATGGTGTCACCTCCTTTGAAAAGGACACCAAACTTTGCCAGGCAGTGTGGAGCTGGATGGCCAGGAGAGGTGATTTTGAGTGAGTAGGAAGAGCTCCTCTTGGAAACAAGGCCAGATTTCACTGTTTTACCATGCCACAGGTCCTACAGTAATTGTTCTTCTCATTCTTTGATATTGCCCTCTTCTGGCTTTGGTGCTTTTGGGGCCAGATCATCATGAAGTGCCCTTACACCAAGTTATCAGGATAAAGTGCATCACTGGTGCATCACTCTGTGTTGCTATTCCTGATCTTTTACTCCTGTTTTCTACTTCTGGACCTTCTGTGTTTCCTGAGCTCTTCAAGTGTCCATCACTCAATACTGTCTTCCACACATTCTAACATTTATAGTAACTCATTTCAAATCCCAACCCCAAAACCCTCCCTCCCTCAAAGTGTTGCTGCATATTCATGTACATGAAAGCAAGAGCTAATTTCTTCCATTCTTGACTCATTGTCTAAATAAGACCTCACAGCTGCCCCTTACAGCCTCCCTGTGCCCACCAGAAGAGCCTGATGCTCCAGCATGTACAGAATTACCAGCCAAGGAGCTCTTGTGGGGACTCTCTGCCTCGTTCTGTTCATCCCAGTGCAGTGAAACGAGAAAACTGTGGATGCACTCAGGACACGTCCCTTGCAAGAGGCACGCTTATTTGCATGGCAATGAGGATGGTAATGAGCCCCTTGTCTTCTGATGTACACAAGGTTCTGCCGGGTGAAAACCAGCCAGAGTTGAAATTTAGGGAATTCAGAGCATCTTTTCCTTTCCAATTTGTATTTTGTATCTGGGTGCAAAAGACAAAGCACGTAGTACAGTGACTGAATTGTGCAATGAATCACTAACTCTGGATATGAGTTCTTATTTTTAACAACCATCAGGCTGTTTAAGCAAGGACCAATCTCTTAAGCAGCCTGGCTCAAGCAGTAATTACTAGTCGAATTTTAAAAGAGACCCTTCTTTTATTTGCTTTGTTACCATAGCTTTTTGTTTTCTTTTCCTCTCTCTTGAAGCTAAAAGAAGTGTTGCACAAAGCTGCAGCTCCTCTGAGAACCCAGTGTGCTGCAAACAGGGTTCACAACAACGCTGTGAAAGAGCTCCTGGGAATCAGCCCCTTTCTCCAGTGGGGAAACGGAGGCATGAAACCCCTCCACGGCAAGGGAATGAGCAGGATTACATGTCTAATGAAGTCCTTCACCTGCCTTGGTGCCAAACACACTGAGCTGTGGCAGGATCAGGCTGGGACAATGCAGTGTCAAAGGGCTGAGAGCCAGGGATTGCCTTGCAGAGAGCTCAGGGCTCTGGGCAGAGGATGGTCCCCAGGAGGAATCAAAGAGTCATAGAATCAAAAAATGGTTTGGGTTGGAAGGGACTTTAAAGCCCATCCAGTTCCATGCCCTGCCATGGGCAGGGACACCTTCCACCAGCCCAGGGTGCTCCAAGCCCCGTCCAACCTGACCTTGGACACTCCCAGGGATCCAGGGGCAGCCACAGCTTCTCTGCCCAACCTGGGCCAGGGCCTGCCCACCCTCTCAGCCACCAATTCCTTCCCAATATCCCAGCCAGCCCTGCCCTCGCACTGGGAAGCCATTCCCTGTGTCCTGTCCCTCTGTCCCCTTGTCCCCAGTCCCTCTCCAGCTCTCCTGGAGCCCCTTTAGGTACTGGAATGGACTCTTAAGTTCTCCCCAGAGCCTTTTCTCCTCCTGGATGAATAACCTCACCTCTGTCAGCCTGTCTTTGTAGGGAATGGAGAAGGTGTGGGTCTGGGCAGGAAAACAAACCCATCCACTGTTGCCAATACCTGAGATTGAGGAGTGGAATTGATGCTGTGCCTGGAAAGCCACCACTGATCCACATTCTCCCAGTCACTGATGGTTCCTGTTGGCCCAGGCTGGTGGGCTGGGGGCAGTGTGAGAAAGGAGGATGGCTCAAAGCCTCTCACGTGAAGAATGGAGGAGATGCTACACGCAATGCAAGGGGGGAAGGTCCCAGCACCCCTGGGGTGTGTAAAAACCCCTGGCTGTCCCTCAGGAGGGTGTTTCTGCTGGGGTTAGAACCAAATGTGGTGATTCCAGCAGCCTAAAGCCAACCCATAAATCTCACCACTCTCCACGAAAGAACAAAGTCCTTTTATCTAAAACAACCAAGGTAGAGGCGTTGCCTCTACCAAAGCTAACCCTGGTATAAGGGAGGCTGCAAGAAAGGTGGAGAGAGACTGTTCAGGACGGCATGTAGTGACAGAACAAGGGGGTTCAAACTGCCAGAGGGCAGGGATGGATGGGATATTGGGAAGGAATTGGTGGCTGGGAGGGTGGGCAGGCCCTGGCCCAGGTTGGGCAGAGAAGCTGTGGCTGCCCCTGGATCCCTGGAAGTGTCCAAGGCCAGGTTGGACGGGGCTTGGAGCACCCTGGGCTGGTGGAAGGTGTCCCTGCCCATGGCAGGGGTGGCATTGGATGGTCTTTAATGTCCCTTCCAACCCAAACCATTCCATGATTCTGTGATTATTGCTTGGTTCAGAACCACTGACAACACCAGCGCAGCTGCTCATTAAGCTGCAAATGCCATTCATTTCCACAAAGTCTCCAGGTCTTCCCAGCACAGAGATGTCACTCCTGCTTACTGTCCTTGTTCAGGGTCCCCTTGGGCACATATTGACAGCTAGCATGGGCTCCAGCCCAACTTAGATTGGCCTTCAGCAGATGTTTAAGCTGTGTGGCCACATCTGTGCTTTCCCTGCCCCAACCACCATAAGATGCTGGGATCTGCGTGTCTCCTCCCACATCTCCATGATGGAGCAGCCCACGTTCCTAATGTTGAGTCTGGCTGTAATTTCTCCACTTTTTAGGGGTGGGTGTTAAGAAAGTTTTACTGGAACCAGTGCTCTGAGTTTGCTGGATGATGGTTTTCCTCCAGCAAACAGGGGAGCTTTTGTGAAGTGTCAGTCACGAATTTCTGGCTCCTGGCACCTGTTTTACTGTTTTGACTCCAGGCTTTTTAGCACAGGGAAAATAACAATGATATCCAGAGTTAATGTTATTTACTAAAATACAAATTAACGCTCAGTCACATGGTGGCATGATTTGTCATCCGGAGCTAAAATTAAAAGAAATTAAGGCTGACTCAGAAAGTTATTTCAGATCTGAGAGGGGAATGCTAAGTGTTGAGGCCATGTGGGAGCAACACTGACATCTTCTGGCTCCAAAAAAAATTTCCAGCTTTTTCACCAAGAAAACCACGGGAAAACTCCACAGAAGCTTAAACAGAGTTTGGGTCGACAAAAGAGTTTCCAAGTGGGACAGACAAGGTTTGGGGCAGTGGATATTATCTGAGCCCACTTTAAGAGCCCACCTAAGCATCACCATGAAACTTGAACAGTGTGTGACACTGATCACCCAGAATTAAAGAGTGCAGGAGATGAAAGGTGTTGCTTTTCTCTCAGTGCAGGTGACAGGGCTCTCTCCATCCTTTTCTGCTGTGCAGTGCAATGTGTAGGAAGAGGCAGGCACCAAATCTGATCCAAGCAACAATTTTTCCTGTGTGGCATGGAACAGGATGGGGCCTGGCTGTCTTGTGTTCCCCAGAATGATGTCCCAGCCTCCCTGCAGGCTGTATGTGTTTATAAAGTGGCTCACAGCTCATTTGGTGGGGGGCTGGTTCCATTGCAGTGGGGGCTTCAAGACTCCTACGAAAAATACACATCATACTCTCGGGCACATGGTGTGGCTCTTGGGGATGGTCCTGTGCAGGGCTAAGGGCTGGACTGATCCTTGTGTGTCTCTTCCAACTCAGCATGTTCTGGGGTCATTATCACTGAAGGGTTGATGCCTTCCAGTCCTGTAGTGGCCAGATTTTCCCTCTGGTGGCAGCAGCATTGCTAGTCAAGGTTCTAGTAGTAGAATTATAGAATCACAGAATGATTTATGTTGGAAGAGACCTTAAAGACCATCTGCTTCCACCACCCTGCCAAGGGACACCTTCCACTAGCCCAGGTTGCTCCAAGTCCCATCCAACCTGGCTTTCCAGGGGTGGGGCAGCCACAGCTTCCCCGAGAAACATTTTCCAGTCTCTCTCCACTCATCACACCTTCAGTCTTTTCTACACATCTCTACCTCTTCCAGATCGGATTGACCACCACCCTTGCTCCGCTGTGCTTCCATACCCTTCCCCTTCCTCTAACCACATTCCCTTTCATCTCTCCCAAGGTTCCTTCTTCCCGTCCCTGAAGCCCTCCGAGATCGTCTTCAAGATCATCTTCTGGCTGGGCTACTTCAACAGCTGCGTGAACCCCATCATCTACCCGTGCTCCAGCAAGGAGTTCAAGCGCGCCTTCATCCGGCTGCTCAAGTGCCAGTGCCACCGGAGGAGACGGCCCATCTGGCGTGTCTACGACCACCACTGGAGAGGAGCCTCAGTGAACAGCTCCGTGCAAGACTCTGAGACAGACCTGAGGCCCAGGATTAACACCCTCAACAGCTCCTTCATATTTAACTCCTCCTTCCAGGAGAGAGCCAGTAAGAGGCGAACGCTCAGCTTCAAGGGCTGGAAAATGCTCACTCCTTTCCAGAAACCAGCATCCACCCAGCTGAAGGAGAAGATGAACAGCCTTTCTAACAAAATCCGGGGTGGCTCCAGCAAAGGGGGGGTGACAGCCACCTACAAAACAGAGGTGGAGTCTGTGTCTATTGGGATCCCTCATGATTTCACGGAAACCATCGACTATCAAACCCATGACTTAACAGACTGCTGTGGGCTGAGAGAAACAGATATTTGAAGCCTGTGGGACAGCTGTCAATGTCTTTAGGTTTCTTTAGGGGTATCCAGCAGAAACGTGGAGGGATACCATCTGTGGGTCTGTCAGGCAGGCTGGAAGCAGCAATCAGGTATAAAATGCAGTTGCCCAAAGGTTATCCGAAAATCCCCCACGTGGGGCCCAGCCCCTTCCGTGGGGTTATGGGTTCCTCAAATAAGAGCCAATGGCATATCCCATTTTAACGAGCCTCAGCAGGAGGGGAGGATGTGGGGTGGATATGGCCTTAGGAGAAGAGCTGTCTCCCTCCAGGGGATGGTTGTCTTTGACTTTGGAAGAAGCTGTGCAATTAAGGGAAACCAGGATGCCTCCTTTGCCTTAAAAACACTGCCATGAAATCTGATGGAAGGATCAAACCCCAAAGGATGCCAACCCTGCCTTAGTACATGTGATCCTGTTTCCATCCAGAGGCAGCACCCAGGACCAGCACTGCTGAGCAGCAGCTGGCAGCTGATCCTTTTGGTGATGGGCTGGGAGCTTGTAGGTCTACAGGGCTGGAGGGAATCTCCAGCCAATCCTTTGGCTTTGGAGGGTGAGCAGATTGGGGTATTCCCAAGCAGGGTGGGGGGATCCTGGCTCTCAGTCACCATCTCTACAGTGACCACAGCTTTGCCCCTTCCACAAAACCAGAGGAGGAGTCCAGATGTGTACACAGGGTATGCAGATCTCTCTCTCCTCTGATTCCAACCTGTGAAGCATTTCCAGTTCCACTTCCCAGTGGAACTCTTGCAGTCCACTTTGCTTTTGGTGTCAGTCATCCCCAACCTTTTCTGTGCCCTTCTTGCTCTAGCTGTTTCTCCCAAAAAACACGGGATAAAAATGCATCCCAGGGGCTTCGCTCAGGACAAGAGGAAACTGCCTCAAATTGCACCAGGGGAGGTTTAGGTTGGATTTTAGAAAGGATTTCTTAACTGAAAGGGTGGTCAGGCATTGGAACAGGGAAATAGTGGAGTAACCATTCCTGGAAGTGTCCAGAGATGTGTGGATGTGGCACGTGGGGACACATGCCACGTGGTGACCACAGTGGTAGTGCCAGGTTAATGGTTGGACTTGATGATCTAAGAGGTCTTTTCCAACCTTAATGATTCTGTGATGCAGGTCCTCAACCAGCCTGCTCTGTGGCTCAGGAAAGGTGGAATGGCTGAGTTTGGAAGTTTGTTTCTCCTACCCATAGAGTCAAAGCTAAAGTGGAGCTGATGTGCAAATGGATCTTGTCCCCAGTCAGGGTCACGCTCCTGACTCTTCTCCCAAGGGAATTCCCTCATACTTGACACATCAAACCATTGGTGGTTACCAACAATTGCCTTGGTTGTGTCCACTCACATGGTCAAAAGCAATGACAATGAATGTTGGGTTTTTCCCTGCTCACAGCCCCCGAGCGTGAGCACCCTCAGGAGGGCATCTCCTCCAGGAATCTCAGGGAGTTGGATGACAGGCCCACCTTGGCCAGGCAACTCAGAAAATGGTCCCCCAAATTCTGCTTGGCCACGTGTCACAGGCACTGGTTTAAAAATCCAGGCTGGTTTTATCAAATCTCAGAGAACCATCATCAGGGTAAGCCGTGAGTGGGAGACACACAGAGGATGGAGGCAGAGTCTGGATCTGAGGGCAGATCCCCAAACCAGGTGACTAAAGAACAGGAGCACGATGTCAGAAGGTGGAAACATGACATTAAACATGTGTGGGTGGACACTCATCCACATCAGCACTGCCCCCCAAACCCATGAGGAGTCTTTCATGAATGTGCCTGCAGCACATGTGGCTAATCCCATCAAGGGTGGCTGTCACAGGAGAATGAAAGGCTCCCTAGGCACATCAGTGTCCCCTTTCTTTCCACCCTCCATTTGCTTTGAAGTACAACAAAACAGGGGTAAAGTTGGACTTTTTTATATTTTTACTCTTTTGTGCAGTGCATGTTGAGACAAGATATCTGGAGCTGGCCCCATCTCAACACCCTTAGCACCCTTTACTTGATGCAGGACTCCAAACTGGACCAATTATTGCACAAATACCAGGGAGATTTTGTCCAAATATTCTCCTCCCAGCAGCAAATCCCACCAAGGCACGTGGGCAGCATTGCATTTGCACTGAACTCATTTGCCTCGCTATGACCTGCATGTTCTCCAGCAGCTGCAAAACCATCCAGAGGTTCCAGCTGGAGAGGTTCAACTCAACACCCCATGGGAATTTCTGTGGGGAAACACATCTTTTTTCACCCTGTACCTTTGGCTTTTGAGGGAGGTGAGACCCTACAGCGATGATGGGGTGGCATGAAAAGTCATTTTGCACTGTAAGGACTGCAGGTGCCACTGGTTTCACTGGAGCTTTTGGGATCTTGATGGGAGGCACTGGAGGTTTAGCAGAGAAGGGACCAGAGAGAGGGCAGTCCATGAGTAAATCCATGACCACAGAGATACACATACATACTTTAATGTATTTATATATATATGGGTCATCTCCAAAATACCAGACATAAATGAAGATTTAGTAAATGCTGGCAAGCAGTTCATCCCGTAAAGGAGTTTGCATTATTACTTACATTTCTTCCTGATCTTTTCAATATGTATTTTTTCCCACAGTATTGAAATATTTATATTTACAGCCTCCAGCCCCTTGAAAGCACCCAGAAGGGAAAGAAAGATTAGTCTGGAGGTTTGCAGCCTCTCCATCCCAATTCTTTACACACCTACAAGGCAGAAAATGAGGATGAATGTTTAAGCACACATATACACACAGTTAAATGCCCAAACTCAGTTACTATATTTGATCTGGCCCCAAGAGATGCCCTAAAAGGTGCTGTAGGAAAGCCTTGAGCTCTGCTCTGCTGCATTCAGGCAAAATATTTCTCACCTGAGCCAGAGCTCCCCTTGCATTTGACCTCTTGCAGGAGAAGCAACACCAGGACTGGACTCTGAGACTGCTCCTTCATCACTGGGAGCAGACAGGGCTGTCTTTGCTGGCAAGGGGGAACAATAATACTGTATAAAATATCACCCAAGTCTCTAAAATCGAGCATTTCTCTTGGAATCCCTTCATTTCCAAACTCTTCCAAGTTTGGAAACGTGGGCTCAGACCTTCAGGAGGTCAATCTGGTCTGGTCTCACTGACTTCTCTGGACCCCCAAGGCTCCAACCAGCCAAGGGAATGGCCCTGTTTCTCCACAGGCAGTTTCCCAAAGCACCTGCACCTTGGGTTTCCAGCAGATCTCACCTCATTTCACTGGCTCCATGTCACTCTTGCATTGTCAGACCTTGCTGCTTCAAGGAACCAAGTGTTGAGGATGGATGTGGAGTTTTTATGTCACTGGACTCTCCCGAGTCCCCAAGGGAAGGAAGGTCCCCGTCAGCCTGAGCTGGACTGCAGTTGGGTTGCATTACTATTGTTTACAGTGTGTATATAAGTGTACATTTTCTTTAGCAGACATTGGAATTTTTTATGTATAGATTTTTATTTTTCATCCCCAGATGTATTTATTAGTATTTCTGTTTTGTGTCCCAGGTTCCGTCAGGTTGCTGTAAGCTCTATGAAACAGAATGCACATATTTTTGTTTGTTTGTACCAAATACATGCACAAGCCTGTCTAAAACGTTGCTGTGAATTTTTGCTGTGTCTGAGATTTAAAACAAGGGTTGTAGGGGATGAGGGAAGGAGGAAGAAATACGTGAAAATTATCCACTCTTGGTTATTTCTCAAAAGTTTGTTTGGTTTTTTTTTTTTCAATTTCACAAGGATAATTTTTCCCACATGCAAGAATTTCTGGTAGAAGCAAGTCAGGAGACTTCCTTGTCACACAGGGAGGAAGGGGTTGCACCAGCCACATCCAGAGAGTAGGTTTAGATTAGGTATTAGGAAGGAATTGATGGCTGGGAGGGTGGGCAGGCCCTGGCCCAGGTTGGGCAGAGAAGCTGTGGCTGCCCCTGGATCCCTGGGAGTGTCCAAGGCCAGGTTGGACAGGGCTTGGAGCACCCTGGGCTGGTGGGAGGTGTCCCTGCCCATGGCAGGGGGGGGAACTGGATGGGCTTTAAAGTCCCTTCCAACCCAAACCATTCCATGATTCATGTTTATATATATATATTTATGATTCATATGTGAGACAGGAAAAGGAAAGGCAAAAGGAAAAATCAAAAGGAGATATAACATGAAAACACTGGATCAATATTTGATAGCAGAGATGAAAAATACATTAGGGAATTTGGGAAAAGAGAATGGAAGAGGTGGAGAACGACCTTGAAAATACCTTTGAATCTCTGAATGCATCTGTGCAATTTGACCACTGTTTGCCTTTGATTAGTCCAGCTCTAAAAGGATAGAATAGCCCTAGAATGGATCAAAGACACAGGACAGTTTCCATCGAAAGAGCAATTAAATCAAAGGGCACTTCCCTGCAAACAGAGAAAATTGAGGAAGAAGCAATGGAGGTCTCTAAAACAGGGAGTGTTGGGGAGAAGATGAATAGTGGATGACTGTTCTCTGTTTCTCATAAAATAACATCAAACCCAGTAATCAAAAATGAACAAAGTGGGGTAATTCTTCACATGGGGCATTTTGGAATGGTGGAACTCAGAAGTCTGTAGGGGTTAGAACAGCAACGGGGGGGCCTTGGTGACAGGTAAGTCCATCAAGGGCTGTTGGAAACATTTATATAATCTCTGAGCTGAGAAATCCCTGAGGCAGCAATCACTGCCAGCTGGGGGAATATTGCAAGGGATATTTCTCTGCTGCCTTTTTCTTGCCCTCTGTTCCTGCCAGTTCCCACCATCAGAGGGGGACTCAGGTGGAAGGAGCCAGGCTCTGAACTGCTCCAGCCCCTTGTGTGTCCCCTCCATCTGCACTCTGGTAGCCCATCCGTGCCCCAGTTACATCATCTGTTTCCCTGCCCCACGAGAAAATAAACAGAAAATTCAAGATGAGTCTCCAATGCACATTAAACCATGGAGTTGATATGATTTTGCCATCACTGTGTGCCAGTTCCTGCTGGGAATTTTCTGTTCCCACTCACAAATTGAAAACCATGTCCTTAATAAACTGTCTTTTACAATCTTTCCATGGGACAGAGGCTGTAGCTGGGGCTGGGATTGGCCCAGAGTTTTCCCAAGAAACTTCAGCCATCCTGTGCCAAGGCTTACACTTTATTTTTTCCCACTTTCAGACATCTAAATGTCCCTCCATGCAGACACACATCATGGACAGTGACATTAAGGCCACTGATAATTAGGTTTGCTTTTTCTGGGTACCTTCTGTGGGATTCAGCTCATAGATTAAAACATCTCCATTCCAATAAGGTGTCCATGTGTGAGTTGTGTTTAAATTTCATTAGGGAAAGCAAAAACACCCCAATTTTTGCCTGCATACAGGTATTTCATTGCATTTGAGCAATCTTTGGCCATCCAAGACATCTGCACATGGAAATAGGACAGGAAACCTGTTGTGAAAAACTGACTTAGGATCATGGCAGAGGGACCTGACCTGTGAGCAGAAGTAAATGTTGGGCAAATATGAAGGTCTGAACCCTCCTGTTCCCTCAGGGAGAGGACACGGGACATTTACTGTGGTTGAACTCCTCATCAAAAGCCAGATCAGTGCTTGACTTGCAGGGTGGACCACACCACCCCATCCCTGCAGCGTCCTGGGAGAGCCTTGGAGTCCTGACAAGAGGGTGGAAAGGACAAATCAAAGATAGAAATGGCACTGAAGTCCCATGAAACCAGAAAAAAAATAGGGTTTATAGCAAAATGTTTGGTTCTGTTCACTTCAATAAACCAAACTTACCCAACCCTGAAGATTTTCTGCATGCAATGCTGGTGGGTAACAGGTGTCTTGGGGTTTGAGGGGAGGGTGTGGGCATCAAAAATAGGCTTTATGGGTTTTCTGGAAGAATTATCTTGCATTTATTATGCCCAGATCTCCAACTGAATGTTTTACAACAGCCTCAAGCAGATCAGTTCACACAGTTTGGACATTGCTGGACTCCCTTCACTTCTTTGCCTTCCAAAAAACTGAGGCAACGAGGGGCTCTGCCCCTGATAGTCCAGCTGACCATGGCTAAAAATCTCATTAAACCCTTAGGAGAAAGCATTTGAATTTTCACAAAAAAAAACCCCAAAAATCAAGGCCCAATCCAGCTCCTGTGCTGAATATTTACTCTTCTTTCCTTCACAGCTGCTGCTTTCTGGATGGGAAAAAATTAATTCCCTGAGGGCTGTAGATGATTCATAAATCTCACTGAGATGTGACCATAATTAAGTAGCAGCACCACTGCTCTGAGACACAGCCTGTTCAACCCCTTTGGCTCTCCTGGCTGCTTGAAAGCCTCACAGAATAACTCATGGATCAGAAATTTGGGTCCAGTCGTGGCAAGAGGGTGTTTTTGGAAGGAGAATGTCCCAAATCTGAGCCCCATCCGTGGCCAGGAGGTTTCAGGTGGCATCATCAGGAGAGCAATAGCATTGTCTTTCTCCTTGTCAGTGGAGACTTTCCATTTCCAGGGTTTGCAGAAGGTGTTTGAAACACAGAAACTGACAGGAACACCAGAGAAAACCCCAGAAGCCCCAAATCCCATAATACCCCAACTAGAACATGCAAGGCCAAGCCGTACTTGCACTGAGCTCCAAGAACTCCTTCTCATCTACAACTTGCCTTGACACGTTGGAATTTCTCCACAGATTCTTGGAAAAAGGGAATGCCCTTGGGGAATCCTGTTTTTCTCACTGCAAGGTAGTTTTATGGGTTTAAAACATTTGCTGCCTCGACAGCACCATTGTTAATCTGTCAGTAAATTGCTGTTTTATGCACGTTTATTACCCCAGTCCTCAGCAGATGATTCACAGTGCAAGTCCCATTTAACTTGGGTTGCTGTGGCACTTCCATTTCTAACCTCTTTTACTCTTGCAAGCTTAAATGATGCTTCTCAAGGCTTTAGGATAACAGGGAGAGGGCTTGGCAGAGTATAAATACATCTTTTATGTATGTGCATATTCATATATATGTATTAATAGGTATGTCTACACAGATGTAGACATAAATATGGATAGAATTTCTCCTTCTAGCACTTTTTTGTGCTCTCTTTGCAAAAGCACTCTTGTGTCTGTGGTCAGCATCACACCCAGGATGTGTCTCACATCTCCTCAGACTGCCCAAAAGCCCATATGTTGAGTGCAGCTGCTGCATCATCACATGGGTGATGCAGAAACCAATAATGAGGTTTCTGATATTCCATTACTGCAATCAGTTGCCCAGAAAGGACGTGGATTCTCCCTCCCCTGGAGTTCAGGCAAATATTTACCTTGGGTAGCATTTTGGATAGGATGGATCCTGCTGCAGGTGGCGGGGATGTTTAAGCCTTCTGAGGTTTCTGTGAGCTGGAATATTCCATCCTCTGAGCTCTTCCATGTGTTTGGTCTCAGCTCTTTTTTAGGGAGCTTATGGAAAAGAGGGAGTGACTTTTTACACAGGCATGTAGTGATGGGACAAAGGGAAATGGGTTTAAAATAAAAGAGGGTAGATTTAAATTAGAAGTCAGGAAGAAATCCTTCCCTGTGAGAGTGATGAGACCCTGGCCCAGGTTGGGCAGAGAAGCTGTGGCTGCCCCTGGATCCCTGGAAGTGTCCAAGGCCAGGTTGGAGCACCCTGGGCTGGTGGAAGGTGTCCCTGCCCATGGCAGGGGTGGCACTGGATGGTCTTTAATGTCCCTGCCAAGCCAAATCATTCCATGATTTTATTGTTATTATCCCCAGCCTACCCCTGAGAAATTAAAACTGGGTGTTTTTTTCAATTTTTGTGATTTGACCATCTATTTTCTGGTTGCACTGTAGGTATTTATCCCACCTCCAGCTTTTCAAAGTGAGCAAAGATGAATGGCTGCGCCAACAGACTGCCTGTAAAAAGGAATTAAACACACCCCTGCGGATTCATTTACTAGTGGACATGATTTAGCTTTTCTTTGCAGCCTCCACTGTCTCCTATCAGGCTCTAAATGATCATCTTTCCGCTGGCACAGCCTTGAGGGTCACAAAGGCTCCAGCTGAGCCTCTCTCTCTGCACTGCCCTCTTGGGATCTCTGTCATTCCACAGGCAAAGGATTAGTAAATCCACTGGCAGGAAGATGAGGTCAGGGAAATTAAAATTAAACCAAAATGAGCACAGGGAGTAATTAACAAACAGGACAAATTTTCTCAAATACCTGAGGGGTTCTTGATCTGCAGAACTTGGGAGAAAACAGAATTATTTCGCAATCCATGCTTTGGCTGAGAGAAAAGGAACAGGCTTGATGAAAAAATTTGCTCTCCTGCCCTGCTTATACAGGAGGTCAGGCTCAATTACCAAAATATGCTGTCTGCCCTTAAAAATAAACTTTTTTCTGTCTGGTTTGGCAAGTCCTGCTGAGCTTAAAGTTTTGGCCCAAGATTGCACCTGTTCTGCTGAAAGAAAACACACTGTGCTGAGCTCAGCATGTGCTGCTGACCTAGAGGAACCTGCATGGAAAGGTAAGGTCTCCTCTCCAGGAACTTATTTATTTCTAACTTTATTTTTAGCATTGATTTGCTTTGCATTATGGAGACATTTATCACTTTATTACTTTATTTTTAGCACCCATTTTCTTTAAATCACATTTTTCTACCCAGGGCCCTTTCAGCTATTTTTGCTGCTGGAAATTGGTCAGCCAAGTTTTGGGGTTGTTTTTTTTTCACCCTTTTCATTTAAGTATTTATTTTGGAGGGATTTATTAGCAGAGAAAAGAACCTGACTGACAGCCTGAGAGGTCTCTCTCTCTCTCCCCATCCTCTCTTTAAGCCAATGAATTGGATTTGACACAAATTTTTCTCATTTTTTTCTTCATCCCATGTTTACTTTCAGGCTCTAAGTTAACCTGAAGTAGCAATAACTTCTGCTATACATGGATGGGTGCAATTGACTCACAAACTATAGACCTTCCTGTCCATCCTCACCATCTCTTTTCTGAGGGAGGAGTCCTGTCATAGAATCATGGAATGGTTTGGGTTGGAAGGGACCTTCAAGATCATCTCATTCCATGGGCAGGGAACGTTCCCCTAGCTGAGATTGGTCCAAGCCCTGTCCAACAAGGCCTTGGACACTTTTCAAGGATGTCTATCCCAACCTTAACCTTTTCTAGGTCTTTTACATCCTTTTTAAGATCTTGTGGCCAAGGTTAACCTGACTATTTCAGCTGCAGTTCCACCAGGAATATCATTTTGTGCATAACATAATCATTATCTTTATCCTCGATTCTTTTCCCAGCAATTCCCACATTTTCTGATCACAGAGCTGAGGTTCCCATTTCATCTATTCCCAAAGATTCAGCAGCCCTTCCCTGCATGCTAATTCCCCACTCCTGAGTGCACGGCCACCTCTGCATAGTTTTTCCTTCATCTGCATTATTTTGCATTCATCAGCATTAAATTCACCACCTGCTAATCCAATATCAAGACATCTCTCACACCAATATTCACATTTAGCACTAGCTTTGACTGCCCTGAATAATGAAGGATTGTCACCAAACCGTCACCAACCTATTCACACTTTTTTCCCAGATTTTTTGGGGAGTACAGTGATTATTAAGGGACCTAATAAACTTTGCCGACTGTCAGAAATGACTGCTTAATTGTATTTCATGTATATTGTGCCTCACATGCCAACTGCACTAGATCCAAGGCTTTTTTCCATGGGAGCAAGGGGCAGTCAAATAGCAAAAGTCCATGTGAGGGGAAACTGCAAAGTAAAAAGGGTCATGTGTTTATTTTAAACAAGAAAATGGTGCTTGTGCCAATGTACTCCTAAAAATACTGTTAGCAATATAAAAAAAAAAAAAAAAGAACTCATGGGCAGTGAACAGGCACAGCTCATAATTTCCATTGATTAGTTAATTTTTATTAATAATTTAAGTAAATAGGGGGAGAAAAAATCCGTAATTGCATCAGGTTAGAAATATCTAATGTAGCTTAAGAATATTCCAAACCCTGTGAGTCTTCAAGAGGTGATACCTAATGGAGGGACAAGGTGCCAAAATAACTGGAGAAGGATTTGGAAATGTCTTCAGATGAATTTGGAATCTCTCAGCTGAGTGCAGAACAAAAGAGGAAAAGGTTTCCAGCTCTGCAGTCATTGTGGGGGAGGCTGAAAGAGGAGCTGGAGGAACCTCTTGCTTTGAGAGTCTCAGATCAAACAGAGCAGACAGAACATAATTAGGAGTTTAAAAAGGGAGGCAAAAACAGTAAAAAGGAAAGAAAAAGGACCTTAATGTTTGCACAGGCCATAAATAATTAGTAGAGGAAAGGAAAATAAAGCAGTGTTATGCTTCCCCATCCAGCGGAGACATCTGGGCATCGATCCTGATGCATCAGCAGATCTCCAGGAGGTGTCCCTGGGATCCACTGGCTGGGAAGGGCTGTCACCTCACTGGAAGGACAGGCTGCCAAGCAAGGGGACCTGGGCAAGTGAGTCCAGAGGCCACAGAGGTGCTCAGGAGCTTGGGGGATGCACCCAAGGGGAGGCCAAGGCAGCTGGGCTCATCCAGTCCAGGGAAAATAAGGATTTGGGTGGGCATCTGCTTGAACTGCTCCTATGGGACTGCAGAGAAGATAAGGAGAGGTTCTCCTCAGAGGTGATGGACTCGACATCCAACAAGAGGAATTCCCACTGTGTACAAAGAAATGAAATCCTTTCCTGTGAGCCCCCACCTTGGAGGAACCTGAAACTGGATGGAACAAGACCCTGGCCAACCTTGAGGATGGCCCAATGTCGAGCAAAGGACAGAATTAAAGACCTCCAACATCCTTTATTCCTCAAAACTATGATCCTTTGGGAAACAGATCACCTCCATGCAAGGCTTCCAGCTCTCCCTAAGCTACCCTTTGTGTTGGGTTAAACACCTCCAGTGAGAAATGCCATCCCTTTTTCCATTACATGAAGAGTGTAGAGCTTTAATTTATTTTTTTTTCTGTAGAGAAACAATGAGATTGGAGGCTCTGAAGATCCTCAGAGGCAGCAGCTCCTCTCAGGCCACAGCCACACATACACCCCTCAGCCACAGAGGGCACATTTTTTAAAGACACTTCATTCAGAAACATTGGCCGCCAACCAGGGGATTAAAAAGACAATTAAAAAAAGTAAAACTGCTCTTCTTCCCTGCTGGTTTTGATTTGTTTATATCAAACACGGGGAAAACACAGTCCCTGTTATTCCATTTGGGACGTGCTCTTGGGGTCGGCACACCCCGCACCCCGACAGTGTTCATAAATCAGGAGTGACCTAAGTTTTCATCACCCAAGTTTGTTCTGATGGGTCAGAGCTCTTCCTTACAGCTCTCCCACCACCAGAAGGGTCAGCAGCCAAAAGGACACCAAGGTCAAGCCAAGGGAAAGACCTTCTCACTCTGACACCCCAGTACGTACTGTTTGAGTGTCACCAAGGAGAGAGGAGTCAGGAGCTGGTTGGGACACTCCAGGACACTCCACATGCTTGACACCATCTCCCAGAGCTCGTGCTTCCAACCTCAGCAGATCCTGGGAGTCACAAACAGCATTTACCCAGAAAATGGAGAAATTTAAGCAAAAATCACAATCTCGCTTGGATTGTTCCTCACTCACTCCAAAACAAACTGTGTGTAAATATCATCAGCTGGGAAAAAAAATAATGCTGATGGCTGAAAGTGGAATTTGTGATTAAAAGTGGAAAATAAATGGGGTGTACTCAGAAGAATCCAGACACAGAGACTGAGTCACTTTTATGCTAATATGTCCTCATCAGACCTCCCTGGTGGATACAAAAAATGGTCTTATTTATTGCAATTGAAGTTTAGCATAAAAGCACTTTCATATTCTCTGTGTACATACACAGCTATTCAGGGAAAAAATATTCCCACTTATTTTCCTCTCCCATTTTGTTCTCCATAACTTCTCCCTTCCTTTTCTCCTTGGAAAGTGGGCAGCAATCCCTGCCCAGCAGAGCTTGGCCCAGGTAGGTACCACAGCTCCATCACCCTTGTCCCTGGTCACCTGTAGCTGCTGTGACACCACCTGCCCCTCGCTGCTGAGCTGCACAGCTTCATTCTTCATGCCCTTCCCCTGCTCTTTATCCTTCCCCTTAATGACTCTGAGCTAAGGAGAAAATTGTTGCAATTACTGGAAGGCTGTTGCTCTGATCTAAAAGAGTTGTCGTTCAATAAAGGCCCAAAATGCAGCACTTGGCTGCAAAGCACATTGATCTGGGGGGGTAAAATCAGCTCCGAGGGAAATAAATATAAATCTGACAATTGTTCTGGTCTCTGGGAGGGTTTTCTGTGAGCATTCCTAGATTGGAGCCCACTGATCCCACAGCTGATCTCTCCCAATGTTTTCCATCTCTTAGCTCTGGCTGGCTCAGATCTCTCTCCAACCCAGAGCATTGTGAACCACAGCAGCGTCTCTTCTCCTCTCTCTACCTCCCTTCCAAACCTTGATGGTGTCAGAAAATCCTTCATTCACGCAGGGATTGGGAAAACCTTCCCACTCCCAACCCCTTTTCCCCAGGGTGCTGTTTAACTCTCACCTCCACCATAGCAAGGACAGCTGCTCCAGGCCACCACCCCTCCCTCACACCCACACCAATCACCTGGAAATCATTATATTTTGCATGGTTTATGGTGGTCTTGCACCACAGCTCAAGAAATCCACAAGCACCTCTGCTTTCTTGCCCTGGCACAGAGGTGGGATGATGGCAGAGGATGCAGCAGTGCCAGGAACTGTCTGGTTTCTCTGTTGGACAGAGCATTCAGGGACCTGCTGAAGAGCTAATGTGACGTGGACATCACAAAATCCCACCAGACTAGACCAGAGACACCCCAGAGGGCTGAGAGGGATTTCAATGCTTTGATTGCACCCACAAAGACTCATAGAATAACTCCTTTTGGAAGGGATCCATAAGGATCATCAAGTCCAACTCCCTGTCCAAGCTCATCAGTGAAGAAAGATGAATAATCACATATGAAGGGACAAAATTGAGAGCAGATCCACCAGAAAGTGCCTACATCAGGGAAAAAAACAAACCCAAAATCCAGCAAAGTGTATTTCTGCCCCTCCATGAATGATTCAAAATATGCAGAGAAGCTGCCAAATTTTTTATATGGCTGATGCTACCAGGGGGTTTGACCTGCTGGAAAAGGGCCAGTGCTTATGGTGGAGCATCTAAAAATTGTGTTTGGTCAGAGCAGCAACACAGGCTTTTTGGCTCTGGGAAGGGAACAGCCTGGACCAGGCAGACACGGAGCTCCAGAGGAGCTGCCACCATCCACATCCATCTGGAATTTTAACATGACAGGCACTGGGAGGAAAGGATGTGAGATAAAAAGAAATAACACACCTTTTTTTGACAGAGGGAACAGAACCTGCCACTCCACAGCCCAGGAGGTGCCAGTACTTTATGGGAGCTCACTAAAAAAATAGGAAGATTGTCATAGGACAAGGGACACAGTTTTAAATGAAAAGAGAAGATCCATAAGGATATTAGGAAGAAATTTTTTCTTGTGCGGGTGGGCAGGCCCTGGCACAGGTTGGGCAGAGAAGCTGTGGCTGCCCCTGGATCCCTGGGAGTGTCCAAGGCCAGGTTGGACGGGGCTTGGAGCACCCTGGGCTGGTGGGAGGTGTCCCTGCCCATGGCAGGGGGTGGGACTGGATGGGCTTTGAAGGTCCTTTCCAACCCAAACTATTCTGTGACTCTGGAATTCTGTATTTTACCAGTGGCCTTGGCAGTGCTGGGTTAATGGTTGGACTTGATGATCTTAGAGAGCTTTTCCAACTCAAATGGCTCTATTTTGATGGCATTGCAGGAGAGCAACACAGGCTCAGCCCTGTGCTCAGTGGCCTCCTCTGGAGCACAGCTGGCCAGGTAACCTAAGCCCAGATGTTGTTTTCCTTTTGAACCTGCAAGACAACAATTCCCATCACACCTGTGGTCTGCTGCATCCTGGAACATCAAACAGCCTGTATTATTTCATGTGCTTTTCCAAAATAACCCCCTTACTTGTGTTGTAAATAATGGCAATGTTTTTCAGTCTCTCCCTGGGTCTCTTTTCAGCCTCAAGGCCCTGGGTCCAAGTCACGAAATCTGAGTGACTTTGCTGTTACTTTTTTGAGGCCAACACATGGATTTTCCTGTGAAGGTGCTACCAGCATCAGTGAGCCCCTCAGTATTTACAAACCATACTGGTTTGTTTGCTTCCATGACTGGAGTTACAGAGTGGAAAGAGGTTTGTCTTGAGCTGCCTGTCCTGATGCAGAGGTGTCACTCTCCACCAGGCACGGGTTACCTGAGACCCCAGTCCAGCTCAGGATTTGCTCAGTGTCTCCTCAGTGTTAGGCTGCACTTTGTCAGTCCTTAATCTCTTTTGCTGTGGTGGTGCTCACTCTCTGGGCTTGTTTAGGTGTCTCTGAAGTTCCTCCTTGCTTTTGACTACCTAAATTAGTTCTGTGCCCTCAGCAGCCTCATTGGCCTCTATTTCCAAGCCGTGTATCAGCCCATTAACCAGCACATCACGCCTGGGACTAATCCCTGATCCCTGAACCTTCTGCCACAACTGACCACTGGATCTCCATTTGTTTTCTCCCAGGACAGCTGCAGAGCCACACAACAGTTTCCCACTCACCCTGAGACCCTTTATCTCCCTTGGGAAGCTCTTTAGACTTTGCTAAAGCCCTCCTGGGTATCCAGATGCACCACGTCCAGCAAGTCTCACTCATTCACCCTTTTCCTTGTGCAGCCCATTGAGTTGCAACCCACATGTTCCTGTCGTGAGCTATCTGCCTGAAACTTCGTTATCCTGGTCTTAAACATCATTTCACACTAATTTCCCCAGGATACATGTAAGGANATCATTTCACACTAATTTGCCCAGGATACATGTAAGGAGGGGTGACCTGTAGTTCTCCCAATCTCACCTTAATTCTCTTTGAATATAAATGTAACCTTTCCTAAATCCCAGTTCTTGCTTCATTTCCTTAGTAAGCCAATCAAGTCCTACCTAACTTGCTTAGAAATGCTGTCCCAGACAATTTGAACCACTAGGAGAGAGCAGGGGGTGTTCATCCTGAAGAAGAGAAGACTCTGGGGAGAANTGGAACTGGATGATCTTTAAGTTCCTTTCCAACCCAAACCATTCCATGACTCTATGAAAATTTCTCACTGAAAAGTGGTGCAAAAATATCTGCCCAATGAAAAATTTCGTTTCTTCTTGATGTTGTTTCCATCCAGAAACTCAAAGGCACCTGCTAGGAGACCTCTCTTCCAAAATCATGTCATTTCTCTCCATTATTTTGTTACTCACTCTCTCTTTCTCCTTACCCACAGAGTAACTCTCTGTGGAGAACATCTGTGACCCAAATCCTCCAGGAAAAGTGGATCTCCCCTAACCCAGGATGAACCCTTTGGGTTGAGAAGAACATGGCTCAGCTGTCCTCAGAGCAGGGGCAAGGGGTGATGAGCCCCACTTGGTCCAGCAAAGCTCCTCCTCTCCCACTCTTGCATTTCCCAGTGGAAATATTTGTCCTGGAGCAACAGGCGTGGCTGCAGTGATGCTGCTGCATAGCAAGAACATGACCCTGTGCACGGGCTGAGGGCGATGGGGAGGAGGGTGGAGAGTGCAGGACTGGGAAGGGATCCTGCTGGAGAATGAGCTCAGAACTGGGCTGGGAATTCAGGGTCGTGCAGACACTTTATAAAGTCCTCTGCTGTCCCAGCAGCTGCTGCTTAGGAGAGCTCTGAGAGGGATAATTGTATGTATTACATATGTATGCACATTTTATATTAAATTTATATTAAAAATATAATGTATATGTATTATATATATAAATTTATAGCAAATGTTCTATATAAACATTATATTGTATTACATAGAGTATACATATTTTATACATAAATATATTTAAACATAAATATATGTGGGGCTATGTAGGTATATTTACCAAGAGTTTTCAGCTCAACCAATAAAACCATGACCCAGCTGAAATGACAACTGAGTCCAGGTAATTTAAGGGGCTTTTTATCCCAAATCCACCCTTTTCCACCCACCTCTGACCTGTTGTTATCTGTTCTGGCTCTCTCCCTACCCTGCTGCCTCTCACCTGTGCACAGACCCCCTGAGGTCAGGTTATCTGGAAGCAGGGATGCCTCAGCACTTCTTTTCATGAAGTGGGGCTTGGTGAAGCATTTCAAATGCAGCTTTTCCACCTAAAAATGTGGGACAGAAGTGGGTTTGACCCGAGGAGCCATCCCTTGCTAAGCCACACACACAACAAATGCATCATCTCCACATGGGATCCAGGCAGCAGGGATGGTCAGCCTAAAATTGATCCTCATCTGAAAAAGTTTTAGGGGAGAAAACTGTCATTGCTGTGTCCTGATTGTGCTGAAAGCCTGGCCCAGTAAGAGCCACTTGTGCCAGCAGGCAGCTTGATATTCCCATTCTTCAGGGACAGAAAAGCTTTTATGCCACTTAAATGTGATGTCAGAATGGTTTCCTTGGGCTCAGCATTGTGGAACAGACATGGAGAATCCCCCAGTCCTTCCCAGCCATCCTGCCAAAAACACATGGGAATTCAATTGGTGTTTTATTGGAAAGGGCAGCAGAAATTAGGGGATCAAACCTCTCAGGTTGTGCCTAAGCCTGGGCATAGAAGGGAGGTGTGAGGGTGTGACTGAGACCCTCTTGGTGATGGAGGAGCAGGATGGGTGCCACCAGCCCCAAGCACAGGGACTAATACACTTGAAGGTGGCATGGCCACCTCAGACATCCTCAAAACAGGAGTTTGGGACTATCCTTATCCTAAAATGTTCAGTCTGAGCTCTGGCTCTGCTTGCAGAGAGATCCAAAGGTCCATGGACCATCTTGGGCCACATCAATAAATCCCCTGCCAAGCCAAGGACCACTCCCAGACCATGACCCCTCATCAGAGGCTCCACCGAGGGCAGAAATCAATGCAGAAGCAGAGATCCCATGAGGAGGTGGATTCTCCTGCTCACACCCCAAAACAAGGTCCTTGCTCAGGGTCATTTTTCAGACTGCAAATTGCAGCCACAGCTCTGCAGAGAGGCCAAAATACCCCTTGTGCCATCCTATGTGACATCTGTAAGGGCCACCCACCATCCTCCCCATGAGCTCTGCTGTGCCCAGGAACTCAAGAGAGGAGGCACAGGGTGATGGACTCAACATCAGACATCCCAGTGTGAGAGGTGGAGGCTCATCCATGCTCAGGTAAGCAAAGAAGGGGCAGGTATGGTTCAGATGAGGGAGGATGGCAAGGTGGGGATGGACAGGATCCTGGAGATGAGGACACTGAGGTTGGAAATTGCAGCTTCCTCAGGAGGGGCAGTTCCAAACCAGTGATAGAACCTGAGGGAAAGGCTGGAGCTGGGCCAGGGCAGGGTCAGGGGGGATCTCAGCCAAAGGCTCTTCCCCCAGAGGGTGGTGGGCACTGCCCAGGCTCCCCAGGGCAGTGGGCACGGCCCCAAGGCTGCCAGAGCCCCAGGAGGGTTTGGATGATGCTCTGGGGCACAGAGTGGGATTGGTGGGGGGTCTGTGCAGGGCTGAGGGTTGGACTGGATGGTCCTTGGGGGTCCCAGCTTGGGATATTCCATGATTCCTGGCTTGTGCAAACCTCTTCCCTTCCTACCAGGCAGGAGCACAGTGATAAAAAGCAGGTAAAAGCTCTACCCATTCTCCCAGGAAGCAGCAGCATGACCAGGAACAAGCAAAGGTTGCTGCCTGTATCTATGATCAGATATTGTCCAGACAGTTTGAACATTGCCAGGTCAGAAGAGAAGTGTCCATTTGGACTTGCAAGCTTTCTTAGCCATCAGCAGGTACATTTGGGGGGTCCAGCAGTGTTGTCAAGGAAGCAAGGCAGGGCAGGAGAGGTTTGTTCCCATGTCCCTGTGCTGAAGTTTCCGGGAGATTTGCAGCCCTCAGCTGGTGACTGTGAGCACAGCCCTGCTGTAGATGCTGGCACATCCACCTTCCCATCTCAGGGTGGGTGTGTGCCCTCTCTTCTGGCTAATCTGCCACCTGCATCCACCACACCATCCAGGACAGCCACAAATCCTCCCCTGGGCATCCCAAAATTCCTCCTGGTTCCTGGCATCCTGCTGGCTCAGTCCTCACCTGCTGCCCAGCTAAATGTGACATATTTAGCTCTGGTTTTATTTTTAAATCTCTCCCCTTACAGATCACTTTCTCCAGCCCCTGAATCCCTGCCTGTGCTGTTGCCTTCCCACTTGGCAATGCCCAGTTGCCAGATGCCTGATGAATTGCCCTCTGGCAGCCACCCTGGCTGGGGTCACACTGCCCATGAGAGAAGTGATGCTGTTCCTCCTCCTCCCAACATAATTCCTCATTTTATTGCTGCTCTCCCACTCGTGTCACTCATCCTACAGACACCCACAGCAAACCACTCACTGGGAAGCCACAAGGCCAGGCAGGGTTAGGAAATCTCTCCCCTCTTTTGTACTTCACAAAGGATTTTGGGGGTTCTTTTTGCATCAGGTCAAGCTGGTGTTGCTGGGATCAGAGCCCTGTGCTTGGAGCAGTTCCACACCAGTGGTTTGTCCCCATAATGAGATGTCACTGGTACCTGTCTGTGAGAAGAGAGGTTGGGCCACATGGACACATGTCACCAAACTTCCTTTCAGGCTGGCAAGAGACTATAGTAGGGAAGAGTAGGAGAGCAGAGAGGCAGGTCCTGGAAGGTGCTGAGCTCTCACATGTGCCTGCCCCATCCCTGGAAGTGTCCAAGGCCAGGTTGGATGGGGCATGAATCAACCTGGGCTAGTGGAAGGTGTCCCTGTCCATGGCAGGGGATTGGAATGAGATGGCCTTTAAGATCCTTTTCCACCCAAAACATTTCATGATTCTATATCCCTGCAGCTCATGGAAATCATCCATATCCAGCACATCATTGTTGGAGCCTCACACAGGACATGATTAGTCACTTATTTCTCCAAGAGGACACCCCAATCCTGCAGGGAATGGGAGGCTCCTGAGCCAGGTGCACTCCCTGGACACCAGGCAAGGAGCACTGGGTCTCCAAGGGAGCTGCAGCAAGGCCAAATCCTCCCACACATGGGATTAGATGTGATAATCCCATTCCTCATAGGTGGGAGTTCATCCAGTGTCTTCCATCCACTTCCACAGCTCCTGCCACCCCCCAAGGGATACCCCAGACATCCCAGGGCATCCCAGGAATGGAAACACAAGTCATTGATGAATGCCCTGCTCTCCAGAGCGTGCCTGTGTCACCCCTCTGGGCTCCCACTGCTCACTTCACTCACATAGCTGTGTGTCATTTCACACATATTTCTTAGTGACTTTCCCTGATTTAGGGAATATTTTAATGCCACAAGATGGCAGCACAAAATCGCCTTTCCCCAGCCAGGAAAGGCCAGGTTGGAACAGCCTGGGCTGGTGGAAGGTGTCCCTGCCCATGGCAGGGGATGGAATGGGATGGTCTTTAAGGTCCCTTCCAACCCAATCCATTATAGGATTCTACGATGACTATCAATGTGCTGAATTTCAGGCAGGTCAGTCCTGAAAGGCACCCAGAAAGCTGCAACACTCCTCCCACTGGGGCTTTTTCCTTCTTTTTTTTCAGCTTTGCATCTCCACGCAAGGAAAAAAACCTCACAAGGGAGGGATGTTTGGGCTGAGAAAGAGGAGCTGAAGGCTGCAGCGAGCCCTCAGCAGCAGCAAAGTCAGAGGAATGTGCTCCAGCCAAGGTAACGTGTCTGGTCAGACACAGAGGCACATCCCAATCTGCTGCCATCCCTGCATGGCTTGGCATCTCCCAGGGGTTCCCAGTCTCCTTCCCTGCTTTGGGTCTGTGGTTGCTGCTGGAAATAAACCAGCCCCAGGGAAATTTCTGCAGGCCACTGTAGTGCCACCAGCTGGACTTAATTGATTGCACTGGATGAGCTTAGAGCTCTTTTCCAACCTTAATTCTCTGGTGCTGTGATGAACCACCTGGTGACACTAAACCTGTTCTCTGCTCACTGCACATTTGCCCAAGGAGGGATGTTAAGGCAGAAGCAGAACCTGGCTCATAATTCCACCACCCTCCTCATGCAAGAGAATCTTTGAGCACTCACTTCAGCTTTTCAAAGAAACCTCCTTATAAAGCATTTCTTGCTGCTGAGCTCAAGGGTCACAGAACCACAGAATCGCTTCGGTTGGAAATTCTGAGGTCATCAAGTCCCCCAGCACTGCCAAGGTCACCACTCACCCATGTCCCCAAGTGCCACATCTACAGGGCTTTGAAATCCCTGCAGGGATGGGGACTCCACCCCTGCCCTGGGCAGCTGTGCCAGGGATGGACAGCCCTTTCCATAAAGGAATTTTTTCCTAATAATTTTCCTAATAAAATGTTCAGGATGATTTTTCCTGGATCTCCCAGGAAAGGGGCAGCCAGGGACAGACATGCCCATTCCCCCATGGCACCATCACCCCTGGAGCTTTACAGACACCCTTCCTCTGCCAGCACCCTGCTGTTCCCACCTACCACCCTCCCCACCCAGCCAGGACAGCTCTCTCTAATTAATTATGACTAATTAGATGCCTCTTACCTTCCCAGCACCCACACCTGCTTGCTACCAACCTCCATCCCACTGCTGAGCTCTTGGTGGACACAGCTGGAGAGAAGATGGGTCCTGGAGGAGGGGGAGAAGGTGGGTGGGTCACAGAGCCCTGTGGTGACACCACCTCTCCTTGTCACATGCTCTGGGTGGCCTTTGATGCTAATTTTAAGCACCTCTTAGTAAACAGCTGCTAAATTTAGTGTCTTTGGAACATGAGCCTGGTTTTAAAGGCTGGGTTGCTGGTGGTTGATGGAAGCAGAGGAGTGAAGGAGAGAAGGACACAAATCCCCTCTTAGCAAAACCAGACACCATCGTCATACTCTCTGCAGAGAGCAGAAAAAAGGAGCTTTGAAACACTGATCGTCAGCACAGCAGCTTTTCTTGGATGTCCCATGACAAAGAAGCCAGAGGAATCAAAGAATTACAGAATCATTTAGGTTAGAAAAGACCCCCCAAGATCATCGAGTCCAACCTTTGACCCATCTCCACCTTGTCAACCACACCAGAGCACTGAGTGTCACATCCAGTCACTTCTTGAACACTTCCAAGCTCAGTGATTCCACCACCTCCCTGGGCAGCCCATTCCAATGCTTTACAAATTCAGTGAAGAATTTCTTCACTGAAGACAGAAAGTAACTCCCTGTTTTCTCCTGAGTTGTAGTTTCATACGCTAAAAGAATTTGGGTTTCTCCTCTGATTCCACTCAGCAACAGGTCTGGCTGCTGGGAAATCAGCTCTGGCTCCTCGAGGTTGAGCTCTGTGTGATTGAAGCTGGACAGATTTTTGTCTCTTTTGTTCTCTTCAAGCACACTGTGCTCTCCTCCCGCAGCCCGACTATCTTCCAACTCCCCATCATGAAAAGAGGGGTTGCTTCTGAGATAAAATGGGAGAAAAACATGATAAATTCAACATACCACCGCCCTTCCCAGCTTTCCAGCAGCCAGGAAGGAATCCCCCCTCCACACAACAGCAGGGGATCAGCACAGCTCAGCTGAGGCTGGAGTCACTCAAAGCTGGTGCCTCCTCTGCAGACATCTCTCTTGGGATGCACTGACTCATCTACTGGAGAGGGATTTTTCCCTCTCTGTGTCCCCCTTCCTCCTCCCTGTAGCTCATTTATCAACATGACTCCCACCCCACACACACAAAGGGTGTGCACACTCTTCTCATGGGGCAGCAGATGCCAAAGCAGACACATCCTTCACTCCTCACACGGAGCCCTGGCCAGCAGCCAGCCAGATGGAGAAACGGAATGCAGGGAGATAAGGCAGCAGCTGAACACCCCAAGTCTTCATCCTGAAAGCTTTTTTTTTTATTTTTGGAAACTGTTTAGACATTTTTAAACTATGCTGATGGCTGCAGTATGTTCACTTGACTTTAAAGAGCAGGATTTCTCTCCCTAAGGAAGGGGGGAAAAAGGCTTTTCTCATTCCAGATGGCAACTTGCACCAGGTCCAGACAAAGATCAGGGAGTCCCCATCCTGGCCCTGCACAGGACAACCCCAAGGATCCCCTCCATCAAATCCTCCTTGAGCTCTGGCAGCGTTGAGGCTGCGACCACACTGACCACATTCCTGTCAGCTCTGCCCTAACTGAGCCTCTTTGGTCTGGATTGTATTCCTGGAAGGGGGAAGCCCCAATCCTGAGAGATTCTTCCCCACAAACACCGTGTATGTGATGTATTTCCAACCTATTTTCAGCCTAAGGAAGGTTTGATCCTGATGCCTTCCCAAAAGTTTGCCTGGGGCACATCAGGACAGGCTTGTTGCAGCATGTTTATTCATTCATCCCAAGTTCATCTTCCAAGATTTTTCTTGTTAACCTCCCCTTTTCTCATCAGTTTTGTTTGTAGCCATTTTTAAGCACTTTTGAAAGAATTTCCAAGCAGTTCTACTTGGTTGCCACAAGAGGTGTCAGTGCCAGAGCTGTCCTCCTGATCCCACCAGGAGGAGCTTGGAGGCTCCTGAACAAACCTGGTCAGACATTCCCCATCCTTGGGTGGAACTGGGGTTTGGTCTTCTTGTGGTTCAGCAGCACTGGCCTCCCTGCCCAAAACAATGACTCTTGTTGATGAACCAAGACATTCACACACAGCTGGGCCCAAGCTGAGCATAAAGAGAGCGACATGGGGACATTAATTGTGTATTTGTGTTCTGGGGTGTCACCTCCTTGCAGAATATGTGCACTGGTATCCCAGAACCACCCCCGTGCCCTGGGCTGGTCCCCCAGCGTGGGCAGCAGGGCAGGCAGGGGGGATTGTGCCCCTGTGCCCCCTCAGGTGAGACCCCCCTGCAGAGCTGCCCCCAGGGCAGGGCTGGGTGGGATACTGGGAAGGAATTGGTGGCTGGGAGGGCGGGCAGGCCCTGTCCCAGGTTGGGCAGAGAAGCTGCGGCTGCCCCTGGATCCCTGGGAGTGTCCAAGGCCAGGTTGTGTGTGGCTTGGAGCAACCTGGGCTGGTGGAAGGTGTCCCACATCAGGTACATGTAACCCATGGAAAACATTTTTAATCCAGATGTAATATGAGTAAGCCAAGCTTTCACATTCCTTCAAAATTCCTTACTAGTGGGAACAGCCTTGACGCCCCTGAGAGAACTCTTCAACATGAAAAGTGTCATTCAGGCTTTTGGACCTTGTTTTGTGGGGACAGGGGGTGAAAACCTCCCCCCTTTTTGGGTATTGCTGTCCCACAAAAGATGGTGTTTCACCAAAGAGGTACCTGAAGAAGGCTGGTCCTCATCACTCTTCTTGCCCACACTCCCACACCAGTCTGCATATTTTTGCACTTGAAACAGAGCCCACTCCAGCTGTACCTGCATTGCCAAGGCGGTCTGGGGGTTTTAATTTGCACTTCAGTCTGCTGGTCTGCACAGGCCTGAACTCTCTTGCCTCAGAGTGGTTCAAGAGTTTCTGAAGGACAAGTGATAGGTCAGAGTTTGACAGTCCTTTACAGGCTGCACCACACCTGGGCAGCTCCTGGAGAGACACTCCTGGGTTAGTTTCCTTAAGGAGAAGCCTGACTTGCACACACCAAACCTATCTAGTGAACCAAATCCATTTTTGAAAAGTGGGAATGACTTGGGTGCCCCCTTCAAATCCAAGACTGTTCAGATCAAATGTGGACACAGATTTCAATGCTTTAATCATCTGTTTGTCTCTCTTCTTTGATAAATTCCCATGAACTGGTTGAATGATCCCAGAGGAAAAGCAAATTCCCCCAGGGAATTATCAGCACGTTTCCTGAAGCACAAATGCCCACAGACAGGGGACATAGTTAAATATGTGACACATCTCTGTGTTAACCTGGACAAGGCAAATAAGCTGTGCCTCTACCA
This sequence comes from Campylorhamphus procurvoides, assembly GCA_013396655.1. Classification (NCBI taxonomy): domain Eukaryota; kingdom Metazoa; phylum Chordata; class Aves; order Passeriformes; family Dendrocolaptidae; genus Campylorhamphus; species Campylorhamphus procurvoides. The sequence continues at coordinate 50,309 of WBMV01001850.1, read as the reverse complement.
TGCAATTCTTTGACTGATTAATTAAGATCAATCACTACATTGAGGATCCATATCTATCTCAAGATTCTCCTACTCCAAATTCTGTAGGAAGAGAGAAAAAAACCCCTCTTTTTATAATACTGAATAAAAGAGTTAAAAGTTACTGAATGAAGATCCAGGAAGCACCACAGCACTCAGTCTTTTTATTACAACATTTATTTTAGTATAGAAGGCACTTACAATACAGAAAGAAAAAAAAGAAAAAAAAACATCTGATAGGCACCAAAAGTGAAATGAGAATTAAAATGACAAAGAAACGGTTTACCAGACCAAAGGAGCACCCTTCCCTGTTAACAATACAGCACATGGAAATGAAGCTATAGATGACTAACATTTTTAACAATTAGGGAGTTTTATTTTTTTAATAGAAAAGATAAAGGCTGTTCTACGGTGAACTGAAGTAAAAAAGAACCCCTCCCCACACCTGCAGGAGGGTTTGGGAGGTGGTGGTGGTCACCAAGAGGGCTCTTTCAGGTCCGGCACTGCAGGAGGTCCTGGTACATCTCGATGAGCCGAGCAGCCTCTCTCTGCCCAGAGAGCACAGCACCGTGGGTTGTGGAATAATACTTCCTGTGAGTGGCCTCCCCCGAAAACATCACCTGCATGGGCTGCAGAGCACAGGAGAAGGGGCACAGCTCAGCACAACTCACTGGAAAGCAGATGTAAGGCTACAAAGAGACAAAATTTCCTCTGCTGTCCCACAGAGAATCATGATTTGTGTTGGGAGGGAACTTAAAGACCATCCAGTTCCAACCTCCTGCCATGGCCAGGGACATTTCCCAGGTTGCTCCAAGCCCTGTCCAACATGGGGTGGGGCATCCCCATGGCTTGACACCTGATGTGGAGTGCTGGCTCTCCAAACCCCAACCTGGTGTTCCACAGGGCCAGGTACCAGCTCAAGTAACCTTAAACAAACCTGCTCAAGGCACAGAGCACCTTTTCTGTACCAGCTCCTCCCACTGCTCCCCTAAATTACACTTCAGCCTTTTAAGCATTAAGGTAATTTTTCTTCTGGACAGCAACTTCAGAAGGAGAAACTAGTCATATCTCAAAACCCAGATGGTGAGACTGTTGTATCTCTTACACCAACACTTACTACAACTCCAACACATCCCTGAGGCAGGAATTTCAGGCACCTCTCTTCCCTGGAAAGATTCCTAAAACTCCTGCTGTTTTTTTAAAGTAGATTTCTGCACTGAATAAAATTATTTCTGCTCTGGTGGAAGGAACAGGCTGGGCAGCTGCTTGGAGGCTGCATTTCCATCAGCCTTTGTCTTTGCATTTGGACACATAACCCTGAGTGATGGGGTGAGTTTGGTTTAATGTGTTCCTGCCCGTCAGCTGAGCTGTGATAACCATCTCCATGTGTGCTCCTTGCTATATTCAGAAAGCTAAGGCAGTGTCTGAGGAGAAAATTCATCATCCCCTGCCAAGGACTGGGCCTCCCTCAGCCTGCCCTGCCAACACAGACAGATTTCCTAATATGCACCTCTGACACATTCAGACCTTGACATCAGCAGGGTCATGTATTTAATAATAAGCTTTAAAACAGGCTAACATGTGTTTTCCTAAGGAATTCTGAACTGGACATTAAGGCTAATGGTCATTAAATGCAGAGATCACAATTCCAAAAGCCAAAAGGATGAGCAGCTCTTGATAATTCAGGGAGAGACACGGGAATCCCTGAGATGGTGGCATTCCAAACATTAAAAGGGTAAAATGCTACGGACACCGTTTGTCCAGAGAGGCATGTGTAATAACAATGGGAAAACACATCACTGGAGGCCAAACCAGGGATTGTCTTTTTTAACCTTCCTCCCCAAAACCCCAGTGCCCAGCATGGCATCAGTTTGGCTGCCAGAGACCCAACTTTGGCCACACTTACAGGAGTTTTGGAGCTCTCAGCATAAGGCAGTGGTTTAGCGAGTTTCTCCACGTCAGCCCCACTAGACCCAACCTGGGTGTAGGAGTAGGATCCACGGAAGTGGGGATTGCTGCCCCAGGAGGACCGCAGGATCCGGCGAGGTTTCGGAATGTTTGGATTCCCTGCGTGGAGAGCAGGAGAGAAAAAGTAAGACTGTGTCCAAGAGAAAAGAGGGCAATGCCTGTGCAAGGGGTGAGGTAACATGAGGTGGGGCTGATTTACTGAACATCCATCCTGACGGAGCCTGCAGGTTACAGGGAAGAGCCCCCCAACCAGGTCCCTCTTCCATTACTGAGCTCTAACCATCTATACAACAGGAGCAGCATCCCTTTTAATCTCAGCTCTTCCATTTTCCAGGGAGGTGGTGGAATCCCCATTCCCTGAAGGACAAGGATCAACTGGCCATGACACTTAGTGCTGTGGTTTGGTTGACAAGGTGGGGACTGGTCACAGGTTAGACTCGATGATCTTAGAGGTCTTTTCAAACCTAAGTGATTCTGTGGTTCATTTTGGGAAAGATCATCAAAATGTTTATGTTCCTGAAAGACTGGGGAGCTTCAGTGAACCCTGGGCATGGTCAAGCTGAAAATACAGAGCATCTTCTGGTCTCATCGTGGGGAGGTCGATGGTGATGAAGCATATGATTGCTCTCACCTAAATTTAGGTATTTAATTGGGTGCCTAATCTAAATTGGATGCCTAATCTAAATTGGATGTTTAGGTAGTCCTGAGAGAGAGACGTACCTCCAAAGAGAAAGAAAGGAATGTCAGAAGGCAAATCTTCATTATGAGGGTGCACAGAAAAAGCTGTCAGACAGTTCTCAAAACCTGTATTACCAATGCCAACTGCAAGCCAGTTTCCCCCCAAATGAACTTAAATTCCAACAGACCCATTTTGCAGGATGCACACAGCATGGGAAGAAAACTTGTGAGGCTGGAAGTAGGATTTCTAGATTGCTGTAGGATTTCCAGGACCTCTGGATGAGGGGCATTTGGATGCACCAATGATCATCAGCCACTGTCCCAGTCCCAAAAATCACAAGAGCAAGTGGGATCCAGGAGAGCAGCCAAGGCAGCCAACCACCAGCTGGTGGCACAAGAGCCTCAGGTACAAACAGAGAGAGTCAGGTACAAACAGTCCTTGCTAGGTTGGTTTGGGATCATCTCAGTGTCACCCATTCTGTTGGAGTCCCATGATCTCATCTGGCTTGGCAGGAGAGGAATGGGGAGATGGGACATGGAGAATTTCAATGCAGAGAAATTCCCTCTGCAGAAGCCAAGATCCACCCTTGAGAAAACCTTGGGGCAGAGGTGGAGTCCTCACCCCTGGAGGGATTTCAAAGCCATGTGGATGTGGCACTTGGGGACATGGGTCAGTGGTGGCCTTGGCAGTGCTGGGGGAATGGCTGGACTCGATGGTCTTAAAGGGCTTTCCCAACATAAACTACTCTGTGATTGCAAGAGACTGGCACAGGAAGGAAGAGTCTTGAGAACTGCCTGCATCTCACACAGACCCTGACTCTGTGACAACTCAACATGTCCAGCCTGCTCTGAGACAGCCCAAATTCCCCCACTTTCTTCACCACAGCTTAAAGAGGGACACATCCAACTGTGAAGACTAGTTAGGCACTGCTTTATTTAGTTGAGCTTTCAATTCCTCGAAGTCAGGAGCACTTAACATCCCATGGTTCAGCTTCTGCTTTCAGGAGTATTGTGTGTCAACCAGAGCTATGAAAGAGAGAGCTGGAACAGAGCAGAAACACTTGGATGGCCTGCCCAGACTACACTGTGACCACTTTTCTAACCACCAGGCCGCAGATCAAAATATGTCCCAGACTAGCAAATAAATACAGGCCACAAAGAAAACACATCCTACAAACCAATGTTGTTTCAGGAGTAACAGCTTCGGATAACAAAGCCTCTAAAATATGTCCTTCCAGGACTCTTCAAAGCAGGAATGCCTGGAAGTGGAAAGCCCAAAGGAACTCTCAGATGTGTCAAGGAAATAAGTTGTGGTGTTTTATTTTTGAGGGCTGTGTGAAAGCCCAGGAGAGCACACCATGGAAGGAGTCAGACAACACCCCCCCAAGGCAGGGCCATCCATCACCCTGCACTGCACAACAACCAGCACACAACTCAGCCTCAAATAAAAGGAGTCTCTGCTGCTGGTGCCTCTGCTGTAGCTGGTGTGTGTCCCCATGTCCAGGTCCCCAGAAGAGTCAACAAGACATTGATAAACCCATGATGAACACGAGGAGCACAGAGTGTTGCCAGCAGTGAGAGGAGGGTTTGTCAGCCTGCAGGAAAGGCCACAGCCCTGTGAAATTACTCCAGTTTGTTCACAAAAGGGTCATCAGCCCAATGATACAAAGCCAGCAATATTTGACGGAGCAGCTCTCAGACCAGCAAAAGCACCAGCTTTGTCCCTTTGCAGTGTTTCCCACTGGTGACCTTGCAGAGCTACACTCATTCAAGGAACGTGTTTAATAGGACTTTCTCAATCTGCTATTAAATAGGGTAAGCACGCACATGCCTTTGCCTACAGATAAAAGTAACAACACAGACATGGAAACTTCTGTTTCCACTGTCCAAAGAGAGATAAAATGGCTAAAAAAGGGATCTTGGCCTTCACTAAAATAAAAGGGCACCTTTTTGCCACAGATTTCCACTTGTGAAGCTATGGAGGATAACCTCATGTGCCTCCCTCAATCTCATTTTTATTCAGCTCATGGGGAGGTGTGACTACAGAGATTTTTTAGTTAGGGGGTGATAAAATTATCATAAAATCAATTCAGAGATCTAAATTAAGAAACTCAAATTTAGTTGCTTACTTTAGAGCAGAGATATAAGGTTCCATCAAGGGAGATCTGTGATACTACCCCCACACTAGTGACTACAACCACCAGAGAGACACTGGGGTACTGCAGACACCCACATGGGGCTGGGAGATGTGGAGCAGAACCTAAAAGAGAGGTGTTCTCCTGTAGAGAAACAGCTGGAGCTCAGGGAGGACAACTCAGGGCATCTCCATGCACAGCCTGGCAGGCTCCAGTGATCCAGACCTGCAGCTACTGCCTGTGGCTCCTCACTCTCAGAGCTCAGCCAACAAAGAAAGCAGAGCAGGACTCCTAATTGCTCTAAGGTATTCCATTTGATGAGATCTGGAGGGCACTGCTTTTCACCATCCAGCTGGGAAAAGCAGTAATTGTTGAAGGCTCCTTCTATACTCAGTAGAGAAAAGCTGCTTCAGAAGATGTCACAAAGTACCAAATGAGGTGTGGAAGATCTGAGCTGCCTTATGGAAGAGCCTGTCTTTCCACTGAGCTCAGGATCCTGGTAGGACTACTTTCCTAACTTGGTTAACTGACTTTTGTGAACTCAGGTGGTGGGAAAGGCTTTAAAAGCTGAGTTTGGTGGTGTGAGTTGGACCAGAGGAGCCCAGCCATGTTCAGAAGTGACTACAGGTACACCACAGACAGCAGGCTGCTGGTCTAATCCCCTCTCCCACTCCTAAAGGAGCAGATTGGTGGAGAATTGGGAGATGCACAGAGAGCTGAGCACACTTCTGTTATTTCAGCCAGGCTGGCACCTGGCCCAGACCAGCCCTCAGGTACTGCTCCTTCTGTGAACCTGCTAGGGAAAATGGGAGCAAGAGTAACAGGACAAACCCAGCTCTCCCAGCCAGGCCATCCTGTAAGATCTGTGAAAAGGTTTTCTACAAACTAGCAAGTTTTTTGGCGGGGGGGCAGAAGGTGGAATAGGTCACGTTGTGTACTGGGTGCTCCAACAACAAACAGGTCCTCTGTTTTGAGCAGAGGCAAGGCCACCTCTCAGTTGATGCACAAAATGCTCATTGCAGGGCAAAGCCCTGGTAAATTCAGTCTGAAATCCTCCAGGGATAGATATCCTGGGATTAGCAGGAGGCTGAGACAGAGCTCAGCCTGCTGAAGAGTCTGATGGACAGTGACCAGGTGCAGCATCAGCTGGAACAGCAACTGCAGCACATACCCAGGACCCAGTGCCAACATCTTTCCATCCTGGGAGGAAGAGAGGAACATCCAACACATGAAAACAGTAACACTGAACGTGCCCTAAAGGAAGAGGGAGAGCACATCCCCATGTGCCAAACTGAGAAAGACCCAAAGAGCCAAATTCCCTGATGAACTGAGGTGCTTTCAAAAAAAAGAAAAAATATGGTAAGCAAAAAAAGCTGCAACAAATAAGGTTGTTTGTAGGCTCTGGGAGATGTCAGCACTGAACAACTTGGCCTTAGAGAGAAGAGCCTCCTGCTGTGCCTGCCTGCTGATGTCAGGGGAGAAGAAGATCCATAGGAACTGAGGTGACATGGAATGCAGGGACACCCAACACCCCCGAAAATAAACAGCTCAGGAGGCACCAGCTGAAACAAGGGTGCAGGTCTGGGCACTGCTGAACCCAGAGTCTGCCTTAGGATTTCTGGAGGGAGGGGTAAAAACTAAAACCTCTTTTGGCAGTACTCAGTTATGCAGCCAGTCCTCAGATTCCAGGGCCCTTTCAGGAAAAAGGTTCTTCCCCCAGAGGGTGGTGGGCACTGAACAGGCTCCCCAGGGCAGTGGGCACAGCCCCAAGGCTGCCAGAGCTCAGGGAGTGTTTGGCCAACACTCTCAGGCACATGGTGTGATTCTTGGGGTGTCCTGTGCAGGGCCAGCAGCTGGACTCGATGCCCCTGATGGGTCTCTTCCAACTCGGCATATTCTGTAATTCTGTGATTCTCTAGATATTGTTGGTAGCAAATGGTCTGTAAGGACAGGAGAAAGCTACCCTTGTGGAGGCAAATTTCTCCAGCTAGTTGGAGGTCCATGGAAAGAGGTAAGGATGGAAACCCACTGGATGCTGAGATTTGGCTGACACAAGCTGGCAGGAAAATATAAATCATTTAGTCACGGGACCCACCTCTAGAAGAGCATAAACCACATCTAATCTTGGGGATGCTGCTCTTACAATCATCTATAAATTCAAAATCCTTATTTCAAAACTGCTAACGAGTCCATCTCTATTTCTTTCAGCCATCAGAGAATCACTAAGACACCTGCAGGTACAAAAATCCCTCTCCTTGGGAAGGCGTGTGACCTCTAGAGAAGTGACTGCAGACAGACCAAGGCCCAGCAGTCAAGTATTACTAGTTCTAGTGATTTCATCTTGGATTTCCTCAGAATAACACCCTCAAGATCTGTCTTGCTCCAACTGCTGCCCTTAATGTGATGTGTGCCCAGAAAACACAAAATCTGTGAAGTCCAGGAAGGTTTAAAGAATGCACCCAGAAAATGGCAACTCTCAGGATCAATGAGTTGTCTGAAATTCAGGCTGGTGAGATTTCCATAGACCTGATATTGCGTGGAAGTCAGGGATGTGATTCAACCACATCTCAGCTGATCTAAAATGGTTCAGCTTCTGAAAGAGCCCTGCTGTTTCCCACAGCTGAGAGCAGCCCTCAGAGGTACCGAGTCCGACAGCTTCAGCTGCTGGAGAGCTATTTGTGTGAAGAGTTATTTGTGATTAAATACAGCAGAGGATGTGGAATCCTCAAGCACTTCTGCCCACCACTTCCTGAGCTGGTTATCAGCCCCTCAGTATAAATAGCTCCCAGGCACACCCAAGCAGGAGTTATGCTGGAAGCACATGCACGTTCAAAGGGACATGAAATGCCAAAGAACTAAAAATGACTTTAAAGCCTTTCCTTCCTCGTGGTTATCCAACACCCCAGCCCCACGCTCCCTCTCCCACCAGAGCATGGCTGACCTGTAAATTTACGTAGCATTTCGGTGCAGGTTTCTGCCACAGTTTCATCATCACACTTCTCCATAATCAAAGCCTCTTCTCCACAGATCCAGCCACTGAGGACGTGGCCATACCTCTCTGGTGGGTACAGCACGTCAAAGCTGCAGATCTTCTTGTACCACAGCTCCTCAGGGTAAGTCAAGCTCTCGCTCTCTGCCTCATCTTCCCACACGAACTGGATGCTGTTGCATTCAGAGCTCCAGAAAGGCTCTTCAAACTCCAGGAAAATCTTGTCAGTGGTATTGATTCCAAGTTTCTCAATGGCCATCACCTTCTCCTCGGGCAGGCGGGGATGGAACAGGCTCTCGTGGCGTTTCTTCAGGACTCCCAGTGACACAGTCACAATGACGTGGTCAGCTGGGATGAACTCACAGTCCTCGCACTCCACGAAGACATTGGAGCCCTTGTTCTCCTCGGGGAGGTCACTGTTGTGGTCAGCCACCCTCTCAATCTCCTTGCTGACCGACTGGTTCCAGTGGATGCACTTGACCGGCTTGCGGAGCTGAATGACAGACTTGGGAATGGAGCGGGCCAAAATCTCCACGATTTTAATGAAACCACAAGGAATGACGTGATGGGCCCCAGGGATCTCGGTCCATTCCCCAAATTCACTCAGCGAGACTTCATCCATGCTGTGGGAGCTGCTCTCACAACTCTCTACCTAAGGGAAAGCAACACAAAAGCAACATTGCCACAGAGCAACTCCTTTTGCCACAGCACAACGTTTCAAGGGCACAGAGGAGCTGCACAGGGTGGGATTCCTGAATCCCACTCTGGAACCACGTTATTTTTGCCAGGAAAGAAGTGCTTGGCCACAGAATCTGATAAAAATCAATCCTTAGCCTTCCTTCCAACCAGAGAAACCATTTTGTCATGGTAATGGGCTTGGGTTGCATCAGCAACAGTTGCATCATCCAGAGTTCAGAGACCAGAGGGCTGGAGCCCCTCTGCTGTGGAGACAGGTTGAGAGAGTAGGGGATGTTCAGCCTCAAGAAGAAAAGGCTCTGGGGAGACCTTCCAGCACCTTCCAGTGCCTGAAGGAGAAGCAAGAGGGCTGGAGAGGGACTTTGGACAAGGGCCTGGAGGGACAAGACAAGGAGTGATGGCTTTAAAGTGAAAGAGGGTTGAATTAGATTAGATATTAGGGAAAAATCCTCAGCTGGGAGGGCAGGCAGGCCCTGGCACAGGTTGCCCAGAGAAGCTGTGCCCGCTCCATCCCTGGGAGTGTACAAGGCCAGGTTGGATGGGGCTTGGAATAACCTGGTCTAGAGGAAGCAGTCCCTGCCCATGGAATCTATGATTCCATTATGTCTTTGCCTCTGGGTTACAGTTCTGACTGTTTTCTATCCTTTAAAACCCACTCCACTGGCCAAGGATCGGCTGTTGGGTGCTCCTACAGCAGAACCTGGAGCTGTGTTAATCAGATGCTCGTTCCAACGTTAAGAGTTGTTCCCATAAGGAGCCATGAAAAGCTTTTGGCAGCTCCTTGTGCTGTCTGCAGCTTTCAGCATGCTGTCAAACAGTCAGCAATCAGCAAACTCACAATCTGCTGGAGGTGAGAGGACCCAGCACAGAAGGAACTGAAGGAGATGGGAAAGGGAAATGCCAAGATGTGAGACACGTGTGTTTGATTCACTTGATGTGATTACCAAAGCTTTAGATTCATTAACCTGCTGGTTAATGTTTGTAGGAGTATTAGGCATAGCTGTAGCTTCCAACAATCCCTGGAACAAAGGCAGGATGTTTGGGCTGTCTTGTGATAAGCTTCTAATGATAATCCTGATGCACGGGACACAGTGATCTTAAATCTTCAAATCACCGGAGCCACGACCACTCACACACTATAATTCTTTAAGCATTTTAGGCAAAGGGAACATTACAATTCCTTGCCTCGCCCTTTGACCCATTTTCCAGGCCTTTCCACACTTCAGTGACTGCTTTGGAAGCCCGATGAGCCTAGACCCTCTCCCTGTGGAGCATCCAGTGCAGGGCAGGAATCTCTGTGCTGGGATAAGGTGCCAAGTGAACAAGTCGAGGTTGTACCAGGTAGTTCACAGGCTGCTCCTGTGACTGCAGGGACAAACAGGCGGTTTCCTGGTCACTGCCCAGTGACTCCTGTGCAGACTTGGGTGAAGACCCGTCCTCAGAGTCTGCTGTGGTTCCACCCCATCCAAAGGCTCAGTGAGAACTTCCCAACACACACCCAGGATCAGTCCTGCTGGCCCACAACACAAACCTGCACCCCAGGGTACACAACAGGATGCTCATCCTGTCTGGACACTCCAACAGGACACTCCATGTTATGAAGTTAAACAGTGATGGCAGTTTGATTCTTTCAACCGTGAAGGCAAAATGCCAGGGGGAAAAACAAGCAACTACCAAGCCTATACTTTACCTGAGACCTGTTAATCCCCACTCTCTCATCTGATAGTCTTAAGTATGAGAAGCTTTGTTGTTCTCAGGTATTTACACATGAGAAGGGATTTGCAAGACTTGCAGAAAAGGCTTTGGCTGTGGCAACCTGCAGCAACCACAGAAGAAACCACCAGGCAAACCAGAGCTGTATCAAGTGACTAACCCTGTCTGCATGGGTGATCTTGCAAGGATAACACAATAAACAATTGGCCTTCACGTGGCAGCTCTGGAGACACAAGTTTTTGGGTTGGGACATTGAGGTATTGGGCTCAGGACACCGGGGTTCAAACCTCAGCTCTGTCACAGATCTCCTGTGAGACATCTTTATTTCCCTTTGGTTTAGGTTCCCACCTGTAAATAGTGAACTCCATACGTTCCCCCTCGTGACAAGATGCTGCTTTGCTTTCCCTGCCTCATTTCAGAAGCTTTTAAGTCATTGTAATTGAAATAGAAATAACTGTTACACTCCACTTGTGGAGCTCTTGATGCAGCATCAAGTCCTCATCCCACGGAGAAGTCATTTAGCCAAGTTATCAGGGAGATAAAAAGAACTAGCAAAGCCATGAGGAAAGATGATTAGGACATGGGTTTATACAATCTACTGTGGATTTTATTGCTTTACCTTCAAAATGTTTTCTGGGGATTTCTTCAGCAAATTACTACTATCAAGGTTACATTTCTTCTGGTCTCTGAGATATGGACAGAGGTAAAAAACACTCAGGCAGGATCATGGTGTAAGGCACAAGACAAGACACTACTAAAAGACCCTGACAATAAAGTAGTTTTAGGTGGTAAAAAAACATTAAATCACATCAGAAAGTTTAACAGGGCCTAAGAAAGCCTCTTCTAATTAGAAAGCTTGGAGTTTAAGGTAAGAAAAAAAGAAAAAGAGGAGTTAAGGCGTTGTTTCTTTCAGCCCACTGTCTCTGGATCTGCCTCGGGATAAAAAGTTGGCAATATAAACACAAACTGCCCCAGCTGCTGGAGAGCACAGAAAGCAATTCCCCAGCACTGGGCAAGGCCCTGCCAGGTCCTGAGGCCCAGGATTTGCCTGACCCGAGTTAGAACCAAAAAAATCCCCCCAATGACATGCACACATACCTTCAGGTACTGCTGGATCATGGCCAGTTTCAGCCTCTTGACGGCCTCTGTGTCATCCGGGTCGGCCTTGACACGCTTGCGCACGACGTCCCGTGTGAAGACGCCCACACTGTTCTGGCTCTCAGCATTGACTGGTTTACCTCGTTGGAAGAACTCCTGAGTCAGGTTATAGACCTGCCGGAGACAGGACAGAAGGATGGACAACATGATTCCCAGAAGAACCCAAGCCTCAAGCAGGATGCTTTATCCTCCATCCCAACCCAGCACAATCAGAGCACCTTGTCTTGCCAGCAGAACCCAAGGGCTTCCTCATATCTTCTCCCACCTCCATGTCTCAGGTGCAAGCCCAGGTTGCTCTAACCTGGCACCAGCCCTTCCACATTCTCTGTTATTTAGAAGGAATCCACCAGAGTGGGAGAATTCAGCTTCACAGTTGTTTTTCTACTGTCCCATGGAAAACAAGAATCGACCAACACAGCAAGGGAATTCTGTGTGCACACACATTTTACTTGCTGAGCACAAGACAGGTAAAGATCCATGGAAAACAGTGACATTTCTAGAGCTCCCCACCAGGATCCAGAGGAAAACCCCCTTGTGACAAATCATTCTTCTTTGAAGAAGATATTCCTGACATTCTTTTAATCCCAGTTTTCCACCATACAAGCTACCTAAAAGAAAGAAAACACCATCCCCCTCAGCCTTGTCTTGTGGCTGCCTGGAGTACCTTGTACTTCTGTCTAATATTGCCAGAAGAGCCTGCAGTTGTATCATGGCCCTTCAATTCCATGGAAAAACCCCGAGGAATCTTTCAACACAGGAAAGCTTTCAAAAGGCACCTCTCAGAAGGGCAACTCATCCCATTAACAACTTGTTTGTCCAAAAGTGTGTCCATTTACAACATGCCAGAGGGTGCACAGTGCTCTTTCTAGCAGAGGTGACATCCCTGCTTGGCGAGTTTTTCCTGCCAAAGATGGTTTGATTACAACTTTTTTGGAGACAGATAATTTGCATATGCTGAGAAGTTGAACTCAACAGACAATATCTGGTAGGAAGGAAGCTGGCAGAATCGTGGCAGCCTTGCCTTCAAAGGCTCCCAGAGCTTCCCATTCCCTGCTGATAGAGCTAATCCACCATATTTTAGGTTCTTCCCATTCTGATTCTCCCCAGGAGCTTGATTTTCTCTTGAGTCTTAGGAATAAAGCAAAACTGAGAAGGCAAAATAGAGGGATGATGAAGAAAGGGAGGTGGTGAGGAAAAATGCACAGCAGTGGTAGGAGTGAGAGAGAGCAGGTCTGTGAATGAATGTAGGTAAGTGAGTTGATAAGGACAAGTAAGGGATGAGGAGGAAAATGAAGAAGAAAATAAGTGAGTGAAAAAATAAAAGGGGAATAAACTACAGAAACAGAGAATAACTAACTACAGGAAAAATGAGTGCAACTGGTAAAGACAGAAAAGAAATGCAAACACTGGCTGAGATACAGCCTTTCCAAGGAGATTCCGACAACAAAGGTGGAGCCCAACACCCAACACAAAACCAAGGCAAAGGAAATAGTGCCTTCTCTGTTCCCCAGTGCCAAAACCTCTTTGGCAGTTTCAACAGCCCATGGTTCTCAGGTCCACTGATTTCTGAGGCCCCAACCACTTCCAGCAGGTCCGAGCTGCACAGACCTTGCGTCAGCACAACCAGCTCAGCTTTCGTAAGCCGATTGCGCTCTGTAAGCAGATAACACAGGCACAGGACAAGCAAAGCTGTGTTAAAACCCAGCTACCACTTGGCCAACAGGAGAAGGGAGCCTGGGTATGTTTTTGTTAACCATTATATTCTTCCCTGCCACATAGAGAAAAGGGCAGGAAGGCCCAGTTCTCCGTGATGGAACCATCAAGTCAAGTCTTTCCTGTGTGTGCCATCCCAATGATCCCATTATTTACCATCAGGAGTTCTTATCTTTTCTCAGAATCCCCATTATTCCCTTGGTTTGCAAGTTCAAGAAGCATTTGGACAATGCCCTCAGACACACGGTGTGATTTTTGGTGTTGTCCTGGACAGGGCCAGCGGTTGGACTCAATGATCCTTGTGGATCACTTCCAGCTCAGGATATTCTGTGGTTCTTGAGGGTGCTGAACTATTTGATGAAGAACAGAAGGCAAAGCTTCATAAGCAAGAAGAACAAGGAGAAATAACAGCAAATCCTACATTAAGAGATGAATTGTCAGAATAAGAGAACCAAAAAGAAGTTCAAAATGTATTCTCTAATGTACATGTGCACCAAACTCATCCTGTATAAGAAACTATGGAAAATGTTCACTGGAAGCCTTCATTTAAGGCAGATTTCCAATGAAGGAGGAGAATTGTGCTGTCTGGAGTTGGAATTACCTAGGCTTTCTTTACCCAGGTGGGAAACTGCTGATAGTAACAGAAAGCCTCATCATTCCTATGGGATCACCACTGAAGTCGCTGAGAACAGGCACTTTTAAGATTTGAAAACCCATCCTCCTTCAATCATTTTGGCATGATGTGATGACAGCAGGGTTCATGAGACAGTTCACTGGGGCTTTCTCTCCAAGATCCTGGTGAAAGGTAGCATTAAGAATGACCTGAAAGATCCTGCTGATGACAAAATATCCCTGCAGAGCACCATGCCCAGCAGCAGGGAGAGCTACGCCACATACAGTCCAGACTCCTCTCCCTTTTTTTTATCACACACCTGATACAAGCAAGAAGCAAAAACAATGAACAGGCTGCTTTTAACTTCCAGCTCCTACCACTGGCAAACTCCTCAGCGCACAATGAACAAATCACTTCTCACTCTAAAGCTCCTCTGGCTCTGGGCAGAACGACTGGCCCTAGAAGCTTGTCTGGAAAACAGCAGCAGAAGCAAAAGACACAGAACACCTCAAACAACCCTTCATTGTCAGCAAATTTCCTTCCCTGATTTCAGGGGGTTTACAACCAATCTTGCATGGAATTCATAGAATCACCAAATGGTCTGGGTTGGAAAAGATTCTAAAGATCATCTAGTTCCAATCTCCTGCCATGGGCAGGGACACTTTCCACCAGCCCAGGTTGCTCCAAGCCCTGTCCAACCTGGCCTTGGACACTCCCAGGGCTCCAGAGGCAGCCACAGCTTCTCTGCCCAACCTGTGCCAGGGCCTGCCCACCCTCACAGGGAAGAATTCCTAATATCTAATTTAATTCAACCCTCTTTAAAGCCATCATTCCTTGTCCTGTGTTTCCATGCACTTGTCCAAAGTCCCTCTCCCAGCTGTCTTGGAGCCCCTCGAGGCACTTGAAGAGGCTCTAAGGTATCCCTGGACCTTTCTGTTGTCCAGGCTGAACATCTCTAACACCCTCAGTCTGAGGCTGAAAGGCAGAAAGGGTTGAAGATTAGAAATTAAAAGGAGTTAATTGAACATCCATAATCATAAAACAGCCTCACTTCAGCTTACATCTTCTGCCTTCTTTCTGAGCAGCTCTGGGGCATCCCACCACCAGGATCCATGCAGAGAACGTGGATCCCAGCATGGATGTCCTCTCTGTTACCTACTGGCTTCTACCTCCACGTGTTCACTACATACGTGCTCCTCCACCACAGGAAAAGGCCATGCCTTAGGAAGAACAAATCTAAATAAAGAAGTTTCTCCGCACCGAAGGAGGCCAGGAAAGCACATCCCCATCCACACTCCTTCCTGTCAGCGCCGGTGACGATCCATAGCATTGTCTTTTTCTCACTTGGCTTAAAAACCACAGTGACTTAATAGCCAGGCAGTGAAAAATCCCAGCAGAGACAGGTCCGGGCTGTTTCCAGGCCAGACATCTGTCAGTGCAATAGAGGCAGGGAGGGAACGGTGACTCTCGGTGGCCCTTTGGTCCTGCTTTCCATGATAACTGCAAGGCAAGGCACTGGAGCTTAATTGGGGATGGCAGGGAGCCCAACACGGGGTGGGGGTGAGGAGGGTGGAAAACGCTGTCATTCTTTGGCTGCATCCCTCCCCCAGAAGCTGCTGCAGCACACAGGAGAAAGCTGAGAGATAACAAGGCCATTAATTAGCTGATTGTTAAAGGCAGGGTCTTTAGGGACCACATCCTTATTGAAAAGCTGAAGTAAAAATAGGCACTTCTCCTAAATCAGGCTATGTCATTTTTCACCTGCACTTAACTTGTCCAGCTCTCCATCTCCCTTCCACTCTTCACTAATACCTGGGAGTTGGCTTTAAGTACCATTTTCGAAAGCAAAGTGAGGACTTAGCAGGGCCAGAAGAGCAACTCTGAGATAAACTGTCCTTGCTTAAATTTTCCCAGAGGTTATACACACACACAGACCCTGAAGCTGCGACACTATCCTCAAAGGCCACACTCCTGTCGCTTTTCTGAGGGTCATGCAGATGTGGCATAAGCTGGAAGAGGCCAAAATCCTCCCCCAGCCCCAGAATTCCCCCAGTTATCCTACAAGGAATGGAGAGGGAAGTGGGAAGATTTGAATACATGGGATGGGCATCACACCCTGGGGAACCTCCCGGTGCTGGTGTCCCTTTCTTTTTGGAGACTGACCAAGTGGAGTGACAATGACCCTGAGCACTGTCAGTCCCACACAGCACATGGCCTAAGAAGGACAGTGTTCAAACAACAGTGGCTGCAGAGCTGTCCTGCCCTGTCTCATGGTGCTTCCCTTGGCAGTGTGTGGTTGGAAGTCCAGGTAGATGCTCTTCAGGACTGAAGACCAATCTTGGAGGCATTGCTCTATCTGCAGTGCCCTCCCAAGGAGGATTCAGGACACCTCAGTCACAGGTTCATGACAGATCCTCACTGACTTCAGTGCAGAGCAGAGTTCCTCTCAGAGGGAACCTTTTGCTACAGAAATGAACTGCTGAGCAGTCTTCAAGTAATTTGACTGCCTGGCTTCCTCGTAACCAAATAAAGGCTTCTGTGAGCCATCCCTACAGCTATTAAAAATTCAGGCTACTGCAAACAAAAAAGCAGCAAAACTTGTATTGAAGTAGAAGAAGCCAGCCAAAAAAGATTGGACAAGTGCCTGGAAAAAGCCTAAGGACTTTCCAAACGAATTAGTGAGGCAAAGCTCTGGAGGTACAGCAGTGCTTTGCCTTTCACTCCAGGACAAATCAGCACACAGAGACCTCGCCTTGCTAGAACTGAGTTTCAGAGGCTCCACACACACTGCAGAAGCACTCGAGGGAGGCCCCCTGCGCTTTGTATTCCCCAGATGACAAGATAAGTGGGGCTGGAGGGATGCAGATGGAGAAGCAGAGCTGAAGGCACATGCTGGAGCCCCAGCAGCTGCTGCAGGGGAAGCAGGGCAGTGTGTGAGTGCGTGGGGAGTGAGGCAGCTGGGCAGGGAGGGCAGGCCTTTGGAACAGGGACAAATCTAGCACTGTCCATTCAGGAATACATTTTCCACTGTTGCTGCCAGTCCTCCGTCCTTGATTAGGCTTTGCATCCATCAAGGGGTTGCTGGTTGTTTTGTGGGGGTTTCCTTCTTTTCAAGTCACGGCCTTTGCTGTCTCAGCCTCTTCTAAAGAGATGACAGGACCTGATGGTGGGACTGCTAATAGTAACCTGAGAAGGGTCTGGATGCTTCTCTGAGGCAAGGTTGGAACCTGACGTCAGGACTTAGTGATCTGTCAGATGACTCTTTATCCCGGACAACTTCAAGATGTTTTAACAAAACCACTCAAAAAACCTGTTTCCTCAAAACAACAAAGATGCAGAACTGAACATCAAATTCCTGCTGTTCCTCCCCAGCACCCATTTCATCACCAGTTAAAGCAACAGAGCTTTGGCCAGCCAGGATGAAATTAGAAATGATGGAATGGACTCTAATGAAAACAATAGCGAAAACGTTAAGGGAGTGGGGGACTCAAGAAAACACAAACCAGAAATGCCCCAGCCAGACTCAGCATCTGTGAAACACTCTCTGCACTTTATGCCAGACAAAAAAGTCCCCCAAACCACACACCTTCTGCAGGGCACTTGTATTTCCTCCAGTCATTTGGACTGGAGATTTTCAGGAGATCACGTTGCTCGCATTAATTCCCACTTTTCCTACTCAGCACAGGGCAGAAACCACAGCCAGCTGTCTTAAATCACTACAGATCATCCAACCTGGCACCCCAAAGGAGCTGGGACAAGCAGCTCAGCAAAACCTTGAGCTGCCCCTGCAAGACATTCCAGCAGGCTTTGGAGGAAGGCAGAGAAAGCACCTCCCAGCAGGAGCAATTAAGGGGTTGGCTGGTGCCCTGTGCTTGGCTTCAGCTGTCCCTTACATATTTTTTATCGCTGTGAGTGCCTGCAGACATTTTTACAAGCCATAAATGTGAAAGCCTTTTCTGTCTCCTAGAGATAAAGATACCCTGTGGCAATGATAAGCTAATTAGGTGTTTCGTAAAGCAGATTAACTTTTAATGTGTTGTTCTCTCCTGTCACTGGCTGCCCCTTTCTCTCCCCTTTAAAAGAAAGGGTAGATTTACCAAATTAATCATTTCTAAAACACTGGTACCTTGTTATAGCCTTTATCTTACCGAGTTTATCTCAGAGTTAAGTAGCTCTCATCTTTGTATTCTCTTCTCATTTTGGAGTCTGTCCTCCCTTTGCTGGAGATTTTCCTATCATCTTCCAGACAGGATGATCACTGAGCCCTGCCTGCAGTTTGGCAGTGTTCCATTTACATAAATAATGCTGCTCACTGCAGTATTTTCACTTACTCTTTCTAGCCCTAGTTGCTATTAATCTTCCTCCACACACATCTCACCTGTCTTTTTTTCCTGCCTGGCTGTGGTTCTGTTTTCCATCCAGTAATATGAAAAAATGTTCAGATGAATTAGCTCCAACTTGTCTAAAAAGTTGTCCACAGCGTGTTAAATCCTTTCCATACCAAGGTTTCTTTGAAATTCTTACTATTCCTCCCTAAAACTGAAATGATTTTGTGCCATCCCATCATCATTCCAGTTCAGAGACATGGGACAGTGCCAAAAATCTTTTCAAATTAAAAAGAAAAAGAAAAAAGAAATCCCCTTTTCTACTCCCCACCCAATTCTTGATAATTCTTTACAGGCTACAGTGACTTTTCTAATGCTCACAGACATATTTTTAAACAAATTATGCAAGAGTAACCTGAATCTAGTGTGTGTTCAGCCAAGAGTCAAACACTGAAGTTCACTGTCAGATGAAAATCTGAAGGTTTTAGGCATGGCTACAGCCTGATGAAAATACCCACGTTCTGCTCCATTTTATAGAACCCACTGAGAGATCACATTCCCTGGAGGGTCAGTCTATACTGACCCCTCTAAATGTACTTCATAAGTGACATCAAAAAATGTGGGGAATAATTATACTTCACATTGGCAAGGAAAAGACTTAAAATAACCTTAAACTGAAGTCTACACTGGTCTGAATCTCCCAGCAAAATGATCCTTTCCTTCTGCGGCAAGAAAACTTACAATTCCTATGATCCTTTGGCACCCTACACAGCACACTATGGTATTTATAACCAATAAAAAGTCACAGAGATACAATATTTAGCTGCTTGTTGCTAAGGTTTTGCATTCTACTTTGTTCAGTAATTTGATCCCTCCTCTACTCTTTTAATTAAGTAGCAACTTTCTCCAGTAAATAACTGTATCTCCCCAGAAATAGTTGCTGGAAGTGATTAAACTGATGACAAATGTGGAAAAATTGCTCTTCCTCACAACAGTGAGTTAATCCCACGTCAGGGACAAATGGGGTACAGTGAAGCACATGAGAGAAAACTCAGTGTTGGTTTTTTTGCAAAGAAATTAAAGACATTGGTGCTTCCACCTTTGCCCTGGAATGTCACAACACTCGAGGGATCTCAGCATTTCAGGCAAATCTCCCACCTGACAAAGCAGCTGAACACCAACCTCGTTGTATAAATCACTGAATTCTTCAACCACATCTTTCGGGATCCTCTGCCCGTTGTTGGTGAGGTGATAGGCCACCCCATTCTTGGAGTAGAGACTGATGCGCCCAACGCTCCTCTCGCTGTCAGTGGTTTCCTCGAGCAAACCATTGTCTTCTGCTAGATGATAGACTGGGTTTCCATGTGAACCATGAATCCACGTAGCTCCCAGCTCAAAAGTGGCATGCCCTGCGGGAGAGCAAGCCAGGGAAAATGGTTATTGAAGCCCGTTTTCCTGACAGCTTGTCACGCTCAACCCTCAATAAAATGTACATGTGCAAAAGCAGAATTGCCCAAGGATAACACGTGTTGGAACATCACTGAAATGAGCTTTCTCTGTTACACACAGGCACTGCCAGCATTCTTCAAACCAGTCCTTCGGGATACAGGTTTGTAGAGTGCTACAAGGATGGGATGTTTCCAACAAAGATCCACCACAGTGACACATTTCTGATAATTAAGGAGAAATTCAGATCCTTCTCAGTTCCCGGTTCTTATCATGGTTGTTGCCAGCAGGGAGATGTAGGAAAATCTGGACTGCCCTGGGATTGGCATTGGCCTGAATACTGAACCTTGTCCTGTCATTAAAAATGCTTGTTATTTACAAATACACCTCAGACTAACTGCATTTCCATTCCCCAAGAGAGTAAATAGGCTGTATTTTATTATTTGTGCCTTTGAAGATTTATATCAGGCTCTTTAAAAAGATGCACCATTAGGTTAAACACCAGATGCATTTGGTTTTCATCACCTGTGCTCTCTGCCTGCAAAACACAAAGAGTCTGGTCATTCCCACTCTCCCCCTTCCTTAAAACCATTGGAATTTGCACCAAGGCTCTGACTCCCCCAACCCAGCACTGCCAGGACTGTGCTCAGAGCACAGGGAGGTCCTCAGCAGCTGAAAGCAGGTGCTAAAAATAAGCTCGGGCTGTGTCCTCCCCTTACATTTTGAGAGATTCTCAGAAGTCCAAAGCTGTTTTAAAGTCTGACAAAGCTGGGCAGCAGCTCCCAGCACCTCTGCAGCTGTGTGGGAATGCCTGATGAAGTGGGATAGTTAATAGGATCCTTCTTGATGGAGAAAGGATGCAGCAGTTACCAGTCATCATATGCTGTTTAAGATGTAAATGTATGCTCAGATAGAGACACTGCAGCTCTGTGCTGTAATGCAATCGAGTTTAATGGGTGAAAGCCCCAGGGAATGCTGCTCTCCAGCTGAGACTCTGCCTCCCAGGGAAGCTCCATGGATCTCCTTTTTCAAACAACCACCTTGTCGTTTAGAACCGTGCTGACTGCCCTTCAAAATCTGCATTACAGCACAACAAAGCACATGCTTCAGAGCACAGCATCAGCTCCCAAACGTGGGAATATTTAAGGTGCCACAAACCCCAGAGCACCCAGCCAGGTGGAAATGACTGAGCACTGGCAGCCAAAGGTACAGAGCTCATCAATATTGCATGTGGCAGTCCTGTTGCTAATGCAATCCTGCAGTCATCCTGTGCCAGAGCAGCAGCAGGAATTCTGCCTCCTGCTTTATGGCAGCAGCTTGCTCTCTGCTACACAACAACCCTCTGTATACCCCTGAGCTTTGCAAGAAAACAATATGCCAGCAGGTCTTAGTGCTGGGGAACAATGATGATGTGTCCCAAGTTCTCCTGTTTGCAGTGGTTGTGTGAAATATAATCAAATACCAACAAATTAAAAGCAGTAATTGTTGCTTGAAACACTCAAACAGATCACTACCAAGCAGATGAGTCAGTTGTTACCAGGTGTTAAGTTACATGATGAATTATTTAAAAGTGTAAAATTAAGTAAGATCCTTTTAAACAGAGATAGCCAATTTACTTTCAGGGTCTTAAAGGATTTTAGGTTCAATATTAATCTACTTCAAATGAATTATCCAATACAACAAAAAAAACACAAAGGAACACACAGATTATGCACAAAGCCTGCTGAATACATAGAGCAACTTTCACATTTCCCTTTGCAGCCCTGACTATTTCTTGGATATCCTGTCATGAAATTCCTACAGTAGATAAGAATTCTATGGATCATGTTCAAGAAACACACAGTCCACAAACACACAAATCCTCTCCCTCACCTCTGCTAGGAAAGATGAACCAAATCTCTGAATATCCAAATTATTCCCCTGTGCCGAATACCAACACACTCTATGCACTTGAGGGAAAACCCCTACAAGACACAGTGTGGCTCAGAATGGTTTGGGTTGGGAGGGACCTTAAACACCATCTTTCCACCCCCTGCCATGGGCAGGGACACCTTTCTCCAGCCCAGGTTGCTCCAAGCCCCCTCCAGCCTGGTTTTGGACACTCCCAGGGACCCAGGGCCAGCCACAGCTTCTCTGGGCACCCTGTGTCAGAGATTTACCACCCTCACAGCCAGGAATTTCTTCTTAATTAGTAGCTCTGCTGAAGATTTAAATCAGATCTTTAGTTAAGTGTGCAGACAGGGGAGTGGCCACAGAAGTTTAACATTTAAATGCCTTTTAGGCAATGAGATCAAACTGGCTGTATGTTGAAGGCCCAGAAGAACCACTTCTTTAACATTTGTTTGGGCAGCTTTAGCCAGTTCTGAGAAATGAGCAGGTCTTGCATGTCCCTGGTGCAATCTTGTGCTCCAGGCAGCACAGAAGAAGAAAACACAGCCCAGGCCCTCATACCAGAAAATAAGGAGGCTCTCAGTATGTGCTGCTTCACCCCCCAACAGGGCTCCAAAATTGTTTGCTAAAAGGCACAGGAATCTGCAAATTGCACTGGGAGTTGGAACATGGACTCTCTTGGGAGAGAAGTGCAGCCCACGCCCACATAGGGCAACCCTGAGAGTTTGCACAGGGTAAGAAAAGACAGTTTGTAGGTTTAAGTATTAATACATCAAGACTTTGGGTTCCAGTCTCTGTCTTGCAAGTAAGAGTTTTATCTGCAAACTGTGAGACCTCCCCCAGACTGAAACGTCTGCTCTTGTCTCGTGTTAATTAAGAAGTGTTAACGAACAGGAGGGGGATTCCCAGCAAAGGCAAAGATGTGATTTTTTGGTGAAGGTGGACAAAGGTGAGAGAATCAGTCCCAACACTAATACACCAAAACTATTTCACAGGTGCACTGGCAGAATAATCTATTGCTCCCTGAAGATTCCAGCTCTTTGGCACTTCCCTCCTCTCACAAGCACAATCCAGGATATTTTTATTACAGCGGATTGTGAGTAAAGGACACACTTCCCATCCTCAGCTCGATGCCAAGTCTCAGCAGAATGTAAAGTGCCCTATTCAGACTCTGGAGATTAGATTTGTCCAACTGCCTTTCCATTCATTTCCCTTCTGCAAGTTCATAGGATGCTGCTGTTTGTTTACTGTGGTGAGTGTATCGAGTAAAACCCCGTAAGTGATGTAAGCACTGAAGAAATAACAAGAAAACAGGGTAGCAAGAGGCCAAGGGTAATAAATCCAGTGAGTGGGACAGAAACAGAAGCAGTTAGTTAAAATCAGGAGGAAAATTTAGTATAAGTGGAGAGCTTTTCTCCTCCTGCAGGGAAGAGACATGCAATGTCCTTCTAGATACCAGGGAAAGTGTCACTGACTCCTGTGCTGCAAAGGGCAATGTTTGTTCCACGAGTTTTGCATTTAGAAATGTTGACAAGCCCTTCCAGCTGACATGGGATTCAAATATCCAGTGGCTGCACCTTTATTACACACTGAGAAAGGAACCTGCAGCGGTGGGAAAGCTGCAAATCAGGATGAAAGGAAGCATTGAAGAGGTTTTTCCAGCAGCCCAATTCCCAGTGGGCAGTGCCCTACACAGTAAATTACTTCTAGGGAAATGAATGGGGCTGTCTGTGAAGCAGAACAGCTCAGAGTCTCCCTTTGCAAGGGCTGTGAGCCCTGAGAAATGTTTCCCAGCTGGAGATTTACCGGCTGCTCCTGGGCAAGGGTCAGGCTGGAAAACCTGGGTGGAAACTGTCTCAGCACAGTTCCTTAATCACAGACCTGTTACACAGAACTCTTCCCGTGTGAGTGAAGATCACACAGATATTGATTTCGTGGGAACACAGCTTGGTTGGAGCAGCCTTGTATCGGAATCAATGCACGAGACAGCACAGAGTCACCAGGGATTTATATTCCCAACACCACCACACCCCACCCGACCCTTTGCCACGCACATATCCCACTCCTGAGGTCAAATTAACCTGGGGACAGCACAGAGGCTGGCTGGGAGGGCAGAGAAAGCCCAAGGCCCGGCTTGCAGGCGCTGCTCTTACCGAGTTGCACGCTCTGCACGCGGCCCCCGATGCGGTCGGTCGCCTCGAGCACAGTTACATCCGTGAAGCCGCTTTCCAGGAGCGCTTTGGCTGCCGACAGGCCCGCGAGCCCAGCACCGATCACGACTATTCGAGGCTGTCGCTTTCTCCGTAGGCCACTACTAAGAGGATCATCCGTGCTGTCTGCAGATATTTCACAACTTTGCATGCCGTCCAAGCTCTCTTTCTAAGGAACCTACGGGAGAAAGGAAGCAGGAGCTGTTACAACTGCTTTGCCTCTGAGGTTAAAGATCCGAAGGAGGCAAAAAGAAAAAAATTCAAAATAAAGAATAGTGGAAGAGAAAAGAGAATTGTGAACTGGACACAGCCCTTCAAAATGGGATGCAGAGAAAGGATAACTGAGGTCAAACTGGGATGCAACAAGTTTTTAGCCCGGAGCACCAGGACTGGAAACTCCAGAAATCTCCACCCTCTTGTACCATGTAGACTATTTCCCAAGAAGTCAAAGGATCTTCAAACTCTCATGTTTTTATATAACCTCCTAAAGTGGCAATTTTGTGGTAAAGACTTTAAAAACTAAAGACAAAAGAACCACGTCCCCAGTGCTGACGAGCTCCACGACCCAGGGATGAAGCTCCACTTTGCCACTGTGGCAACCACAAAGCATAAGCTTCAGATCCTCTAACTTGGGGACTAGGTAAGAGGGCTTAGCTCCAAGCATGGAGATTGGATATCAAACCAATCATTACAGAAAAGGGAGGGATGGGAAAATGTTTCAACTGATGAAAGCAAACAAGGGCCAGTTCAAAAATTCACAGCCACGTGATGCAGCCCCTGGAGCCAACACTGTCCTGCCACATCAGGATCAGCCCCAGGCTTTGATGAAGACAGGTCCAAACCCACACCAGTCCTGGTTAGTCCAATTCCACCCCACCCTACCCAACATATTCAACTCTTCCTCTGAGCAGGACCCAATTTTCCTTTGTAAACTCCTAGAAGTCATCCTATTACCAGTGTCCACCCTTAACTCTGAGGGTCCTATCACCTCATTTTAGTAGGTGGGACTCAGTAGCCCGAGTCCAGGGTTAGGGTTAAACCCCAATCAGGAATCACCAGCACAAGATGTCTCTGCACACAAAAGTCAGTGTGTGGAGATCTGGTTATGGGTAGTTCACACCTGCCCTCCAGAGATTGAAGGAACAGGACAGAGACCCAAACTCCACCAGGCCCTGACTTTCAATGGATAAACACAGAGCCCAGGATTCATCAGCCCTGGAATCAGCTGGTGCCCAATGACTTGGATAAAATACACACACAGTTCTCCAAACACTGAATGCAGAGCTATCCAAGGAGACAAGAGTGCTGCCTCTAACTGTTACCAACCTGCTGGATATCCCAAGTTCCTCCTCAACCCACCCAACACTTGGTCACTGTTAAAGATTCCTATTCCTCTCTTTCATCACCAGGAGGGTTGAACTTCTGCAGTGAAGACATTGTTGGGCTATTGCAGCTTATGATCACACAAGCTAGTGAAGTACAAAGCAACAGTGGTTTCATTTGGAGAACCCCTTTTTCTTCAGGATCTTAAAGCATTTATTTGTGCTGACCAAGCAATGTCCACTCTCTGTAAGAGACCTGACACCAGACTGCAGTTTTAAGCAGTGATGTGAAAAGGAGGGTGGTGCCACTGTTTGGAAAATGTTTAGTTTCAACTGGGACAGCTTCAGCTCAATCCACCCTCAGCTGGACTCACCTGCAAGAGGGATCTGCACAGTGTGTGCAAACCCTGATAGTGCCACCAGAGCTTGTTCCAACTGGCACTGGAGCCAGTTTCAACTGCCACTGCCCAACGGAATGGAGGGGCACAGAATCCTGACAGGATGGGACCTTAGAGCTCGTCCTGTGTGACCCCCCTGCCATGGGCAGGGACACCTTCCACCAGCCCAGGGTGCTCCAAGCCCCGTCCACCCTGGCCTTGGACACTTCCAGGGATCTGGGGGCAGCCACAGCTTCTCTGCCCAACCTGTGCCAGGGCCTCTCCACCCTCCCAGGGAAGACCTTCATCTCAACATCCAATCTAAGCCTCTCCTTTAGTTAAAAACTGTTCCTTCCTTGTACTATCACTGTCTGCCTGTGTAAAAAGTCACTCTCCTCTTTTCTCTAGGTCCCCTTCAGGCCGTGCAAGGGGCTCTCAGGTGTCCCTGGAGCCTTCTCTTCTCCAGGTGACCCCCCAGCTCTCCCAGCCTGGCTCCAGAGCAGAGGGACTCCAGCCCTGCAGCATCTCCAGCCCCTCCTCTGGACTCTCTCCAGCAGCTGCACATCCTTGTGCTGTTGTTCCCAGGGCTGGAGGCAGCTCTGCAGGGGGGTCTCACTGGGGCAGAGCAGATGGGGAGAAATCCCTTCCACAGACACTCTATAACACTCTCCACTCCTCATTCTCCACATAACACTTTGATCCATATGTTCTAACTGCCACAATAAGGAAACATCCTTTCTGACATCTACATCCTATAGAAATTGAACTGGGTTGAAACTGAATTCAGTTCTTCAAGCACAGCTTTCCTAATCCTGGCTTTGGCAAGCTCCTGTGAATTCTTCACATGAAAGCTTCCAGAAAATGTTTTCTCTCCCATTTCAGCATCTTAATACTGGATTAGGTGACCTGTCTAGACAGAGGAGAAAATAACAGGGTATTTTGTA
Source organism: Campylorhamphus procurvoides (assembly GCA_013396655.1). Lineage (NCBI taxonomy): Eukaryota > Metazoa > Chordata > Aves > Passeriformes > Dendrocolaptidae > Campylorhamphus > Campylorhamphus procurvoides. Next base: position 24,114 of record WBMV01001850.1, on the reverse strand, counting down.
TGTACAGAACCCTCATTTGGAAACCACCCCTAATTAGCCAACAACCTTTACTGTATGATCAGCAGGGGGAGGCAATTAAAGTTTGAGCTTTCCAACCAGGATCCACATTTCACTGTGAAATGACCAGGTGATACAAATATATGAATCCCCACTACACTTTATTTCAGTACCAATTATACACTCTGCTGGGCTCCTCAGTAAGACAAGGACATGAAACACAGTCCACTGTGTTCAGTGTTCTCCCTTCAGCATTTGCCAAGCCACAAGTCAAGGCTTGAGCCAGTGAATATCACCAGGTCCTCTGACACAAAGATAGTTTGGCTTTTTACTTTTTCTTAGTTGCCAAAAACAGTTGTTTCTTTTTCTTTTTTTTTTCTTCTTTTCTCTTTTAATCACAGGGTAAGAAGTGTGTTGGCTGTTGTACTGTGAATCTCCCTCAGACTGTAATTTTACTTAGTGTCCATCTAAGAGCCAGGGTAGCATTAAATCACAGCTTCACTGAAAGTAAAATTCCCCTCCTTTGTCTTGCTTACAGCCTTCCAATCCAACAGCCAACAGGCTACAATAAAAAAAAATATCCAAATACACATCTTCCTTTTGTCTTAAATACAAAGCTTTGATCCTCTTACCTCTTGTACATGTGTGTGTCTCACTCAGGATATTTTAATCACTTCCAGACCTGATCCCTTTCCTCAGTCTCTACCACCATTCTGCCTCCCTATGTGCCACTACCTTTCATGCATCCCTTCTCTCTATTTGCTTCATTCAAAAAATAAAGCCTTTTTAAAAAATCCCTAAAACCAACTCTTCCCTAAAAAAAAAACAAATCCTGAGCATAACTGCTGTTTCCCAGCAGACAAATCTCTGCAAAAATATATTTTCTAAGATGGGCATCATTCTCCCAACCCAGAATCATGGGTTTCCATTCCTGGCATTTGTACCCTTCAATCCTCTGAGCTCCCCATCCTTTCATCTCTGCTGATCTCAGCAATGAAAAGTTCAGAGGTGAGACAACTTCATGACTTTTCCCCCCCTCCTTTTGCCAGTCAAAGCTCGCAGGTCACAAGGAAGAAGCCAGAGAATGCAGGCAGTTCACAACTGCCCTTCTTATTACAACAATACCCTCTGACCAGGCTATTCTTCTAGGACACTTCAGAAAAAAAAAAAGGTCACCAAGGCTCCAACTATTTAAAAATACAAAACCCAAATAAACAAAAGCATTTCTCAAGGAAATCTGCTATTCTTAGCTCACCCAAATGCTCCTGTGGTAGTATTGTTGTAGCTCTGATGACACAAAGATTCGGGCAAGGCAATGCTCTGGAAACAAGGCCTGTGTGCTTGAGGCTTGGCTGGGGTTGGTTGGGATTTGGGGGTTTGTTTGGGGTTTTCTTCCCACCAGGATTGGTTAATCTTTAAAAAGTGACCTTCCTCCAGCCATCATATCACACAGCAGGTTGTCTTGTACCCATGAGCCATAGGTGTGAGCTCCTGGCATTCCACAGACCAAATCCATGGTCATCCCCAGTGGGAATCATCTCACCCCTTTCACTATTTTGGGTGTCCAACTTGCATCTGCTGCCCACAGCCTTTCAGGTGATGGAAAGGAGGAGCAACCCATCCTGCTGGTCTCTGGCATCCCCATCTCAGGATGGACAAGCTGAAAGGGAGCTTACAGAACGGTTTAAAACAGCCCTCTAACCTTTCTGTGTGCTCTTATATTGTGTTAAATCAACAGGTTTCACATTAACAAGTGTAACAGCCAGTCTGGAGAGTGAGAAATGCATCAACACAAACAAATTCCCTGCTGGCTGCACAGACTGAGCAGCTCCAGCACGAAAATGCACCAGAATCACTTTATTCCCTCCAGGTTTGGAATTGATGGGAATTAAGTATCATCCTTAATCAGAAAACTAGGCAACAATTTTGCATGTGTTTGAAAGGAACTCAGATAAAAACAAGACTCAGCTGAAAGATTAAATGGAAGCGGAAGAAATAAACACGCTACTATTTTCTCATTATTTTAAGTGCAGCTATTCAAGATACTACCAGCACATGACAGGGCACTGCACACACATGTTTGTAATGCAGGTTTGTCATCACAGCCTGAAAGTGTTTACAAACACAGAATATTTGACACCAAAGGCTTAATTCAATCTAAGCAGGGACATGGTGAGATTGAGCAACCAAGAGCAGAAGCTAGGGAAAAAAAAATCACAACAAAAATAAAATATCTCATTTTTAACAATGCCACTAATCAGCTGTTGAAATACTTTTCACTAAAGACTGAGAGAATATGGGTTGAAGCTTTAAAATCAGGATCCAATCTGTCACAGACATTTACACTCCAGTCCCATCAGAAGACAGGGCTGTGGTGCTGGGAGTGCTCCTACCCATTCCATGGAGGTGGCCAGGACAGATTTACAAGACAAAATTTTCTGGCTTTTGCACCTCAGGGATCTACCACAACACAGAACTGCCTGTCTGTGAGCCCATGCATTATTAGCAGGGTGTTGCAGAGATGGAAATTTGCACAGACCATCCAGTCCAGAGAATCTCCTGGGCCTCAGAAAGCAATAAAAAAAAATAATAATAATACCAGCAAACTTTTTCATACAGCGTTTCAAAAGCCTTTTTCCAATAGATGTAATAATCTCTATTATTTCATCAGCTGCGTAAGGAAAAGTAGTTATCTGAAAGCTCTGTTAGCTGAGCCCATTTGCAAAAGCTCCACAGCAGAAACAGAGAGGTGACTTATTCAGCAGATGTAAAGACACTCTAGTTTTTAGGCCATTAACTCATTACACAGCCCAGCACTACCTGCACTGAGCAAGTGCACGGTTGTAATGAGTGACCTTTGCTTAAGTAACTGCAGTGACAACATTTTCAATTATCTGTAATGCACCTTTTTTTCCCTAAGCTGAGGGAGAAGTGCTTGGAAAGATTATTTTAGCTGGAGCAGTTTTATCTCCTTTACCACCTTTCCAGGCTTCAGACTTAGGCTGTCTCCTCAGCACAGGTCAGGGCAGAACAGATCATACCTCTGACCAGACACAAAAGTGAAGTGGAAGGGATTTCTGGGCTGGCCCCAGCACTGCCTGTTGGTGCCTCCCAGCACTGTTTGCTGTGGTTCTCCACAGCTCCTGGCACAACAAACAAGCATTTTGTAACTTCCCTCTCTGTCGCCCTTTCATCAGCCTTCTCAACACAAGCACATTAATCCTCACTGCCTGTTATTTCAAGATGCTCTTTCCAAGCTCTCCAGGCTGTAAACATGTCAAACTGGAGGATACATCTCTTTTTCCTTTCTCCCTCCTTTTTAACCCAGCGGGTTGCACGTCAGACTCACCATCCTTTCCAAAATCACCATTTAGACCCTTTCAAGAGAAGGCAGGAGTGTCATGAATTGAACTCCAGTCCTCCATGTCAGTCAGAAGCACAGGAGAGCCCAGCCTGCTGTTCCAAACTGCCTTTGTACAGTGGTTGTGCAAACACCAGCCTGGGCTGCATCTGCGGCTCAATGGGAGCTTTATTGCCCTCAGAAGCTGACACACCTCGTTTACTCAGCTACCTGGAGAGCTGCAGGAGCAGCATAATGGTCTCCTCAGCCTTCCACATACATACCAGAGCCCTTCCCAAGCTCATAAACCTGTGTCACTGAGGCAAAAGTACCACTGAGACCAAGGTTACCTCATGTTACACCTGCACACGCTGGTAACTCACCTGCTGGGCTGAAACTCCCTGGAGAGCGGCCCTTCATCATCATCCTCATGCTCAGGCTCTACCCAAGTCAGTGTTCCAGTCTGAACAGGTTTGCCAGGTGGATGCAGCAGCTGGAACAGTCACTCAGCCTCACACCAGTTCTCCTGCCCCCTTTTACAGGCTGCTGCCAGGTGTGAGCTGAGGAGACCTGTTCTGACAGCCCACAGAAACTCAAGTGTTGGTCAGAAGCAGCCCCTGAAAGACCCTATTCTAAGCAGGACCATCCCCAGCAAAGTCTCCTTGAACACAGTGTTTGCCAGTACTTGAAACAAGGAAGACAGATGCAAAATCCCTGCCTTTCCCATCATTGTGACTCCATCCCCTTGCTCCTCACCACCTTGTCATGCCTGACCAGAGTGAGGAGCCTTGCAGGTCCTGCATGGGAACACGTGAGCCCGAGTGAGGAATTCTCCTCTCAAGCAGGTGTTGAGTGGAGCACCCCCATCACCCTGCAGCACCCTCTCTATTTCACCCCACGGCATCACTATGACCCATTTGTCCTGTGTGCCTCCCTGTCCCCACCAGCCCTGGGGATGGAGAGATGACCACACTCTGTATCACCACGGTGGTACAAGGAACCCAGACCCACAAAAACAAGCCAGCAGTCCTGCTGCCAATCAGCAACTCATATCTTGCCTTATATTTCCATAGGCAGAAGCTGAAACGAAGTGGTTTGATTTCCAGAGAGCTGATGAAATTTATAGGGGTGGCTGTGAGGGAAAAACAAATTCAAACTGAAGACAAAAGCTACAATCCACTAAAATATAGTCATGTAGAAGGCCAGGCCATCAAGTGTGGCTGGAGGCACTGAAAAGACTGATCCTCCATTAGCACCTATGAGCCCCAGGTACAAATTACTGACCCACCCCAATGATTGACACACAGGGAGTGCAGGGCTGGATCAGACATCAAGGAAGGAAAGGCATTGATAATATCCCACATGTACTCCTGGAGAGCAGTGTGCCAAAATGCTTCCTGTTCTCCCCATACACCAAACCAGCAGCCTCGTGCCCAAAACCTCCTCAGCATCAGGTTTTTTCAAGGCAGGAGAGAACTTCAGGCTGACTCTGAGCTCTCCTTCCTCAGGACACACCCCAGAAGAGACATAGGGAAATACAGCATTAACCTTTCCCTGTCCAAACTCAGGTCTCCAGCCTGAGAAGTTGACCTTAGCTGGGTTTTTGTTCATTTACCTGAAAGCTTAAACTTCATTTACCCCCTCACTTCCAGAAATACCACCTCGTGTCATCTCAGGAGGGACAGAGAAATGGCCATACTAAATTGTCTCCTCTTTCCAAGCCAGGAAGAAACTGTGTTTCTTCAATACCCACACAAAAAATAATGGACTTTGTAAACTTCTCCACTAATAATGACTGAGAAGCAGCCCAAAGCTGCTAAATATTAAAGTTGAGGCCATCAGACCTTATGCAGGCTACAGGCTCTCACCACAGCACCACTGTGTGGTCCTGCACTGCTGGCCCAATAAAGGACACGGAAATGTTCAACTTCTTCAAGAACAACAACAACAAAATTGTTCTGAGAAACAGTATTTTTTCACAAGTATGATCCAAGACAGGCATCCCCTTTGCCTCTTTCCACACCACCATCATGCAGGAAAAATGCAGGGGGCAGACAGAGAATAAACCACAGAACTCCCAGAACCATTCCCATTGGAAAAGACCCTTAACCATGAAATTTGACATTTTATAATTAACTCTGAATCAGCAGAGATGGTGGAACAGGTTCCAGGATAAGATCTCCTGCTATCTTAGAGGCACCAGGCACCTCCTTTGCCACCCAATTTTCTGAGTAGCTTATCAAAAGCTGTGTTGCAAGAAAAGCCATACACAGTTTGTGTCCAAATCCCTGGGTGATTTGACTAGCAGTCCATGGAGAGCAGGAAATGTGGATGGAACAGCATCTGGGATAATTCAGCCTTCAAAACAAGGAGGGATGGGAAGCATTGGAACAACCCAGCAGCTCCCACACCCACGTGCAGTGAATCCCTGAAACACCTGCCCCACTGAGCCTCCCTCCACCCTCCAAAATCACCAAAAATGTGCTAGCTGTGAAAATCCCTGTATTTTTGAATGTTTGGAGGAGATTTAAACAAAAAAAATAAAAATAAAATGGGTCACTGGCTGGTGCTTTTGATCAGGAAGCCACTGCACATTTTTACCACTGTGATCCAACTTGTTTTAATGCCTGCAAATATCCCTCGAGTCAAATGAACTTGTTCAAAGCTGATTCACACCAAGGCTACTTTTTAAATTGGGTAGTTGTTGACAAGTAGAATATATTTAACAAGCCCCAAGCGTCTTGGCATGCAGTATAAAGACTTCCTATTATGAGCTGGGTTTTTTTTTTTAAGTGAGCATATGGGCAGAGCAGGTTGTCTGCCACGGGGCACTTCCATACAGTGTTTGGCACTGACAGAACTGCACGGATATCCAAAAAATAAACCGAGGAACGTCACGCCAAGAACACGGGGGATGAATCACACCATTTAAAACTCGCTGACAAAATGCACCATTATGTGTTTTTCCAAATCCTCCTCATGTGAGGGAAAAGAAAAGAAAATAAATTACAATAATTGTGTTCCTCTGGCTGAATGGTACAGTGAGAACATGGCTCTGCCAGCTCCAAGGGGATGGGATAAGAGGATGAGTTCTAGGCTACCTGGAACTACTTTTCAAGGGTCCCTCTGGCAGCCTCTGGAACACACCTTGGCCAGGGGGTTGGCATCTTGATTTACAGCATGGGATAAATTTAAGGACTATATTTTCTCTGCCACCAGACGCTCCCGTTGGAGGAGGTCATTATCCTCAAGTGATTCCCAGAGAAATGGGCTGAGAATGAAGCCTGGGCTGTGGAGCTTCTCCTGCCCTTGAAGCCAACACTGCAGCACTGTGGTTGGTGTCAGAGGCTACAGCATTACACAGGACACAGCTACTCACAGCAGTGACAAAAAGCACAGTTTGGGCATGATCCTTGGACAACAGAGGGGCAAATCCAGTAAAGCCACTGCTCTGCAAATCCCCTGCAGGCAGAACAAGCATGTGCTGTAGCTGGAGCATCAGCACCCCCTTGATTTTGGAAGGCTGCAGGAGATAAAAGATCCCTAAAAGCATCCAACAACAGCCATCTACTCCATTACAGAGACAGCTTTCATTGCCAGAACTCTCCTCTTCTGCATCAGGAGAAGCTGGAGACAACAGGGACACCAGAGTTGTATCCAACCTGCTGCAGTGAACAGCATATTCCCATCTTAACCCTGGGGACAGGAATGGTGATCTAGCCAAACATTCCAATTCCATTCTACTGACCACCAGGGATCTATCCACACTGTCAGCTGGCCAGAACCTAAACCAGCCAAGAAGATGCAGTTTGGCTCTGTCAGGCTCCTACAGGACAAAGGATTAATAGCTCAGGAAGAAGAAGCTATTGAACTAACAAGGACAAGCAACAACCAGTCCCAGTCTGGACTGCCTTTCCCCATGTCTTTGCAAGCTTCCCAAGCTCTGGTTGATCTCCTGGTGGGAATCTTTCCTTATTTTCAGCTCCTCAGTCACACTAAGCATTGGGAGATATCTGCCACTGCTGAGCTCCTGCTGAAAGCAAAGCTTGGTGTTTCAGCACTGTAAAAGGAAGGAGAGACTACAGAAAAAAGGAGGTTATAAACTAAAACCACTGGTATAATGGATAGAACAATGCTGCAAACAAGTTTCCTGCAGAGCTCATATTCCAGCTGCCAAGAAGAGCTATACCCCATCCCGCCTGCATAACCGTGCGATCTTATCTGCTCCACCCTCCTTCTCTCTCTCCAGTTGTTTGGCAAACTTAATTGATAAAACCAGCCTTAATTAAATAGGAAACATGCCCGTGTTTGCACAACTCAAAACACAATCGTGTCTCAGTCAAATAAACACTGGTGTCCAAATTACACTTGGGAATTCGCTGTGGTTTGGGGTTTTAAATTCGTTGCAGCAAGCTTGGGAGCAAAGTTCCAACAGGAATCTTTTCTTCCCCTCCCATCCTCTGTACTAGGAGGGTGAGACAGGGAACGAATCCACACGCAGAGAGGCTCAGTACTGGTTCCAGCTCAATGTGTACATGAGGATCATTTCAGGACACACCATATGAGACATGCTAGCCCAAAAGCAATTATTTTTTCTCACCAATTCTCAGAACCCAGACCGACCAAACTGCCCTGAAATAGCAGCACAGCTCTCGAAATGGCACCATTTCTCCTCTTTTTGAAAGCAACACCCACATTCAATCTTTGATTTTAAGCCATCCTCAAGCAGTTACCACTTCTCACCATTCAAGCCACAGGGAAAATCATTAAATCCAACAGAAACACTATGGGAAGAGGACCAAAATTAGAAAAGCCAAACACCACATGGATTCACTCCCACAATAACTGGATTGACTTCAGCATGGAACAGACTAGACGTGACTCCAGGAAAAATATGTCTCTCCAGGTGCAGCTGTACGGAGGGGACTTCTCCTGGGCTCGTGGTTAGAGGCAAACCACATGTTCCAGCTTTAAGGCAGCACACACGTAACCAGGGCTGGCCTCGGCACACTGGGATGGATACACAGCCTTCTCCATCCTGCTGTCTGCACAAACACACTCACACAGCAGCCCAGAGCCCAAGGCAGGGGAATTCAGGTTGGGAAGCACATCCTTGGATCCTGAGGAAGCCTGGGTTATGGCTGGCAGACTGGCTGGCTGAGGTTTGTACCCACCAGGAGCTTCCCTTGAAGAAGAAGATGGGAGTTTTGCCCACAGGTTTGCATGCAATGACAAGAAATGTTTTAATACAAAAGCACTGACCTCCTCCTCACTACACACTGTCTGCATTCAGGTCACCTGGAGATATCCAAAGGAAATCAGTACTGCTGTGGAAAACCTCTTAGACAGGGATATACCCCTGCTGTAAAGCAACAGAAGCAATTCACCCCGCTGAGTGATTTTTCCTCCTAAGTGTGAAATGGAGCAGAGAGCAGAAACAGCTCATGAAACATGGAATCACAGAAGAGTTTGGGCTGCAAGGGACCTATAAAGGTCAAATGAAATCAAAGACAAGAAACAGAAGGGTGGGCAAGGAAAGAGATGAAAACACGGAAGTGACACCTTGGGCTTTGTTCCCACCTTATCACAAACTTCAAAACAAATCTCAAGGATGAAATTTTGTCTGGAGATTCCAACAGCAAACCTCCTCCAGTCAGCTTTTTGTGCTTTGAGGTTATCAAGTGCCTTGCAGGCAAGTGCAGTCTGGAGTGCCATGGGATGCACTCCAATGATGGATTAGCACTGCTGCAAGGTGCCTTTCATTTCTCCTGACACACCTGTACTCAAAACATTTCTTCCCTGTGACAAGAAAGACATTTTAATGAAACAAAGGGAAGTTTACTGTGTATTGATCCTCTTCATGGAACTGCGCCTCAAAAAGCTTCGCAGAATTGAGATAAAACATTGCTCAGAAAGAGAAAAATTAAATAGCTCAGGCTGAGGGGAAAAAAAAAAGACATATTTTAGATCTAAGAAATTTTTCACAGAGCAGGAAGACTTGTCATATGGTAAACAGCAGAAACCAAGAACTGGGACACTTGGGATTTCTCTCTTCTTCCACAGCCTTCCTATGTGACTGGGGTAAAAGAATGACAATCCTACCCCTAACTTGCTAAAAATCTAGCACAATTTCAACATATGTAGGTGGGAGCTCATTTTATTCAGCACACCACACTTGATCCTTTCAGTGCCTCAGCTTCACTGAATGTAAAACAGCACAAGAGCACCTGGCTGTGCCAGAAAAGCACCTCCATTAATGCCCTCAAATGAAAAGGAATCAGTGTAAGGTATTAGATCCCCACCAGGACTGAGCCATGTGCAAGTCAGATGAGATAAGCCAGTAAATTTCAAATCACTGCCTGCATCCATCCCATTACTACATCCCTACAGATAGGCTGGTATGTTGGCAGGGAAAATTTGTCATTTCTAAATTTAGCAGACACTTCAATCATTGTGTGATGCTTCAAAAGCAATGGAGATGTAAAGTGGAGCTTGTAGGACGACCATTTAAACTGAAATGAGAGCTCTGCTCACTGAGCAAAGGCTTTTCTTAATTCCCTTCCTGTTTGGACAATTTGATCCACTTCTTTTTTCTCCACTACAACCACAAAGGTCTGTCCTGCAGTGAATGGATAGGCTTTTTTCTGGGATAACTTCCAGGTTAAAGAGAAAGGATTTACACTTGAATGAAACATAGGCACTGTATTTGGAAAATTTGTTTTGAAAACTTGGGAAGGAAGCAAAGCCTCCTTCATTTAAAAAGGGACTCAATTAACATTCTCCAACAAGTCTTCCTATCGAAAGAACAGTACTTGCTGGGGGACATGTGATCTGAAACTTGCTCTCCTCGCTCACAATGTCCCTTTCTGAAATACAGGGCACTGCTTTGGAGAGACAGGAGGATCTCTGCGCTTTCCAAAGGACTGCCTGGCACGGGCAAGGCCTTGACTCCAGGCCTCAGATGTTCTATGACTTAAGCTCAGGAAACTTAAAATAGTGCTTAAAGACCCTAATGGAGACCTAGAGTGACACGATCCTACTGTGGATCCCTCTACAGGGACAGCTCACACACACTCAGCCACAATGGGGAGATAAATCCTTGGTGCACAATTTCCTGAAAACAGAAAGTTTTAAAACCTGTAAAAGTGACAGTAATGACTGATCAAGGAGGTGTTCTGCCTTTGGATCTCACATTTCTGGGTGTGGGTTTGATCTGCAGGAAACAGCAGCCAGATAGGACCACCCTACGGGTTATCTTGGTTTCAATCCTGCCAGAGCTGGGCATGCCTAGATAATGCCCACGCAGGACGAGGAAAACAACCTATGCCATATGTTTTTATCAGTCAAAGGGAGAAAAAAAAAAGGCTACTGGCAAGTTAACATGCACTTTTTTTCCTGAATTCCCTTATCAAGTGCACATGACAGAGCATTCTTCACCCTTTAATAAGTACAGGTTGAAGTCGAGCCTGACTGGAAGTTGATGAGGGATTGAGAACGGGAGCCCATGTCAATACACAGCAGATCAGGATGGGAGATAAAGGCATTCTTACTGTATATTGCAACAGCAAACATGCAACCATCACCTCATTCAGCACTCTGGGGACCATCTGCAGCAGATCACTCTCCCTCATTTCTTCTGGATGCTTCCAATTGCAGTGTCACCCAGGCATGTGCAGCAGAAGGGAACAGGTACCTGCAGCTGCCCCCCACCAGTGCCTCAGTGGGACTCCATATGGAAAACAAGGACACAAGCTCTCTCCAGAGACTCTCCTGGTAATTTGGATGCTGAGATGAGCTATCCTTTGGAAAAAAAATATGATTTTTCCCTGCTGACCATGCTTTTAGTTCAGGCTTAAATCTGGTGTGGGTAACTATGAAACCCCTTCTGCATTCGATTGCTGTTCCTTAGAACATCCCAAATAAATGGGTGGTTTGGGAGTTTGTCTAAACCAAAATGGACCAAACATCCTGAAATCTTTTCCCACCCTGCAAATAAAAGTGACTTCAGAGTTTTGTTATTAAATAAGATTTTCCAGGGGAAAGTCAACACGCTTTAAATTCACAATACAGTGGAATAGTTTCCTCACATGGAGAAGTGCCTGATTCTTAACCCCTGGTCACAAACACAGATGTCAAGACAGAAAGCAGCAGAGAATCCTCTACACATCTCACAGAAAGGAACCACCAGGTACTTTGCACAGCTGGTAAATGAGCTGCTCAGTGATAAACACACTTAACAGAGTTTACATTTCCTTCAGCCACTTAAAGATTAAGAAGTCTGCTCCTGCCCTTTCTGCCAACTACAGGCAGGTGCTGGACAGCACAACAAGGTGAACATACTTTTTAGATGAGGTTAAGCAAGAAATAAATAAAAAGCTGTAGGCAGCTCACCCAAGATACAGAGCCAAAAGTTGGGCTCAACTAGAACTTTGTGTGAAAACCCTCCCTCCACCCCAAGGGCATCCACAAAACATTTGGACAGGACACAGTTCACACAGCCACTCTCCCATTACCTTGAGCTAAAGATCCCCTTGGCAGATGGATCTTTAGCACCCAGAAACAACCCTTGTAGGACCTTCTCCTGAGAATACAGCAGATGGTGACAACTCGTGAAATGCGCTCATATCCACAACTCTTTAAATAAAAACACACATCTACGAGAGTCTGGCTTTGTTTTTGTTATGCCTTTGGAAAGAGTCAATGCACTCCAAAAGTTTAAAGTGAGTAACTGCACTAACTGCATCTTCCCAGGGAAGAAAGGGAAGAGTATTTAATAATGAAATAGCTTCTCCCCTCCATGTATAGAACTGGTCACACCAACACCTGTGAAAGCTTTCTGATCCTGTCCACTGTGCATCTCTATGTACAGGAAATGAGCTTTAGGACCAGGAACTTGCTGCAAAGTCCAGGTGTCTGCACGCCAAAAAGAGAGAGGCACATTTTCTGTTATAACACATCGGATTTAACATCAGGGGTGAACTTATCCTGCATGTTTTATCAAAAGACCTCTCCAAAAAGGATGTAACCGCTAGGAAAACCTGTGCTTTCAAAAGTGAAGCTGCCTGGCCAACATGGGCAAAGCCTGAAAGCATTTTAACTCTTTGCTCTGGGACTCAAATGTTACTGCAGATTTGCAGACATGCAGAGCCTCTGCCTCAGGAGGTTAATGGACCTGAAGTGACAGGGACACGGCCCCATATTTACACCACTGCCCCACTGTGCATCTTCCTGTGTCCCTTTGTCACCGAGCACATCTTCCCCTCCCTGCTCCAAAGCAGATTAAGCTTAATAAACTTATGTAGTTGTGAAGTGTACTGCCTATTATCCAATTAGACAGCTAACGAGATCTGAGTAGCAGCACGTAGGCACCGATAGCTGTTGGCTGATACCTGGTACCGATTAGACACATTCCTTATTTTTCCAGCCCTTGTGGAAAAAGGGTTGGGATTGGTTCAAAGGCTGCTCTGAAGACTGGGCTCAGGTAATTGTTTAATTCTGTTTGGGACCCATGAACACATCATGTTTGCTTCCTCTTGATCTCCCAGAGCTGTCACATCGCAACCGTCCCATTACAAAACTCCTGGTAGACCTGGCATGACTTGCCCATTTAAAGTTTTGGTGTGGACAGGGACAGGTCTCATCACATTTAAGGTCCCTTCCAGCTTCAGAAATCTATGGAGCAATAAAGGAAAATGTCCAGAAGTGACAAGGATATTCAGAAATGCATCTTTATTAGCTCTGGTACTGTTCCACATGATATTCCCATAAGATCTACATAAGGAAACATGAATCAGATGTGATCACCATAAATGACAACATCGTTCTCAGAGCATAATTATCAAGGGTTTGTTATCTAATTGGGAGAGCACTGGAAAGTGGGTCCAGGCAAGCATAAGGGCTGTGCAATATTTTCATTACTAGTCTGGATGACAGACTGGAATGTATGGCCACAAACCCAACAGATGATTCAGCTGGGAGGATTTGCAAGCACCGTGGTATAGAGATTTCAATTTCTAAATTATCTTGATGCACTGATCTAATAACAACAAGAGGAAACGCTTGAGCAAGAGAAGTCACAGGTACAAATGCAAAGATAGGGAGCAACTTCCTATTCAGCAAGACTCTAGAGAAGACTCTGAGAGGGTCCAGGTAAAATTGTGAGGTTCAACAGTGTCCCACAGCTGCAGAAAGACAGAGCTCAAGGGATGATCCACAGAAGGAAAGACCCATGTCTGCCTTGCAAAGTCCTACCCTTGGATGCTCACTGCTGTGCAGCTGCTGTGCTTTGTGTGCAGGCAGAGCTGAGAATCCTGTGGAGAACAGCGAAATTAAAAAACACCAGGTATGAGATTAAGCTGGATCTATTTAAGCCAGACATGTTCCTAAGAACAGACTAGCCCAGGCAAGCAAGCAGGACATGGCCTGAGGGGAGCCTTCTCCTTCCAAATCCAGCAGGAAAATTCAGTGTTTCACTCTCCTGAGTTAAACTCTCTGGCTTTAATCTTTGTTTAAAAACAAACTAATGGCAATTAATGCAGATAGAAAGAATAAAAGCACAGGGGCTCATCAACACAGAAAAAGAGACCAGAATCTACTTTTTAGAATCCCATGTGCTTTTACTTCACACCCTTCTTCCACCTCACTTCCCCCATAGAAAAGCCCCACATAGGTCAGTCTGAACACAATCTTTCACTGTTTTGAAGCAACTCCCTTATTTGCAGATCTTTTAAAGAGTGACTATCCTACAGAACGTAACTTGTCTTCACAAATGGGAAGATATGGATTGCAAGGCTGGAGCACACAGTTTTAACCTGGCAGAGGGCAGGGTTAGATGGGATATTGGGAAGAAATCCCTTTCTGTGAGCATGGTGAGACCCTGGCACAGGCTGGGCAGAGAAGCTGTGGCTGCCCCTGGATCCCTGGAAGTGTCCAAGGCCAGGCTGGACGGGGCTTGGAGCACCCTGGGCTGGTGGAAGGTGTCCCTGCCCATGGCAGGGGGTGGGACTAGATGGTCTTTAAGGTCCCTTCCAGCCCAAACCATTCTGGGATTGTCTGACTCTCTGGTTAAAATTTGGTTGGATCACTGAGCTCAAAAGGTAGCAGCCAACCAACTAGAATACATGATGTAAGAGCACAGAATGAGGGAACAGAGTTTGTTAAACTTGGAGAAGAAATGGATGTTAGTGGGGGATCCAACTTACATCTTCCATTACCTAACTGGGGGGTTACAGATGGAACCAGACTCAGTGGCAGAAACAAAAGGACAAGAAACACTGGACATGACTGGAAGCGAGGGAAGTTCTGATCAGACAAGGGGAAAATACTCCCCTCCACTAGAGCACTATGCATGGCATCAACCTGCCACACTTGACTGGAAAAGGTCTAGAACTTCACCAAAAATATTCACAAAAAACCTACCTTTGATCCTGGCCCTGTCTGGAGCAGGAGGTCAGACAAGGGAGCTCCTGATGTCCTTTGACACCTCAGTTAGTGTTCAGTTCTAAGAAACCTTTACCAAGGAACACTGAAATTTTGCCCAGTAGTCTACATTACTCTGCACCTGTTCAGTGCTAACAAGTACTTTAGACTCAAAAGCTGTCAAAAAAATACCTTCCACATGACTAAAGATCCCAGTCTTTGTAACTGAGGGAGAAACAAAAAAAATAATTAAACACTAAGAGCTTTCACTGTGACTGCAAACAGAACAAGAGAAACTGGAGACTCATGTTATGCAAGTTATACCAAAGCTCTGGAGAAAACTGTGAGGAATTCAAAGAAGATACATACTGATAGCTCAAACAACAAAATCCAGACTGCTCCTCCCTACCTGCTCTTCCCACCACAATAAACACGAGTGGATGCCAAGAGACATTTCAGACCTGTCCTGACCAGCTTTGTTTTGGGTGAGATAATCAGTTGTCTCAGGACAAAGGCTCTCTGTGTGCAGACATACCTTTCAGACACACTTCCTACTCTCTCCCACTGAAAGGTATAAGAGGTGTTAATAGATCCAGAGAAAACGCCTGGAACAATGTCACAGACAAGTTTTTCCTTCTTTTTTTCCCTCCCCAACAAAATAAAGTGAAGCAGTTTACCTTAGCAAATAATGTTTCTAGTGCTTATCTGCTGCTTTATGTTTGAGTGCTGCCTCTCCTCTTAAAATAATCTTCACATCTGCATTTGACCAGCTTGAGAAATGCATGAATAACCAAGTCCTTCATGGAAACAAAGATACAGTAGGTATAAAATCAGAGGCAGGGAGCGTAACCACTGCAGGGAGGGAGAAGGGAAGGTCATTCCTGAGCTCCAGCTGGGAGGTCAGAGCAGGTAAGCACAATGTCTGAGCTGCAATCGAGCTAATCATGGGGAAAGCCTTGGCCAGAGCAGCTGGCAAGGACCTTCACCTTACAGCAGGGAGGAACTACTCTGGAACAGTCAGAAATCCACAATACATCCCTGTGGAAAAGACAGCACTTGAGTAAGAAGAGCATGTGCCCTGCTTTTCTAGTGAGGAAAGAGACAAAGCCATAACGAAACCTTCCATGGCAAAACACTTTATCTGCACTCTGTTCAAAAATCAAACACATCCATCATACCCCAAGATCCACATGAGAGTCATGAAATGGTGTTTGCTGGCTCAGAACAGGCAGGTACCAGACAAGAACACTCCAGGCAAGTTTGGGGCCCTGCAGCTCAAGAAAGACACGGCCCAGAGATTCCCAAAGGCTGCTCCAGAGGAGGGAACAGCTCACTCAGTAAAGTAACAAAAGGGCAAGAGGGCAGCAATCCTCAACTGCAGCACAAGAAATCAAAGTCAGAAACTAGGAAAATCTTGGTAATAGCAAGAACAATGAAGGACTTTCAAGGATCACCCAGGGAGGACAGGGAAAGTCCGTCACTGGAGGCTTTTAACAACTGCATTGAACAAACATCTGCTGGGAAAGTTTAGATAGATCTGACCCAGTCTTTGAGCAGGAGGTCGGATTGGACAACTTAAGGACCCTTCTGACCCTGGTGTTCCTTGTTTGTAACAGAAACATGACAGCAGAACACATCAGCAGCAGCCCCAGAGCACACAAGTTTCCCTAATGATTCCATCATACACCAGAGAAACTCTGTAAGATCCCACATGCAGCAGCTGCCCATTCCCACATGGCACCTTCTTCCTCCATTCCTGGAGGAGTAAAGCAGAGATAACCCAGAGCTGGACTCACAGAACAGGCATGGGAACAGGAGCTCACCAGCACAGCCAGCCCCTCTCACAGCCCACAGTGTGGAGATGGTTATTAACAGGAGCTCATCCACACTTTTCCTCCCAGCTGCCTCTGCTTTATCTCACCTTGCACTCAGAGTAGCTCTTTTTTATTTTACTTTAGGCCTTTCTTCTGTTTCTCCATGGACTATACCCATGGGTAGTATCTTCAGCACTGGATCCCTGCCCACCATGCAGCCATGGATCCCACCCCAAGGGAATCAAAAGGGAAATGACCCAAGGCTTCACTCCAAAGCCCACTGTCGCATTCACTTTGCCAAGCTCTCCTTGATGCCCCTCAGGGTTTTATTGAGTTTTGATTCTTTAATTTTATAGATTTTCAAAGTTATCATAGATTCAATGTACCAGTAAAATAACTTCAGGAGCTTAATGTTTACACATACCAACCCCATTCTATATCAATCCCTCAAAACTCCAGTAGCTGTTTAGTCTCCATCTCAAGATAGAATTGCAGAAAAGCACCAGAAGAAGCCTGTACCAAAAGATAAAGAGTAACAGAGGGAATAAAAGAACGGGATTGGATGGACAGTATTATAAAATCTTGGAACCAGGGTCAAACAGGGGGATCCTATGGATATATATTCCTGGAGCTTAGGGGCTCATTAAAGCTTCTGCTCTCCTTATCTCATCTACTGAAATTGTCTGGAGGTATTTTTCCCTCACTCTTAAAGGCATCATCCTCAAAGCCCAGCCAGAGGCACCAGATGCCACTGTAACACTGGAGAGATGGTGTGAGCTCCCCATGACTAGAAAGGGACACTTAATTCAGTCTGCTGGAAGGACTTTGTGCTCCTACAAGCATTTATTGAATAGCACAAACTCTTCTGTGGGATCAGAGCATCCAAAAAGCAGAGTGCAATCTGCAAGCTCTGAGGTACCAACCTTTACCTCAGCGTTAAAGCTTCACTCCTCAAAGGGGTTTTAGGAATTTTTGCTTCCTCACATGCCCTCCTCAACTCCTCCTGGCTCATTCCTGTAAATCCAAAGCTGATCTCCAAGCTCTCAGTCATGACTGTCAGTGGAAGAACACAGTGAGGAAGATGACAGAAGAGGTCCCAGGGAGAAATACCCACAAATGTGTGTGTTTGGGAGCACATCCCAGCCATATCCACACGTGTGTGTGGGTTTATCAGTACACCCCAGCACATCTGAGGGCATAGTTATGCAATCCCAGAAACCTTAGATCCACGTTTGCACTGTCCTTAAGGACAGCCCTGACTGTCTGTGTAGTGCTAACAGCAACAGTCACGGGACAGGCCAAGGATTGGATCCAGCTCAAAAATAACCCCACAAAAATGAGATGTCTGGGCTCCCTGACCACGACTTGTCACCCACGGTCACACCAGAACACGCACAAGAATAGGATGAACGCTTTTTACTAGAAGTAGTGTCTTAAAATTGTGTAAGTCACTCGTGAGTCTGTGCCCTGAGCGGGCTGGAAAACAGTTATGCAAGAGAGGAAACACGCAGTCGGAGACAGGACAGCTCAGAGAAAACATCTCAGTGCAGTTCCACTCCTGAAACCAGGGTCTTGCAAAACAACCCTCCCTGCAGCTTCCCAGGCTTTCCCAAAGGGTCTGTGAGCTTCAGGAGTTCAACCAAAGGATTACCAGACACGTCTTCCTGGCAGAGTCCTCTGGGATCACAACAGTGAATCCAAAAAAGCAAATCCTGTTAGAAGAAGACTGGAGATCAAAGCAGGAGGTCACACCTACATCCTGGAACATGCATGCCCATGGGACAGGAGAATTTTTAATTCCATTTCAGACTAAGTGTCCATCCAACAGAAACATCACGTTAGAACACTGGAATGTTACACCTGTACAAGTTCTTTGGGAGAAAATCCATTCCACACCTGCCCTGAAAAATTAATTAAACTGAACTGACTCTTGGAAAAAGAGAGAAATTCCTCCTTTCCTATGCAATTCCCATCTTAGGGATAGGCCAGGACTGCCTGCTTCATTCAGCACAAGGTATTTTCCAGATATATCACCTCCAAGGGAGCTTGAGCAGGTACTTCACAACACAAATTATCCAAACCAACATGCCTTTTTTTTTTTGCCCTCCTCAAAGTGTGCAAACACCACTCTATTGTGTCCAATATTTCAGTCATTCCAAGCATGCCAGCAAAACCTATGCTGTTCCGTGCCACTCAGCTCAGTCTAGAGGACACACCTGAGAAAAATCTCGCATTATGCTGAATAACGAATGAAGAAATTAATAACTACGTATGCATTCTTCAAAAATTACCTACGTCCATTTAGTTCTCTACTTCGTCAGCCAGGAAAACAAATATTTTCCTATTTCTTAAAAGGTAGTTCCTGCCTTTGAACTCAGTAGGTACACACACACAAAAAGAAAAAGTGGAATTAAATTAACTTTTCAAGCCATTATAAAGACTTTGCAGCCCTTTGGAGACCTATTGGCAAACAGAAATGCATGTGACCCAAGCACAAAACTCCCCAGAAGCTGGAATTGTCTGTGTTTATGTCATGTCAGCTTTTGTGGCTCCCCACAGCTGAGACTCTCCTCACTCACTGCAACCTCCATTCTGCCACTGATCTGCTCCATGGCCTCCAGTTCTCCCTCTAGGAAGTGAGATAAACACGGTCTCAGAGCATGATGTGAAAAACCACTTCAAAGAGGGAATATGCAACAACCAAAGCCCTGCGTAAATCACTACTCCAGGGCTGCAAAATGTTTTCCCCTCAGATCCAGAAAGCTCCCAGCCACCATCATTTTGAGTTAGTCCAGAGCACTAACAATAGCTGCCTTGTTTAACTGAGCCTTAAAGGATGGCCTGGTAGCAGAGAACTACCCAGGAACAGCTCAGGGATCAAACTCCAGCAAGGAGGGGCTTTTTGACCCTTCTTGCATTACATTCCTGCTGATGAGCTCATCTCATCACCTTTGGAGCAACCCAGGCCTTTCCCAGTGCCAAGAAGCTCCCTGCTGCACCTCACACCTTCCCTGACATCCCATCCTTGCAACCTCATGTCCAAAAAGTCACAAAACAAAAACTCCAGTAAAACAAAACAAAGTAAAACAAAGCAAAACAAAAAAACAATAAAATGGCATTTAAAACCAAGGATATAATTAAAATTCATCAAACACCACCACTGCTTAAAAATCTACTGCATTTAAAGATTTCCAGAGGAAAAGGTCACCAGTACACAGAGCACATCTTCCAAAGCAAACGTCCTTGTCGTGGTGCTGTCAGGTTCTGACAGCAAGTATGTTGCTATAAAAGCCCTGTGTGGTGTGTTATCCACAGCTCAGGGTTGCTGCTTCAGTCACAGAATGGTTTGGGTTGGAAGAGATCTCAAAGACTGTTTCATTCCAACCCCTCTGCCATGGGCAGGGACACCTTCCACCAGCACAGGCTGCTCCAAGCCCTGTCCAACCTGCCCTTGGACACTTCCAGGGATCCAGAGGCAGCCACAGCTTCTCTGCCCAGCCTGTGCCAGGGTCTCACCACCCTCAGAGTAAAGAACAACTTCCCAGTATCCAATTTGACATCCCCTCTGTCAGCGTGAAGCCATTCCCCCTTGCCCTGTCACTCCAGGCCCTTGTCCAAAGTCCCTCTCCAGCTCTCTTGGAGCCCCTTTAGACATAGGGACTCCTTGGAGCCTGCTCTTCTCCAGGCTGAACACCCCCACCTCTCTCAGACACTCACCTGCAGTCCAACCCCAATCCCAGGGTCCCTCAAAGGTGCTGGCTCTGGTACCCAAAGCCCTTTTTTCCCATGCAATAAATAAAGAACACGCTGTGCTGTGTATTCTGGTGATGCAAAAGGCACATTCTGGTCAGATGAAGGGAAGGACAGTGCCACAAACTCCCTAAGGAGCACCCACCCTGCACAGCAATCCCACTGCAACACCGACTGATGGTCTCCTGTCCAATAAAAGTCAGTTGTACATGTCAAGTTTAACCTCAACAGGCTTTATTACAGGTTGCAATGTCCTTTCATAAGGTACAGGGGAGGAGCTGAACCTCACAGACTCCTCAAAACATGTTTACAATTGTACACGGACACAAAAACAGGACCTCAAACTAAAGTTCTTAAAAAGCCACTCTCCAGAAACAGCTGTAACATCAACGTGCTCTTCAGGTGTCACCCATGAGCATGGTGGTAACTGGAGTCACCACCACCAAGCTTTATTTTCCAAGCAGTTCACATTCCCACTCATGGTATTTCTGGAATCTTTTCTTAAAATACAAAGAAACCACTGAAATGTTAGATTATATAAAAAAATATATATAAAAAGCCCAGATTTGTGGCTGATTTCCATGGTGACTCCCATAAACTTGAGTGCACACACCCATGGGGAGCATGGAATGCCCGGACACAGCAAAGCCAACACACCCACAGAGCCGATGGGAACAGGGCACATCATCAAGGGGGCTGAAAATTTTCATGTTCCCTCAACAGGAAGACAACAAGGATGATAACACGGTCTGGAAAAACCACGAAGGTGGTTTTGAGATGCCATTTGTTAAATTAGTTGCTACTCAGGAGGCCACAATAGGATGAATCGGTTGCATTTGTGGGGTTTTTATGGTTTTGCTTCTATTCCCTATTCCCATGGGGGGTTATCATCCCTCCCCCACGTTACTGCTGTGCTACAGATTAGTGTTTGCACCCAAGCAGAGCAGGATGGATCCTTAACCCACATCCTTAAGCCAGAGGTTTAGACCCTCTTGAGAAGGGAGAGTTCAAATCCATTCTTCTCCTACATCAATTCCAAGAGGCAACGTTTATACCCATTTAATTTACTATTTATCCCTCTGACATAATGTTTTAGCTCACCAACAGAGCTAAAAACATCAGTTATTTAATTTCCATAGACTAGACTTCATTAACTTCTGGAGAGGACTAATGTTTGTGGCCACTGGGAAAGGGTATTTCTACATTTTTCCATTTTCTGGTCTGTTAATTACAATTACTGAGAGTAGGAGACAGCGGTGAGATTTGTGAAACACAGCAGGCCATGCTTTAATACTTGTAAAAGGAACAAAGACAAATAATTTTTCTCTCTTTTTTGCATAACCCAATCACACAAAGTTAATCCACATACTTCACAAGTCAGCATCACCACTCTCCTTAGGCACTCCTTTGGGCCAGCAGGAATTTAGCTGGAGAAGCTCAGATTTGATTAGAAGGGATTACTTTTCTGTGGGATGACAGGAGCAGAAAATATGAAGTGATATAAGTGGGGTTGAGAGACAGAGAGATACAGTTTGGAGGCAGGCACAGGATGCAGCAATACTCCTCCAAGCTTCTGAGGCAGAGATGGACAGGAGTCCCACAGCTTTTGAGGGATGGAAGATGGTGAAAAACCCAAACTGCACTGCTTGGCTAGGGTGGAGGTCAGCAAAAGCACCATCACACCTCTTAGACCAAAAGATGCTGCTGAGTGTCCTGTCTGTGAGGAGTGCTAACAATCTGGCTGAGATTTCCAAACTCTACCTCAACTCCTTCAACCCCACCAAGCCAACCAAGATTCCTCCATCCCATGTTTCAGAGACACCACAGCTGACTCATGACAGTCCATTTTGGCGGAGAGACACAACAGAGGGAAAGCCCTTTCAGCACAACCGAGAGAGGGACATCCAGGAGTGCTTTCAGCAGCAGCAAAGAGGAGGACATGGGATCCCAGGACACATGCCATGTGTTCCTGGCATTCCAGCTGCACACTCCAGCATTTCAGGGGAGCGTGGCACAAAGCTGTACAGCTCCAGAGCAGCTGCTCCATAGAGCCAAAGGATGGAGAAGGAAAAACAACCACAGTGCCCAACATCAGCTGGCATTTTCAGGACTTAAAGCCCCAGAACTCTGCACCTATTTCCACACATAGCCCTGCCAAAATACCAGCTGGATGCTCCTCCAAACTCAAAGATGCCCAGGTAAACATTTGAGCAACTGCACAATGATTCGGATCCAGGCACTGAGTCAGTCCCAAGACCTGTGGATTTTTGCCAACTCAGTAGTCATCCAAATCTCATTCCTAGTCCGGCTACCCACTCCACAACAGTGGCATGAGGGAAAGGCAGCACTGGCTTTTTTTAGAGGCAAAGCCAGCTGAAACCACAGAGCTTGCTATTCCCTAAAAAACACAGTACATCTGTTCCACAGCAGTGCCATAAAAGATTAGTAAGTGCTGGGCTAACAATCTGGAAAGGGAAAAGGGCCTAGGAGAGCAAAATGTTATCACTAAGTCAATAAAACAACATCTGTAAAGGACTGAGAACATAACAGCATTCTTGCACAACACGCAGAAATGCTCCTGGGCTGATTTCTTTTTCTCCACTAAACCTGTCTGGTAACTCTGGGAATAGGGCTGTGCCTGTAGCCTTACAGGCTACGGGAAAAGTGGATCAACAGGGTGAGCTAAGGACAGAGCTCTGGGCTCGACTCTGTTTGTGCAGGATCGCGGAGTGGACACACGTTAGCCGGTACATATGGTTTCACTTTTACATAAAGCTTGTGTTTACATCTGAGATATCAGGGCAATTACAGCTGGCCCCTCAGCGGGTGTGAGGCAGCCTGTCCACACAGCACTTTTTGGGGTGACCAGAGGAAGGATGCAGCAGAGCAGCTCTGTGTCTGGGGCTGAGGATGTAAATTGCTGAAACGTTTTGTTTGGAGTTAGGTTCGGTAACTGACAATTGGCTTTGTGCATTTCACTACTTCGAGTGCAGGGCTAATCCCTCATCTATGGCAGCGACCTCAAAGACAGAGCAATTCCGGAGAAGTCAATGGATTTGACTGGAAACACCAGACCGGTGTGAACTGCCAAGCCCCCCGGTATTGTAGCAGCTTTGTATAAACAAGAAACACCAAGCGAGCCTTCACAGCTCGTCATTTACATCCCGACCACGGTGACTTCCCCACTTAACCTCTCCTCTTCATGTCATCACCTGGAATGCCAAGGCGGGGAATGCGGAGGCGCTTATCTCGTGCGGGTGATACGCTGACATCAACACATAAGGGGGGAAAAAAGAGACCCAAAACACCCCAAAATCCCAACACGACCATGGGTTGTTCCACTCTCGGTCGAAACAGTGATCCTTACTCCCACACTCCCCAAAAATAGGGGTAGGGATGACACCGTATCCGCAGCCTCCTGCTCTGCACCTGAGCTGGGCTGAGCAACGAGGGTCAGCACAGTCCTGGGGTGGTTTGGTGTGTTTGGGATGGGGCACTGGGAATAACCCCTTGGGATTGGGCACAGGGAGTGGCCCCTTGGGATAATGTGAGGGATAAGGCACAGGGAATGACCCCTTGGGATGGTGTGAGGAATGGGGCACAGGGAATGACCCCTAAGAATGGTGTGGGATGGGACATAGGGAATGGATCCTCAGGACGGTGTCTGGGATGGGGCACAGGGAAGGACCCCTTAGAATGGTGTGTGGGATGGAGCACAGAGAAGGACCCCTTAGGAGAATCTGTAGGATGGGGTACAGGGAATGACCCCTTAGGATGGTGTGTGGGATGGGGCAC
>WBMV01001844.1:11776-25741 GCA_013396655.1 Campylorhamphus procurvoides | reverse complement strand
GTCAGTCTGAAACCATAACAAGCCCAAAGATGCAACATGGTACTTAAGGATAGATTGCAAGGTTTTAGATTATACTGTATAGCCCTAGTTGAGGTGATATACAGTATCACCTGTATATCACCAGGTGATACTGGTGATATACACTGCTGATAACTGAAACAATTATACAGATCTGAAACTCTGTAAAAATCAGTATAGATAAAATAATGATGCAAATACATAGGGAGGGGTGAACAGTATTACTGGAAAGTAAGAAAACTAATTCTGTTTGGATGACATTTATTAAAAAATCCCAAAACCCAACAGCAGAGTCTTGACATTTGGAACTAGAGAGCAGAAACCTGTGATTTCAAAATGAAAAGCTATGGCATAATTTGGAGTCATAAATATATAAGCCTCATGTAACAAAGAGGAGGACACAATGACCATGCATGTTCTCTACTTCATGCTGCATCTTTAAAATGACACAGAATTTAGAATGAAAAATCTGCTTTAGAACATAATCAAGTTAACTGTATTCTCCCAGCAAGCATGATACACCTCTCCTTTGGTGTTAAAAGTAGAGAGATTTAGCACGGGCAAGTGAGTTTGCAGCATGACTGTCAAACAATTTTAAAAGCAACTGCAAATCAAGTGCCAGAAATATCTTAAAGAAAAGTGTATAGTGGGTATTTGGAATCTTTTCTGTCCCCACAGAAGGAGGTATTATGTGACTTATGGAGAACAGGTATTGGTAGAAACAAAAGTTGAAACTGAAGCAAGAAAAACAAATCAAAAAGTCCAGATCCCAAATACTGCTCTTAGGCACCTACATCCATTTCTTAGGCTTTACTGACATATTCAAAATTAAAGATGAGTTCCTAGCTGAAAACTTCAACTATATGATTTCTGCAAAATTATGGCAAATATATACATATTTCACTTTGAGAAATAAATTAAATTTAAGTATCAAAACCAGTTTTAACCCTGCTGCCTAATCAGATGTATGACACTCATTCTTCAGCATGTTGGTCATATAATCTTTTAAGGGGAAATGGATTGAAAGGTATTGAAGATCAACACAGAATTACCAATCAAATAAGATTGCCTACACCACCTTTTCATTTTCTTTCATTTATAATTCTTCAGATACTTAAAAATGCTTTGACAAACAAACAAATAAAAACCCTGAAAACCTCCACACTTGTACAACAGTTAACTCTTCAGGGATAATGTAAGACACAAAGAAATGCACCTTCAGTTTATGTTGTTGATTGTAAGAAAAGGAACAGAAATTGCTTCTTCATAAAGCATCATACTAAACAGAAAACACAGTTACAAATTAAATGCCATTGGAAGGAACTTTTCAAACATTTTACACAAAGGAGAAAAAAAATTTCTTGAAAAATAATGCTGTGAAGATTAGGAAGGCACCAGAGAGGTATATTGTAATTACAGAAATTGAAAACCAGCTATCATACAGACCATGCACAAGCAGCTGAACAAAGGATATTGTTGTTTTAGGAGGCAGTTGTTAGGAAAAAAGAAGACAGTAGGAAGCAGGTAATAACAACTAAACACTAAAAAAGGAAACAGCCTGGTGTCAAAGTGGTACTCACAGCTGCATTTTATATTTTCATATAAAATGAAAACAATTAGATAAAGCATAGATAAGGAAAATTATGTAGCTTATGTATTAAGGGGGGGGGGAAGAAAAAGAAAGCAGTAATTCAGCAAGGAAAACAGAGACCTTAAAGGATATCTTCTCAGCTCACTACTATTAAGCATGCATAGATAGAATTCTGCAGCACGGTGGATAGTATGATGGACAGCAGTGTGAAATGTATGTTGAGGTGATTTGGGGATCAGTGAGTTCAGAGAAAGCCTGAAAAATGCTACTCAGGAACTAAAAATAAAGTTGTAAATCTCTTCTGTGAACCTTTTTGTAGTTGTGCTATTTCCAAAGAATACATAAATGTATGAAATAAAATGTGAGGACCTGCTAACAATAAAGAACATATCCAAAAAGTAAAGGGTGAAAATAACACCTCAATGCAGCAACAGAGCATCACTACATAGAGCAGACACAGCTTCTGAGGTGAAAACTTTGGATCAGAGAGGTCAAGGTAGCAGCCTTTCTTTACAGGCAGACTGAAAGCAGCCTCTTTTTATTAGACTCCCTTTTCCATTTGATTTTAATTGATTACATTTGTTGAACTCCTTCATTTTGGTAATAATGTATTTGTCTTCTAAGATCTATTGAAATGAGTTCAAGATAAAATATTCACTATTTAGTCAGTGATAGGAAAGAAGTGGTATAAGCACCTAATTTACCGTTTTCTAAAATAAAAAATGAATCCTCAGATCTATCAACTGAAAGCTGCAGATGCAGATGTAATGAAATCTTCACAAGATGCAGCCACCCCATCTACCTTTCTTATTCACAAAGCCTTGATTTTAAATGGCAAAGAGATGCAGGCGTGCGGCAAGACATATAACTGTATGAGAAGCAAGTTGCAACAGAGACAGGCTTAGCAAAAGCTCCAGCAGCTCCTTTTGGCTCAGGGAGGATAACTATCAGCAACTGACAGCAAAGCTCTTGCTTGGTATTTCATCTGTGGTAAGAAAGAAAGCCTAGACAGCAAATCTAATCACAGACTGAAATTTGAGCAAGACACTGTAAGGTACAGAATGGAGAGCAAAAGCACAGGACTTGGACTGGTGCTTTCATACCAGATTCTGAATACAACTGCACCCATATTGATATTCTCATCACACTTGGTGCTTTAGTGAAGTGCTCTAATTATTTCCTTGCCATTGGTCAAACCCCCCAAACGGTAGCACATATGTATTTTTTTAGCCTTGTGACAATAAAAATCCATGGTAAGGGGAAACAAGGTGTGATGATTTTGATTAAAAAATCCTGAATTGTCTTCTAGTAATTTTCAAATGCATTAAAAATACCTCAGACTGCTTGTAGAAAAGGCTTGGAGTCTTTTATTGTTGTGAGAGGGTCTCTACTCTGTGCTATGCCATATGGGACTCTTAGAGGTAAAAGTTCAAGTTTCTGCATTGTCTAATGAGTTTCCTAAGAATATGCCTATTTTCACTAAAAGTAATTCAAACAAGTACAGGTAAGAATCTATAAGTAGAAAGGCGGAAAAAAATACCCCAAACCCAGAAACCAAATGAAACAGCACTTAAAAGGCATTTTCAACAGGTGCTGGAAGAGGAGACAGTGGCACTGTATCATGGGTGGCAGCTGCTTTTTCTAAATTATGGGAAATTCTCTGTTTGAAAACCAGGTTCGCAAAGCCACTGACTTTCATGTGAACATCTTAGAAGCACACCCTTGCCCAGAAAATCTGGACAGAAACTGCAGAGAAAGGTGGATTAACTGAGAACTTAAGCAAGTGAGGCAGGGTAGGTGTACGGAGTGTTTTGTGCCTCACAGTTTTTGCAGTTCAGGACACTTCTTTGCTTGGGATAACCATGGCAGAACAAAAGTTCACGTGTGAGTGACTCCACCCAGAACCAGTAATTTTTCAATCTTTCCCTGTTACAGAAATCCAGGCTGAACAATAAAGAAGTATAAAGAATTTGGAATAGATGCATTTGAACTAGAAAGTGGTATCTCAGATTAGGATGACAACAACAGCTTATGAAACTGTGTTGTTCAGACAGGTCATTCAAATTAGTCTTGAGTGTACTCCAGCTTTCACAATCCACGATGACAGGAGTCTTTGCTCAGTGAAACAAAAAACACCAATCTGAATTTGTCTAAATTGAGTTTACTTCCTTTAATGTTGATTTTTATCATTTCTGATTTTTACAGTTTCATCTTTACATCATTTATGGCCTGTGGCCTCTTTGTATTTAGACAAAAGAAAGAAAAAAACAGAGGTCAGCCTCCAGGAAGAAGCTGGGAATGTTTTTGCCCAAACTGTCTAGCCCGCCATTCAGGCAAAGCATGATTTTTCGTGAGTCATAGTGAGAGCTGTGACTGAATAAGAAATCTGAAATGCATCATCACTAATAAAAAAAGCAAATGCTATTGAATGAAGTTTTCCATGGCAACTAGCCTAGTCACAGTACTTTGGTAATGCACATAATATCTCCTGTTCTGAGCAACAGAATGCACTTTCACATTGCAGCCTACCACCATGTCACAAAAAGGCATAGAAATGCATGCAGAAGATAGAGAGGGTTCTGATCAGTTCATTAGAAAACACTAAACCACTTCAGCAAAATACAAAACCTTTCTTCTAAACCTGGACTGTCTTTTCTCTAAACATAATTTCTGACAGCACCACTGGCAAAAAGGTAAAAACAAAAAGTGAGCATGCACTAGTAAACCGATTTTTACAGAATTTCCTGGTATTGGTCTTTGAGAACAAAGTGAACTGAAAGATTGCTGCCACAATCACCATATGTTAGAGTACTAGTAACTCATCAGAATTAACTCCCAGCAACATGAATAATTATTGCTTATTACTCTAGTCCTTTATGTGAAAAATCTTGTGGTTTGCTGAAGTGTGTTTTGGGCTGTCTTTCCTGCTCTTGTTTGTAAACCTACAGCCTTTTTTTTTTTTTTTTTGTAATTTGAAAACTTTACTGTGCACCTTTTTCAACCCCTTGTATTAAAGATTTGCTTATGGCTGATCTGTGCTTTTGAGAGAACTGATGAAATCCAACTTTTAGCTGAATATAAAGAATATTAGTGTTCAGCTCTCCTAGTCCTTTTCTTCAAATTTGTTTTTCATATTTCTAAAGCTTACTCTGTTAATTTGGTTTTCTGTCTTTGCACCCAATATTTGGGTTGTGGATAATCTTTCTTCTTACACATTTTTGGCAGTCCCTGCTGGTAGATCTACATAAAGAGTTATCATTTATTTTTTAAGACCGTGGTCCAAAATAAACATCCTGGTCCACAATGTTCTCAGCCTACTTTCTGATTTTCTTACAAGGTGCTTAGTGCTTTATGCTCTGCATTTCATATTCATTCTGTGATGCCAAATCTATGCTGTATTGTGTACACACAGTGTTCTGAAATTAGCAGTCAGCACAACAGGATTGTAATTTTGTCTAACCACACAGTGAGGGCAAATTGCAAAGCAATTTCGAGTGTTGCACTCAAAGCCTCGACCTGTCGTTGCGGCTATTATTGTCACTGTTTTCCTTTTCCACTTTATTGATAAGCCTGTTGATATTGGAATTTGAGATTTGCAAGGCTCTCTAGGGCACTCCATCCATACTCCTACCGAGAAGGACTCTGAATACATAAACTAATGTGGAAACAAAACTAGAGTCATCATCAAACCAAAAAATAAAAGCTAAGACATCTAATCCTGACTCTACCTTTGACTTTCTCTACATTAAGCCCTCACATTTGTTTTTGTTGCCTGGTCTATAAAGGACTAAAAGATGGCTAAAAGTCCTATTGGAGTTGATTGAATTATTTTTTTTAAAATTTATTTCCTCCATTGTTCATTTTCACAAACTGTTTGCAATAAGAGAATAATTTATTCATTATTCAGAATGATTCATAAATTCCTTCAGTGACTAATTCTTAACCAACCCATAAATCTCAAACACTGAAATAATAGTACTGGAAACAAAACCTCCAAAAGAATCTCAAGTTTTATAGAATTTGTCAGTGGAGTGCAAGATCTGAATGCTGAGGTTTTTGTGGGATTACTAAGCAAATGATATATTATTCCAATTCACTGCAGATGTGGCCCTCCCCTGCCAGGCAGCTTCTACCCTATTCTAAGGTTTTGGTGAAGTTTCCAGTTGGAGATTATAAACCCATGACACTTGACCTTGAAACAAAATACAGTGAAAACTGCACAGGTATCAAGCAGTATGTTTCAGAAAAACATATCCTCAGTAACTAGCCAACAGATTTATTCAACATAGCATTATTCCCCTAGCTATCAATTGATCATCAAAGTCCATATGTTGTAGTCCTAAGTCTAGCACCACACCAAGCAGACACCACTCCACTGGGCATTAGGAGCACAGCAAGCCTTTGAAAGAATACTGCTTTCTAAGATGATGCTGAGATGGGATCTCTACAAGTCTGATGGAGGGCAAAATCAGAATTCACAGTGATTTTAGTAGACTGAAAACACGGTCTTAAAAAAAAAAAAAGAGAAAGACAATGCAATTCAATTAGTTGGTTTTGCAGCTCTGCACTTTGCAGGGAATAACTAGTTTCACAAACAGGAAATACCAGGCAGCGAAAGACTGACAAGGTAATAGGTCTTCAATATAGATCTCAGGGACTAGAGTGGCATGCAAATAGCTGATGAATGAGCAGTGAGGTGCTATTAGGGAAAAAAAACCACAACACACACAAAATAAGTCAAATGTTTGACAAACATTTAAATGGCTAAAACATTATCAGACACCAGATTTTTTTCATTCTACTCAGCATTACTAAGGCTGGAGTTGCACTATAATGCCCAGTTTTCAGCACTACACTTAAAAAAATCATTTGCAACAAATTGGAGACAATCCAGAGCAGAGAAAAAAGAATGATGAGGCATCTGCAAAACACAAACTACGAAGAAAGACTGAAATAGTTTGATTTCTTTAGTCTAAAGATTAAAAGATTGCATGAGCTGGGGGTGCAGAGGGATGGGGAGGGAAAAGGCTTGAGGGAAAGTAATGACTGTCTTTAAATATGTGAGGGACTACTTCAAATGGGAAAGAAAAAATCATATACACTGTTGTCTATGGTGGCTACAGCAGAAAAGCAGGTTTGTGGTGCAATAAGAGAGACTGAACTTAGACTTTGAAAAAACTCTAGAAAGTTTAAGACATGGAAGTGCTGACATAGATATCAAAAGAACATGGGATTCCTAACTGGAAAACTAAAACTTTTGAAAGAACAAATTAGACAAATATCTCGCTGGAGTAAATGAACAGTTCTAGTCCTTTACAGCCTTCTTTTCAGTCACTATGATCATCTGTGCTACACAGAGGATCTTTTGTGGCTGCACAAATTAACTTGACTACAGTTCTGAGACTGTATTTGATTTCATTTATGTGCAAGTATCTAGTTATTTATTAATCTCTTAGGTCAATTACATGAAGAAATTTAATAATAATTAATAATATTTTAAGAAATGTAATAAAAGAAATGCAGAATGTATTTCTGAAGAAAACAGGAGTATGAGTTAGTTAAGTAAATGTTTAAGACATATACGTTTATTCTCTTTATAGTTATTACAAATTTGCATGCTATGTCATCAGTCTCTAATCAGATTTAGGGTTGTTTGATAAGTGAATAGAGCATTACTTAGAGATACCAGCCTCCTCGAAAGTTCAAACTTCCATAAATCCTTCATCATAATTTAATTCCTAATCCGCTTCCCCACAGGGAAAAAAAAAAAAAAAGGCCCTTCTATAGAAAAAAAGGAGGTTTTGTATTTTTAAAGCATAAATCCTTCCTGAGACAGATTATTATTTACTCCTGTATCAAGGTAATTTGCAGCAGTGTTCTTTGTATCCAGTGTCTTGTCATGACAAAGTTCAAGGTATGGAGAAGGTATTACTGACTTGAAAATTTTCATGGCATGTCAGTGAGCTACCAAACACAAATCTTTTATCTGTTCTTTAAAAGGGACATGCTGGATGGAAAATAATGAAAAGAAATCTCAAGCATCCAATAAATAATTTATAACATGTCAACTAAATCACCTTGGCAAGAACTGAGGAGATCAGAACTCTACTCCTGATTCTAACAACAACCAGACTATCCTGATTAATACCCTTCACAACACTGTTTCTCATTTTGTATTTCATTAATGGGGATTACACAAATCCTTTGGAATACTTTTTCTACATGTAAGTAAAATGAAAGTTTAGTTGAACTTTGACTTCAGCCAAAGACCTTTTAAAGTATATAGAGATCCCTGTGAAGTTACCTCCATTGGATAACAAAAATCAACTGTTCTGACTATTCCTTAAATCAAAACCAATAGGAAAATATCAACACTGTTAATCTTCAGAATATGAAGAGTTATTGATAAATGCAAGCGCCTACAGGTCTGTATCTTCTGGGTTAAATAATGATAATTCTTTATAGAGGCAAAGACAGTTATTACTATTTTTCATGAAATGGTCACAGATTATGAAGATACTTGTTATGATAATCTGTTTACTGTCTTTCATTGAGCAACAGGTATTGATCAGCTATAAAAGAATGCACTTTCTAGTAAGAGTCAGTATATCTGATACTTCATTTATTTTATTTATAACTTGCTTATCTTGTAAAATTGTTTTAAGGAATAGAAAAAATAAGGGCAAAAAATAAAAATTGCATAATTGACAACAACTTTTGGTTCTGATTCATCTCTAGTTAGGGAGGGGCAATACAAGTAGTCACTGGGGTAAACAGAATATCTGCTTATGGGTCCGATAGACTGAGTAAACCTCCCACTGAAATTAGGAGCTTGCACAAATTCATGTAAGACAAGGAACACTTGGTTAAAGCTTAAACCCTGAATTGAAATCACCTGGACAAAACATAACCTGTAACACAGGACAACATGCAGTTGTTGATAGCCTTGTTTTTGCTTGTACACTTTTTAATTGAGTGGATCACAATCCAGTTGTTCTGTAGTTTCTGTAGCTAAGAAACCAAACAGATTAGAGTACCCATTGCATAACTTTTCTTTGGGGCCTCCCATTTTAATCTAACCTGTTGGCTTCAAGGCATAAAGAACCATGTTTGCTGTTCTTTGAATAATGATTTTGAACGTCTTAAGTAGAGTGAATAGAAATTAGATCATCTTTCTCCAGCTACCACTTTAGGGTAAATACTGCACTTCAGCCATCCCTATGCTCTCTTGCCCTCAAGCAGCTAAATAAGATTAAGACTGATAAAATCAGAAATACCAGCTATCTTCCTCCTCCAGCCACTGACTCAGAAAGCCTGGACAAACCCAAGGACTTCTCGAGACAACAAGGAAAATATTCTGTTTAGAGATTAATAGGGAGAAAGAAAATTATACTTAAAAAAGAAAGAAATGTAAAATTATATATCTTCATATATACATGTAAAAACAATGTCATGTCTTTTTGCAAAGTTATTTATTTTCAGTGCTCACTTTTGTAATTTTTATGCTCAGGATAAGGAAGAAATTATATAAAGAACCTTGGAGCTGGGTCAATGAGATTGAAAAATTCCTGCTAGGCTGGAGGAAGTAAGGGTTCCATTCTGAGTACTGCTTCATTCAATCCCTAGCATATTTTTCATTCTAAAAATGTAGACTTAAAAGCAAACAACCATAAGTGCTTTGTGAACAGTTCCTAATGTATTATTTCTTTAATTCCTTCATGTGTCTTTTTTTCCTCTTTCTGTAGCTAAATTATGGCTTCTCTGAATATGTATTAGTCAGAACAGGAGCTAGCCTCAACCACTCTAGGTGGCTTCAGTGTAATACACCCAAGTGTCACTGGTTAAAACATCAGAAGCTTTCCATCTGCATAAATACTCCTTATAGGTATTAGATCCTAAAGTACTTCATTGCCTCTCTCTGCTTATTATGTGGGAGTTTTTTAATGCCATACATCTTTTGAACATCTAGAAGTCACATGGGTTTTGTTGTAGCCTCAAGGCATAGAAAAATGATTGGCATTTTCTGTCTGGATAACAACATTACTTGTGATTTTTACTGTAAGCAATATGATTATTATTCTATTTAATGCCACTAGAATTACTTCTAACAGTACTATTATTTGGCTGTAATTTTCAGTGAAATAGTCCAAAAAGTCTTTGTGAAGGAAGGCAAACAGAGAACAAAATTTTGCTCTGGACAGCACTGAATTCAGAGCCAGCCCTTGGAAAAAGCTTTTGATTTAGTATTTGTATGACAGAATCTCCTAAGAGCATAATCTGCAAAACACTCACCCTGAGTCTTCATAAAACATACTCCCCATTAAGTGCTGCTCTGGCAGCACTCAAGAAGACAAGACGTTTCCTTGCTTATCTAAACAGTTGAAGAAATGTCCACAGCATCATGAGGCAACAACAACTAAGTGATGTTTCTGTTTGAAAGTTTGCTGCAGTGCTGTATATCTACAGCTCTGAAAATACAGCCAGAATGGTACTGATTAAACTAAACACAGAGAGGGCAGCAAAAGCCAGCTGGAGATATGGAGAACCTTCTGCTGGATGATGGAGACACTCGTAATCTGAGATATTCCAGCCTTTGGCAGCCAAAGACTGCACAGCATGGACAAATGTTGTGTGTTGCACAGGGCATACTTCTTCAGATTTCATCTCAGCCCTGCTGAGTAACTGGGATCTGTACTGTGGGCTTAACAGGTACACTCAGTCTGAAGGAGGATACCACACCTGCAAATAGAGGGGTTCAGGAGACACATGTTGAGCTATTACTATGTATTTCCCTCTGTATATGCTGTCTAACAACAAACAGTTTAGATCCCCTGTAATATAGTATGAATTGTCTTTTTTTTTCTAAATAAAATTTTTGTTTTGGTAAAAAAATTGTGCTGTACAACTGCATTGGATATGCAAAAGTTGAGATAAAATAGTTACAAATTTTAAGCAAATATAATCTGTTGTTCATTAGCAGTTCTTTTAGGCTTACCCCACCTTAAAACAAATATCAAAAGGTACTTGGCAAAAATAAATACAACATGATGATATCTTTGAATTTAAATTGTGAGCCAATGACTAAATATGAATGTTAAGTAGCAGCTTTCTCTGTGTCATTAAGTTCTCCAATTAGAATACTCTGAACAATTTGACAAAACTAGTATTTAAACTCTCTAATGAATCATGCTTCAGTTACAGCTTTTATCAACTACACATCACAGATATACCTGACTGCACATTTCTTTGGACTGTTTAATCTAACAGTTCAGCTGTCCTCAGCTCACTTTTAAATTGCTCATGAAGCTCCCTCTGTGTTTCTATCTTTGAACTCACTTTACAAGAAAAAGAAATCTGAATTTTCTTTTCTATTTGCAGGGAAATGAATATTTCTTTTGCAAGCATCAATATTTCTGCATTACAACCACCAAAAACCACTGAGGACTAAAGACCAGATGAGAAGTCATATGAGAAGTCTCAGGAATCTGCAACGTTGTGTTTTCATTAGACTCACTATAGCATTTGAGCCACCACAAAGATATTTTAAGGGATATAAAAAGAGGGCACAGGCCTCAGATGTACCATTGGATTTTATCTTGGCTAGTATTCAGACCTAGATTTAAAGCCTAATCACCATCAGGATCTGGCTTCAGCAGAATCAAAATTTTACAGTGGTACTTTGAAATTTTGCAGTTAAACTTGTGGTTTAGCACTGTGAAAATCTGAGCTCTGTTCTGCCCAGTTCAGCTCAATTCCTGTGTGAGCTCCAGCAATCCCCTGAGCTATCCCGCACCTTGGTATGCTGCTGGTTTGAGCCACACTCCTCCGTGTTTGTTTAGTGCAAACTTCAGAAACCCAGGATTCCAGCTCTGTGTCTTCTACCACAAGGGGACCCTGATGTTGGTTGAAGCCTCATAAATCTGAAAGACCATTGTCCTGAGCAGTGAAACCTTACAGACATGCTGCCCTTGTAAGGTATTAGCTTAGTGTCATAACTGGAAAAAAGAGGGCTCTCTGAGCTTAGGCAGAAGTAGAACTAAACTGTACAAGTGACTATGCAATCAGAGATTTGAGTCTTTAAATTCAACTAAAATTAGGAAGGAGGTTTAACTCTGAAGTTCCCAGTTTAGACTATTTCTATTTTAAAATGAAATCTTTCAGCACTACTGTCAGCTAAATCAAGACACAGCTTTTCTATCTTACATAGGTTACTGTAATAGTGCTTTACTAATGTAAAAAGAAACAGGCAAAATGGAAAAAAAGAAAAAAAAAACAAGGTAGAGATTTTCAATTTATAGTGTTCAGTGTGAGTGGGGGGGGGAGGAAAGATCATTTATTATGTTTAAAAAAGTGGCCATGTGTAAGTGATCATAGCAACACATCCTGAAGACCACATTCTGATTGAAAATCATTATCTACTTTTAGTGTGTGTCGCAGATTTTGAACAGCAAAAATTTCCTCTACAGCTTATCAAGTCATATTTTCTGGCTATGAAGAATGAAATTACTAATTCAAGAAGGTAATATTTCTAAATGCTTCATGTTGGAACTAACCAAAACTATAAAGTAAGAGAAGGAATTTGGTAGTAAAAGCTGCAGCCATGAAGTCAGACTTTTTCACTTTGCTAAATAGGTCAGTAAAAACTTTCTGATACACTTAAAAGAAAAAAAATACTCTCTGAAAGTTGGAAGACTAGTAAAGGGGAAAATAATTACAATACAACAGGAAACAAATCTTCAACTTCTGCACCTGAAGAGCATTTTCAAAATATTAATCATCTATAAATCTCTTTAGTACTGCTATTTCTTCTATAAAACTGAAGGGAAAGTCTAACAAAAGTTAATTAACTCCACAAAGTTTGAGAATAGGCAGAAATAGACCTTATGGATCTGATTCTGTATCAGTTCATCTATACATTTGATGTTATATGACTTTAGCTGAAAAATTGCCTGAGATCATCGACCTAGACAGAAAACAGTCTGAAGTTCTTGAAGGAACTCTTCAAAACAGGCTTTGCTGTGCTTCTAAGTAGCTTGAGAATGCTGTGGCAAGAGCCTTAAGCACTATAATTTAGTGCCAAGAAGCTAGGTTTTGACAATAATAACAAAAATTTAGTTGTTCATTGTGCAGCTTAGCTGAAAAAAAAAAGTTCAAGTACATGATGCTTTGCCCAGCTTTACTCTCAGGGCTGTTCATTCTTTAGTCTTTCCTTGACATCTGGCCTGAAGAAGCGAAAAGCCCAGTTACCATGGGAGATTAATGTCTCGATACATCGGTAGGGTTGTTACTGGAGTATCTCTGCCTTCTCAGAAACCTCACATAGTGTCAGCTTCACAGCCTGGATAAACAGCTCAGGGATCAGGAGTTATCTAAATTGATGCGGTGTTTACCCAGGTAAAAATGAAAACTATAGAATCATTTTCATCTTGATAGGCTCGTGTGAAGCATGGAAACCCAATGTACTGTAAATAAAGCTCTGTATGTATAAAGGTTATCATTTAATAAAGTTCTCTGAGCTGCACGTGGACTATTAATACTTTGTGTGCCTCTAGGAAAATGCAATCAAGAAATTAACAAAATTATCACAAGAATGAATAAAAAGCTCTTAATGCAGGCAGTGAATAAGTGGCCATAAGATGTATAAAAAAATCTTTTCTAAGCCTCAGTGTTCCAGCTGCTTGAAATAGTCTTGCTTTAAAGTGCTTTACATGGTGTATTGAGGTCCACAGAATTGCAGAATATGTTGAGTTGGATGGGACCCACAAAGATCATCAAGTCCGCCTCCTGGCCCTGCACAGGACCATCCCCAAAAGTCACACCATGTGCCTGAGAGTATCAGTCAAATGCTTCTTGAACTCTCTCAGGTTTGGTGCTGTGACTACTGAAGAGCCTGTGCCAGTGCCCAACCACCTGCTGGATGAAGAACCTTTTTCCAACCCAAACCTCCTCTGGCACAACTTCAGGCCACTCCCTTGAGTTCTGTCACAGGTCACCATAGAGAAGATATCAGTGCCTGTCTCTCGTGTTCCCCTCACAAGGAAGTCATACACTTCTTCCCTCTGTCTTCTCTTCTCCAGGCTGAACAGACCAAGTGACCTCAGCTGCTTCTCATGCCGGGTCCCCTCAAGGCCCTTCACCCTCTTCATTGTCCTCCTTTGGACACTCTCTAATGGCATAATGTCTTTCTTATATCCTGGTGCCCAAAACTGCCCACAATATTCCAGGTGAGGCTGTCCCAGTGCAGAACAGAGCTGGACAATCCCATCCCTCAACCAGCTGGTGATGCTGTACCTGATGTCCCTCAGGACAGGGTTGGCCCTCCTGGCTGCCAGGGCACTTATTCACCTTGTTGGCTC